>PVIH01002304.1:0-195108 GCA_004025045.1 Sigmodon hispidus | reverse complement strand
TAATATATATTAATGTGTAAAATATTTTAGACAGAGGTAGACACGTGTAAAATAGGGCAATTATATATTTAACTTTGTATTAATATATGTTATTTTAATTAGACATATAGATTAATTTTTTATTTATGTCAATATATAAACATTTGTATTATGTTTAACTTTGTATCAATATATATATTATTTAAATTAAATATATAGATTGATTTTTTATTTGTATTAATATATAAATATTTGTATTATGTCAATTTATTTTTTATTTATTTTTTGGTTAATAGTTTTTTGTAAAAAAAAATTTTGTCTTATTTAGATGTAATGAGGACTTATGGTTAGCAGGTGTTGTAGTGTAGCAGTAATGGTGTTTGAAATGGGGTGGTGATTAAGTTTAGAGGTTTTCTGTCAAATGTCTTTATAAATTTTATTAGGCGTGTATTTTTAGAATTGGGTCTCAGGAGTTTTTTTGTATGCAGATTTTTTTTGGCTGTTGTATTGAACACTTGTGTATGTAAATGGGAGCCAAAGCGTGTAGCGGGCGCAGAATCTGGCGGGGCTCTGTCCGCGCGGGCCCGGAATCTGGGGGGTTTGGGGAATTAGCTCCATGTTGGGCGCCAATTATCGCGGTAGAAACCCGCCACTAATAGGTATGTTTTAAATAAGGTTTATTTTGTTAGAATTATGTATAAAAGAAAGTTTTAGCAACGCACCGAGCCGCCGCCGTATCGAGCCACCACCTCGCTGCCCGCCGTGCGCTGGGACCGGAAGACCCGCCTCCCTCTCCGCGCTCCGCTTCTGTCTCGTCTCCGCAGACCAAGACCCTCCCGTACAATCCAAGATTTCCCACTACATTGGGGTTTGTTTTTTATATAAGCAATCAGAAAAAGTAGTATCAAAGTTTCTGTACACATATTTGCTGTTGAAAACAGTATTTCTTACACCTCAATTGGAATACTCCGGATCCTTCTTCCCTTGAATAATTTGGTTTTGGTTGTGTGTTGGCATCTGTGCCCCCACCCCCATCTGAGAAAATCAACTTTGAGAATTAGAGTGCATTGTTTAATATCTTGGCTATTCCCACCATAACTGCCAGTAGAATTATTCTAATGCCCCGGCCCCAGCATACAAATATAAGAAAAGCCCACCGAGTTGTTTTTATATTTGTTACACATTTTATTTATTTATCATGTGTACATGAGTATGTGTATACCATGGTATATGAGTGAAGTTCAGAGGACAATTTTTGGAAGGCTGTTCTTTCCTCCTATGTGGGTCTTAGGCTTCCAACTCACATCAGGCATGTTAACAAGACCCTTTATGCCTTGAGCCATATCTCTGCCTTCCCTGACACTTCACACCTGGGTGTTTATTAATCTGATTGTTCTACAAGAGATAAAGTAAGATCCTAGTGGCCATAAAAGCACTCATAACGGGCTTTAAAAAAATAAACAACAAAAACAGTTTTACTTTGTAACCTAGTCTGATCTTAAATTCAAGGTAATCCTCCTGCCTTAGCCTCCTAAGTGATGAGATTATAAGTGTGAGCCACCATTCCCAGCTTTATAATGTGCTTACTATTATTTAGACATTTTCATTGTCTAAATAAAGGCCTCTGACTCTTCTCCAGCCTCTAGTAACTGTTACCATATACTGTATTGTAACTGGTTCTTTCTTTTTTTCTCTCTTTCTTTTTTTTTTTATTATGAATAAAGTCACATTTTCTATCCGTGTATATCCTTATTCAAGGTCCCTTACCCCTCCCACCCCCTCCAGTCACTTCTCCACATCTCCTCATCTCCTTCCCAGCATGGGCAAGAGGTCCCAAGGACCCAATATTGCTCAGTTCAGCCTCCACTCCTGGCAGATCCAGTTTCCTCACCCTAACATCAAGACTGAGTCAGGTGTTTCTCTAGAGGGAGTGGGTTCCAAGGTGCCAGTCCAAGGTGTTTTGGATCCAAAGCTGTTCAGGGGTTGTGGTTTGCAGCTTGGACATGCTTTGCTTTTTGCTTTTTTGTTTAGAGTCCACTTATGAATGAGTACATCCCCTGCTTATCTTTCTGGGTTTGAGATACCTCACTCAGAAGGATATTCTCCAAATCCATCGATTTGCCTGCAAATTTTAGGATATCATTTTTTCTTACTGCTGAGTAGTACTCCATTGTGTAGGTACCACAGTTTGTGAATCCATTCTTCACTTGAGGGGCATCTAGGTTGTTTCCAGAATCTTGCTATTACAATAATGCTGTTATGAACATAGTTGAGCTAATGCCTTTGGAGTGTGAATGTGCCTCTTTAGGGTAGACACCCAGAAGTGGTATTGCTGGATCCTTGGGGAGATTGATTCCCTGCAACTGGTTATTTCAAATTTATATTTTCCTCCTCCCTCAAAACTTTGTGACCATAGGATATTACTTACCTTTCTTGCTTTTAAACTACTATACCTGGCACTCAGTATGCTGGTCAGTTCGTGAATAAATGAAGTGACTTGGTAAGCAGCCCTTGGGCAAATGGGCAGCAGAGCACGGACCTCACTGTGCTGGGGCTCAGCGAGGGAAGCAGGAGGAAGTGAGGCTAGTAGACAGCCAACTTCACTTTTAGAAATGGGGTGTCTGTTGCCTTTGATGGTGGAACCATCTCACAATCAACTGTGGGAGCAGAATGAGGCTCTAGATCAACTTTTGATAGAGCAAGAATAACTGAGGAGAGGATTTTTTTCTAACAAATTGGCACATATTTTTATCACACATAATTCAAAAACTTGAAGCTTGATACCCATCATGACACCACAACTGAAATACTCTGGATTCTTCCTCCCTTGAAATAAAAAGTTTATTCTTGGTTGTTTTTTCCCCCGAAGGAAATCAGAATTTCTATGGTTTCTTCGCTTCTTGGATAACCATGAGACAAACGCAAATTCAGAACTCTCCATTGTCAGTGCCTTAGAAGAGAAACATTATTTGTGTTACAAAAGAACCCTAAAGGTTCATCAGTTCATTTTTCCTCTGGCTCCTCCCCCCACCCCCAGTAATATGGAAACATTCAACTCCTCCAATGCTCATACAGACTTGTACATTTTCAACAGTCCACCCACTGTGGGTCCAGTGTTTTCCAGCAGACAGCAAGCTCTGTGACATACAGATGCTGTACAAGGATGAATCATTCCGATCTCAGGTTACAGGACAAATCAAAGGGAGAACAGCACAAACAGATCTATGTCAGTGGATGCCCAGATGTTCTCAATGCAACATCTTTCAGCCAAGACCTTTGCTCTTGGCACCAATTGCAACTACGTGGCAGACTTCCACTTCGGCCCCCAGCTTCTGCAGTTCATCCAGCCAGATCATCTGCTTACATGACAGTCGATCACTGGGGCCTTTAACTTCCACCAGCTGAAAGAGAAGTTTGCAGACTTACCAACACCTTACTGAAATAGAGAGGGACCCAAATGAGCTATGGTCACTTAAACTGCTGCCTATGCAGATGGGTCAGTCTACACCACTGTGCACATTTACAACAAACTGATCCCTTGAGAAACTATTGGGGGAACCAGACAGTTTTTGGAGAGTCAGATAACTGCGTCTATAGCAACAGAATCGGTTTTAAAGTGTGCCCTAGGTAGCTATTCCCTGTTTTAACCCTTCAATCTGTTATGTCTACATTGGAACCTAAACCTCATATTGTGATGTAGAAAAAGGACCTAGTCTCTACCATCATCCCAAAGACTTCATTAACACCAGTCTCACCCCCACCCCAGGACCTCACATGACATTTGTCAAAGACACATCTCTGTTCATCACATGCACAGTTACTTATGTCTCAAGGGTCTGTGTAAGCTCATTTCACAAAGACCTATCAGTCTCAGGAGGATATTCCCAGGTACTTCTTTGTGGTGGAAATACTCTCTGTATGATGTAAATAAAGTAAGTGGTTTGACCTATGCACAGCACCGTAGAAGTGGTTGGAGAATCAGAGGGCAGACAGGTAGAAGGAGGGTGGAGTTAGTCAGTCTCCATCCAACCCCTGAAGAAGAATCATGTAAGGAACACAGGTGAGCCACAGGCGGGTAGATTAGTAGAAATGGGTTGAATTAAGATGAAAGAGCTAGCTAGTAATGTGCTTGAGACAGTATGAAGATAATATAAGCGTGTGATTCATTTCTTTGGGGACAAAAGCTGCCGCAGGCCAGGTACAAACCTCTGGGCCTAAAAGGGCCCGGGAAACTTTTTATTGTAAAACCAAACTGTCCCCCTTTTTTGGTGTTTTTTAAAAGATGATGGGAGGGGATGATATCAGAGGACAACTTGCAGGAGTCAGTCTGGGGATTTAACTCAACTTGCCAGGTTTGCAGGCAAGTGCCTTTAGCCATCTTGCTGGCCCCTAAAGTGTTTATTATGTATTAGGTGCAGGAAGGCAAGCACTGGGTCAGTGTTGTTCACTGCTAAGTTAGAGAACAGCAATAAAAACAATCCAGTGCAGTGCAGGACGTGTATGTGTGTGTGTGTGTGTGTGTGTGTGTGTGTGTGTGAGTGTGTGTGTGTGTATGTGTGCGTGTATGTGTGTATGTGTGTATATATGTGTGTGTGTGAGTGTGTGTGTGTATGTGAGTGTGTGTATGTGTGTGTGTATGTGAGTGTGTGTGTATGTGTGTGTGTGTGAATGTGTGTGTGTGTGTGTGTGTGTGTGTGTGATGGGGATGGGGTAGAAGGGTGTTGAGGCAGGTTCTCTCTATGTAGGCCTCGCTTCTCTGGAACTTAATATGTAGATCAGGCTAGCCTGAAATTCACACATAGCAGTATGCCTCCTCCTGCATGCTGAGTGCTGAGATACAAGCATGACAACCTGATTTTTATCCCCAGAGCTAATCAAAAAAGCATGGCATGCTGGAGCACACTCGCTATCCTAGTGTTTGGGACAGGGTAGAGATATGGACCTGAAGGGTAGCAAGTGCTCCAGGAAGATTCAGGATACAGAATAACCCATCTTATGTAGGGTAGGTACCACAGGGAACCGTCTGACTGTTCCTTAAGGAATCCTGAAGCAAGCCTCTTCTCCTAAACCAGGCTCACCAGCCAGAGGGAGCTCACCTCTGACCCGGAAACTCACATAAATAAGAGTAAAAAGTGGACCTTGGCAAGATGGAAGTCATTCTTTGAAGGTCATGGTGTTAGATTCTGCTCTGATATCAGAAAAAAAGCCAGTGTGGGCAATTTGTTGACATTCTTAGAGACTTTGCCCACACCTGCAGGGTTGGCAGAGGTGGAAACAGGCAAACTCTAAAGACCAAGAATCTACGGAACAAATTACAAATAGCGTTCTCTACTGACCTTGCAGTGACGGCTCTGAGAATTCCACACCACCAGGTCAGGGAGGCCCCCTCGGCAGTGCCGAAAGTCAGCAGCCAAACGCCTGCACACACCACTGAGAACAGGACCCCCAAGGCAGGAGACAAGATCCTAAACACAAAACAAAGCAGAGTTACCCACCTTTAGGACAAAGACTCCAAAATGGGCCTGAGTGGCCATCAGGGCACAGCAGTACAATTCAATAAACACGAGCTCCAGGAATCCCAGAAATGGCTCTGCCAGTGGACCAGCCCTCAGAGCAGCTTTGGCAAAGAGCTCTCCATGGTCATTTACCAATCCCTTCCTGGTGTGGCCATGCTATGGCAAGTCTGATAAAGAAGGAATGTGACTCAGTACTTAGGAATAATCACTTCTTACAGAGATTAGCAGCTGCCTCCCTGCTTCCACCAAGAGTCAGCCAAAAGGCAAAAGGGAAAAGCATCAAGCTTGGGACACAGACACACACACAGACACACAGACACACACACACACACACACACACACACACACACACACACACACACACACACTTGGATATAATTGCTGAAATGCAGCCAGTACTTTGAGAGAATGACTGACCAGACTACAGTACTACCTGAGCTTGCTGAAGGGAAGTGAAGCGGTCCCAGCTGACCAGGGAAGCTACTCTGCCTTGCTGGGCCTGCCATGCCTCTGTCACCCAGGCCCGCAGGCTCTCTGCGGGGGCACTGTGGATCATCTGCAGCCTGGCTTCCAGGGCCTGTTCCCTGCTGGAGAAGAAGTCGTCTGTGCACAAATCCAGTGGGGATGCCTGTGCCGAGGAGAAATGAAGGTTCTCTAGTGTGCCTGGGACAGCACTCACACAGAGGGATTTGCAAGCTGGCAAGTTTGGTTTTGTTCTCTCAGGGGAGATAAGTAGAAATCTCAGCTACATGTAATCTTGTGAATTCCTACCCTGAGTTCTTAGTGATCATTTACATTGGACCAGCCTAGGAAAGCTCCTGCTGATGTCAGTGGAGAGCATGCGACAGCCCTTGGCTGGGTGCTGCTAGGACAGGTACCCAGCTGAGGGTATCAAAAGTTGAAAATGTAATGATCAGGAGAACCTGGGCTTGGAGTTATAATCTACTGGTACCCCTTTAGGAATAAAAGGTCCTTCCCCATGCAATTAGTACCACTTCCCCAAAGATCACCAAGAAGCCAGGTTGCTGCTGGCTTCAGACCCTGGTGCAGAAGTGGGCATGAAGCACAGGCATGTGCAGGAGACCCCAGAGGGATGGTTGTTGGTTTCACAGCGTGAGAAGAGATACACACTACCAAGGCCACACAAGGGTTTATTTAAAAGAATTCCCAGGTGGGTACAGAAGCAGAGAAGCAGGACAGAAGGAGATAAGGAGAGAGAGACCTAAACGTGTGCTTTTAAGAGTAAGTGTGTGTGTGTGTGTGTGTGTGTGTGTGTGTGTGTGTGTGTGTGTGTATCTACACATTTAGGGCGTGCCTCCGTATGTTTTATGCATGCAGGGAGGGGCTTCTGTAAGCAGTGCTGCACTGTTTATGCAGGCACGCCCAGGGGCGTGCCTCCGTAAAAGGTGCATTCTACCTGAGCCAAAAATCCTTCAAGGTGTTAGCAGATTACCTGGTAGGCATTTCTGAAGACATCTGGTATCCCATCCATGAAGATGATATCCCACAGCAGAAGGCCATACAGGGTGCTGAAGGTGGATCCTTCCCCATGAATCCCTACACAGAGAGGAAAAGGACTAATTTATCTGCTTGTTCAAGGACATCTTGATGGCCACAGATGGTAGCACTAGCCTTTAACCTCAGCACTTGGAAGGCAAAGGCAGACAGATCTATGCAAGTTTGAGGCTAGCCTGGTCTACATGGTGAGTTCCAAGACAGTCAGGACTGCACAAAGAAACGCTGTCTCAAACCAAAGCAAACAACAAAAAGGACTATCATGATGGCCTAATACTCTGAAACCCATGCTATTTCTAGTTCATCCTTCACACTATATTCTGTGTGTCTAGGAGCTTTATTTAAGGGAAAACTTCAGATAACACTGGAAAGTCACAAAGCAGTGGTTCTCAATATCGGCGGACAGCCTAAGGGGCAGGCTTTAACAAACAGGTCCCTCCCTCCCTCCCTCCTCTGGAAGTTCTAAATGAGTGGACAAACTAGGTGGGGTGCAGAATTCACAGGTTGGCTCTGGCTCAGAACCTGGCGATTTACAAGAGGAATGGACAAGGAGGGCAGGCATTCAGGGCAGCCCACACCCAGTATGCTCTCCAGTTCCTTGGTTCACTCTCTAACTAACCGGCTTCGGCCTGGGGAGATTAGCTCGGTGCCCCTGATATGCAAGGCTTCTGCAGAAACTGCAGCTGTAAAGCCCACCTCGTTCCAATGCTGTCCTCATGCCCAATGCACAGCCACTGGGAGACCACCTCCAAGAATGGTTTGGTCCCAGGGTCACTGCACAGCAGCAGCAGGGTCTGTAGAGAGACCCTAAGGGACCCAGCTCCTCTCTCCAAGCTACACACCCCCAACCAAGGAAGACAGCTAGGTGGTCATCTCTCCACTTTCCTGTCATGATCACACTGGCAATAAAGTTCACAGAATGCACAGGGGAGACAGCAGCATGGGTCAGGAGCTGGGGAGTCTAGCATGCTGGCTTTCCTGCTCACCAGCTGTCCTCAGGAAGTGTACTGGGGGAGGAGGGTATCGAGTTCGGGCTCCTGTCCCTCTGGCATACTTCCATGATTCAGAAGGGCAGAGTAAACAGTCCTGCTCAGCCTAGCTGAGGCAAGTCCTCTGGCTACCAGGAGTTCCTATCAGGGTACTGGACTCCGGGTTGCTGGGAAGAAAGCTGGGCCTAACTTCCAGGTTTCTGTCCCTGTGTGAATATTACTCAGTCACTGACACAGAGGTCAGAGCTGTTCTGAGTTCTGAGCGCAGTCGCTTTTGATGTAACCCTCCTGCCTTATTCAGAAATAGCTTCCCCTGGAGGGTTTGAAATTGCCTCTACACAAATCCCCTCTAGAATAAAGTCCAGCAGCAAGTTGGCTCACTATGGCCACATTAATTTCCTAATGTATTAGAATGTAATATAAATTTCAAACATCTTATATGGGAATACTTAATGTTCTGGAAAAAGAATTGCCTGCTGCTTTCCAGGCTCCTGGCTAAATTGAAAGCATTTTTCTGTGTTCCATTCACAGCTGCCCTTCCTCTAGCCACCAAACGGGACAGTTCACATGTCTCTAAAACATCATCTAGGGCCTGGGATTTCCACTCTGTTCTTTGACTTCTAAGTGTTTAGGGCTCAGTGCATCTCTCTGTCTTCATGGTGTCAGCACTTGCATGACCCTTCCCTGTGAGCAGAGAAGACGGGAGGAGATTTAATCTTAACAGTCACCCTGTCTATAAAATCCTGTCTTCACAGCCCAGCTAAGCAAGGCCCTACATAACACCACCCATCTGATGGTACTGGAGTTGTTTCTCACTAGTAACCCTACTGCATGGGCACAGGAGAACAGGTCCACCTGAACACAGGGACAGGACATGGGTGTTCCCAGGAGAGAGCCATGGAGCTGCATACTAAGTACCCTGAGTGGACATCCAGGATCTGCTGTGATCCAGAGGGAGAAGAGGAAGACCAAAGAGGCTGAGCAGGTCTGTGGGGCCAGCTACACTCTTCTCCACCCTCACACAGCACTGGGGGAAGTACTGTCCATGACAGAGCATTTCATAAAAAGAAAAAATAGCTAGGCGTGGAGACACATGCCTTTCATTCCATCACTAAGGAGGCAGAGGCAGGTGGATCTCTGTGAGTGTAAGGCCAGCCTGATCTACAGAGTGAGTTCCAGGCCAGCCTGGGCTACACAGGGAAACCCTGTTTCAAAAAAGAAAAGAAAACAGAGCAACCCTTGGGGGTCATGCAGGTTAACTACTGGCCTGCCTTGTTGCTTGTCTAGACAGGCGGGGAGGGAGCTCGCTCGCTCTGGAATTCAAGTGTCTAACGCTTTCCTACTTAGTGGATTTCACAATGCGGTGCGGGGTAGATGCTTGATTTTTTTCAATTCTAAGGCAAGTGCCCGAGCCTCCACTTTTCTTGGGCTGAGGCTAAAGCATTACTTACAGCATACTCACTGAGATCAACGTGAAGAAAAGGAGAAAATGGTGTTGGCAAATATACAAAGGATTAGCTGATTACTAAAGGAAAAACAACCTTTTCGCTACTCTAATGCAACAGGACTACCATCCTGCGAAGAGAAATGCCAGGGCAGCTGTCATTCCGGGTGACTGCACATTCAGCTCTGTGCCCACGAAGTCCAACCGTGACACATGTGGTCTCACTATCCCCTACTAAGAGGCACCACAGTGGTCACTGGGCCCTGAAAGCGCCTCCTACATACAGGCCAACCGTTTCCAAGAGGAGAGCTAACCCCTCAACTACTCGCAGAAGGCCCTGGAACAAAATTAGGGATGTGTAAAACTCACATGTTTTACACTCATATGTGTGATTTTCTCAAATGGCGATTCTCAGCTCCCAAGTATGGAACTTAGCAGCCAAATGTACACATCTTCCACTCCCCTTGCTGGGCACACAAACATATTCAGCAGGGCTAAGTGCCACCCACCCTCAGGGAACAGACTTGTCCTTTGCTATGTGTCACATCCCCAAACACCCCCAATGCCCTAAGGCAGCAAAGCAGGTCAGGTGGAAGGTCACCTCACTCTCCATCGAAGATGCAGGAGGATAAGAGACTGGGAGAAAATGTGGCACCAGGACTTGGGGTCCAGGTTATGGTAGATGAACAGCTCCTGTGGCCAGTCAGTCACATTTATGAAATCCCTCAATCCTGTGTTAGTCAACAATTCCTCACTGGACATTCGCATCCACTGAGAAAACTCGCAGGCCCTCAGCATCCCTCCTGGCTACTTTGCAAGCTACCAAGACCACCAGGCTCCTAGCTCTAAGACTGGCATTCTTGGAGGCTAGCAGCATTTCTTCTTTGTAGGCTGTAAGTATTTCAGGAGTTAGCCTTTGGATGAAACTTACAAAATCCCAAATAGAGGAGGCAATGTCAACCCTGGTCCCACTGAACTTCTAGCCTAGAGATAAAAGCATCTGATCAGCAGCTCAAGGCACAAAGTCCCACAGAAGCATGAGGGTGCCTGCCTCCTCCTGCACCACACGTGCATACACACACCTACATACATACACAGTGCATGCGTACCCCCATCTCCAACCAGGAAAAAGGAAATGGAAGCATCTGGAGAGCCGGAGATAGGCTGGGTTCAGTGACAAGCAGTGCTACATCCTCTCTCTGCCTTTGCCTCTGTTAGGGGCCATGGAGTCACTTGGAGGTCTCTCTTCCAAAGGCGGGGGCCAGGGAGTGAGGAGCCGTCAGTCACTGGAACAGAAGCTGGAACAAGCGCCCAGTCTAACACGGGTCCTCCCTTGAGTCTGGTGTTGAGAGTCATTTCAAAAGGAACTCAGAATCGCTGTTCTTTCTCATGTTCTTTCTCTGAGTGTCTTTCAAGCTCCTCACACCTGTGACCTCACTGTACCTACTAACCTCCTCAGGTGCACTGGCCTGGGCCTCAAGGGCGGCTTCATCATCAGGCTCTTACTAGACAATCCTATCCTTTCTCATTGCCTCCACCCGCTGCCAGCCTCTGGCAGCAAAGCCCAGACCACACAGTACTATCCTCACAGCCACTAGGTAGCAACACTGTTGAAAACGCAAGAGGACCACCTAACCATCAACAGAGCTCTTTTCCACACACTGCAGTCAGAGAGGAGAGCAACCCTAACTGAAGAACCATCCTCCAGCACTCTTGTCTCCCTATGTGCTCCCTGGCTGCCTGCCAGGGCTACAGGAAATGCTGCTCAGCTTACCCTGGTCAAAACCATTCCGCCTGTAGTAATCCAACGCCAGCTCCTCCACGGAGCATAGAATTGTGGTGGGGTTGGTGGTGTCTCCAGCCTCAATGACAAACACAGACTTGCCCATTCCATGCTGTGGGCACAGCCTGCCTGTGATGGTCACCTAGAATGGTAGCAAAAGCATTAATCACAGTCGGGCCTGGTGGTGCACACCTTTAGTCCCCGCACTCAGGAGGCAGAAACATGGGTTTCTGTGAGTTTGAGGTAAGGCTGGTCTATACAGTGAGTTCCAGGGCAGCCAATGCTACATAGTGAGACTTTGTCTCAAAAACAAAACTGAACACACCTTGATTAGCCTTAATTAGTGGAAGCCCTTGAGAACACCCTGGGGTTAAAGCTGCCTACTCCTGCAGAGCAGAATGAATGGTATGTGACCCTCCTCTCACATTCTGATGGATGTGTGATGTGGGATATCTTTATGGTGTGAATAAAGGGACTATTTTGGCCTATGGCGGGCACCTTAGAAGTAGGCAGGAAATCGGAGCATAGATAGGAGGAGGGTGGAGTCAAGGGAGATGTGATCCAGCAGCCCAAGAATCAACGCGTAAGGTAACACAGGTGAGTCACGGGCACATGGCAGGACAGATTAATGGAAATGGGTTGAATTGAGATGCAAGAGCTAGCTAGCAATATGCCTGAGCCATTGGCCAAACAGGATGAAATTAATGTAAGCGTCTGTGTGTTTCTTTGGGACTTTGGGAATGCTGGTCTAGATAAGCACACCTTTAGTCCCTGAACTCAGGAGGCAGAAGCAGGTGGGTTTCGGTGGGCAGGTCCAAGCTGTGGGGCAAGGCTGGGTCAGAAAACTTTCTACAGATGTGACTGTCCTGTCCGAGCCTTTGGACAACATCTAAGGCCCCCAGAGAAGCAGGCCAAAGCAGCAGACGCTCAAAGTTCTTATTCAGCAGCTCTGTCTCCCAGCCCTGATGTGGCCGTATGGGGTACCCCAGAGAATTATAATTAAATAGAGACCATGGTGATATCACCGTCCCCAGGAGAGAATGAGGAGGCCAGTCTAAGTCCAAGAGGAAGAACATGTTAAAATGATTCACAGAGGGCCTCCACTCAGAAGAATATACTTTAACATGTTTAAATCAAGGATACCCAAAGGAGAATTGGGCATGTGATCTGAGTTTAATAAAAAACAAGCAAAATTCACCCAATGGACACCTACATGCTTAACATCTCCCACAACAATTTCCGGCAGCTGGCTGAAGAGGTGCTTGTATTTTCTGCAGCTTGGAGAGTCTCGAAGGCGCACAGCTCTCTGATAGAGTGAGAGTCGGTGTCCTGTCCTCACTGCTGGATCTGCCAGGCCTTCCCTGATGCACCGAATTGCCTAGCAATTAAGAGGTCACATGTCAGCCTCCCAAAAGTCCTAAGGGCAGCAGCTGTCATTTAGTTTGACAAGAAACCCCACAACTAATTATTCCATTTTAGTAAAAGGGCAAGCAGTGCTTGGAGAGGTGTGAGCTATTTCCTCGGTCATTCTGACTGTAACCCTCACTCACAGCCGCGGCAGCACGTGACTAGAGTGGACCCACCTGGCAGGAAGGAGACACATGTGCCCTCCCCTCCTCTGTCACACTACTGACACAGGAGGCCCCGAGAAACTGACATTTCCCGGCTGGAGCCCCGGGGGTTGTCAGGCCACTCTGCAGTAGGGACTGGAGCTGGGACCAGAAGAGTCCACCCTGGGCAGGGCCACCTGTGTGGCTCTGCAGCCTGTATTTATTTTCCTTTGTGTACACATCTAGTTTTACTGTACCAAAGCAATGTACACTTTTAACCTTGAAAACTGAATATAGCCTTTGTCTGCCCAGTGGGAAAAACTGTAAACAAAATTACAGTGAGGGTGAGTGGGGTGGGGCTGGATGGATGGCTCAGTGATGGCACCAGCTGTCTTTCCAGAGGACCCAGTTTCAATTGTCAGCATCTATACGGTAGCACACAACTGTCTATAATTCTAGTTCCAGGGAATATGATGCCCTCTTCTGGCCTTCAGAGGCACTGCATGACTGTAGTGCACAGACATGCATGCAGGCAAAATACCCATACACATTTTAAAAAAATGACTTTTTAAAAATTACAAAAGGGGAAGTTCATTTCAAATAAAATTGCACAAGTTCTGGTGGTCTCTTGCACTGAATGGCAGGGCTTCAGTCATCTCCAAGGATATTGCCTCAGGGGACTGGAAGAGTGGTTACGGGTGTTTGTTGCTCAGAGAAAATCCAGCTAGCTTGGGTTCCTAGCATCCACATGACAGTTCTCAGCCATGTTTACCTCCAGTTCAAAGGGATCCAATGACTTCCATGGGCACCAGGCACTCATATGGTGCGCATACATACATGAAGGCAAAATACACATATAAAATAAATCTAAAACAGAATTTTTAGTGTCATTTAAAGCACATGATCCATTAAACATCACAATTATACAAGCTACAAAAAAAAAAAAAAAAAAAAAGCATGTTATCAAAATGCTCTCCTAGCCCACCTAACACCCCAACCCCAACATTTTAGGACCTTCTACATATTTAAATTTTCCCTTTTTATTAAACAGAAGAAAAGATACATGTTGGGAAATACTGTCCATATTCACAGAGACACAGTGTAGTCTCTGAGCCCAATATACAGAGAACGGAGGGAGAAGACTGAGTTCTATGTAGTGCTACAAAGGCAGCCTCTAGCAAGGCAAGCGGAGCAGGTTTTTCCACAGGGCGGAGTGATGTGGATCCTACATACTTTTTGTTGAGATAAAAAATGATAAATACAAATTTAGAACAGAAGAGTGGACATTCAGTATTTTGCTTAAGTTATTTTTCCCTACGTGGAGGCCATGGTATTAAGAAAAGTCACCCCCCCAAACCAGGTCAACTGAGCAGAATCCGGGACAGCTTTTATTCTTAGTGACTAGAAGATTTAAAAGAAAAAACTTAAGGGTTAGACTCCACCAGTGTGCATCATCCTCTTGCTCCTCCTCCTTCCCCGTTCACCATCACTTATCCCCTTCAGCACTACATTCACACACACACACACACACACACACACACACACACACACACACACAGTCCTCTTCCCTTCATCGCCATACCAGGAACCAGTTGTATTGTAAGGGATCCAGCCAAGCATCACCTCTGATGACCGATCTCCTAGCCCCTGCAGAGAGCAGTCAGCAAACCTGGGAGCAGGGTGAGCAGAGGACCGTGAAGGGCGCTCTCTTGCCCTCCCCCTGGCTTTCTGGAGTCAGCTGCAAGGCCTGTCTCCAAGGTACAGCCAAGGCACTCTGCCCTCTGTTAAACTCAGTCCTCATGCCAGGACCCTGAAGATGGCCTGGGGGTGGGGGAGCATGTCACAAGACCTCTGTATCTATTCCTTCCCCAATGTGGCTCTAAAGAGTGCAGAAGGCAGAGAATGCTGTATGCTATAACTTATACCTGCAATTGGCCCATGAGAACAAAGCCCAGATTGTTACTGCTGTCAGCACTCAGGCTCTGGTCCTAATAACCCTGTTAATGAAAGGGTCCCAGCAGCCGCCTTCTCACAGACCAAAACCTTAGAAATGCTCGAGTCACAGGTTAAAGGAGACTTTACTGCAATCCTTGGCTCCACAGTTCTCAGGACATCACCTGGGAGCTGTCAAAGTCACACATGCCCGACCTCACCAACAGAGCAGAGATCTCCAGAGCAAGTCACACAGTGATTCTCAAGTGCAGGCAGGACCACAGAGCTGGGCAAGATTCCCTGCTCACTGGGAGAGAAACCTAAGGTCCTATTGTCTAAGATGCTTCAAGGCTGAGCAGAAACACAAAAGCTCCAGGAAGACATCGTTCCTCATCGACTAAGATGAATGTACTGAGGAAAGTAGAAAATAACCAGAGCTGGTAAGGGTGTGGAAAACCAGGGCCCTCGGGTCTTACTAACCAGAGCTGGTAAGGGTGTGGAAAACCAGGGCCCTCGGGTCTTACTAACCAGTGCTGGTAAGGGTGTGGAAAACCAGGGCCCTCGGGTCTTACTAACCAGTGCTGGTAAGGGTGTAGAAAACCAGGGCCCTCGGGTCTTACTAACCAGAGCTGGTAAGGGTGTGGAAAACCAGGGCCCTCGGGTCTTACTGGTGGGAATGTAAAAGTAGAGAAAGCACTGTGAATAACAATTTGGCAGCTTTTTAAACCTGCCACAGGAGCTAACAGACTCTTCCCTAGGTACATCCCTAAAGAATTAAAAACAGGCACTGCACACCCATATCCATGGCAGCAGTATTCACAACAGCCAAGGGGCAGAGGGAACTTGAGTACCCATTCACAGCGGGCTGCACACGCCACAGCACCATTCACCCAAGACAACACATGAAGTCACGATGTGCTGGAATAAAGATGGACCCTGGAGCAAACACCAAGTCAAACAGCCTAGAAGACAGGAGGGTGGCCAAGGGGATTGTTGGGAAAGGGTGAAAGGTGAAAAAGAGTCACACTTGGTTAGCATCAATCATCAGGAGGCTGCAGGGCTAGCACCCTGGGAAAATACTTCCTGCACAAGTGTGAGGGCTTCTTGCATCCTCAGAACCCACAGAAAGCAGAGCACAGTAGCCATCATTCATCTGGAATCCTAACATTCCCTCCACCAAGATGAGAGGGGAAATAGGAGAATCCCCTGAGTTCAAGGGCCAGCCAGCCAGCCCAATGCACGCTGCAGTGAGCCAGAGACCCTGTCTGCAACAGGGTGCAAGCTGAGGACCACTACCTGAGGTTGTCCCCCTCAGCACCACATGCACTCACACACATTCATATACAGGACGGGCACACGTGCGCGCGCGCGCACACACACACACACACACACACACACACACACACTATAATTTAAAACAAAAACAAAGAAACGTAAAAGGAGCATGAATGGACATGGCAAAGATACCAGGCAAAGAGGTCTGGGATAAGGAAGGCCGGCCAGCGTAGCCTCATCTCTTCTGTCAGGCTGGCAGCCTGTGTCCTGTAGACAGACACAGCCAGCAGACAGAAGACGAGATGACAGGAAAACAAGGGCTGTGTGTATGGCTGTGAGTTAATGGGAAAGGTTCGAAGAACTCAAACTTCTTAGCATCAATGAAAACTAAGTGCAGTAATCCATCTGCTCCTGTGACCACAGGCAAGTATTCCAAAAACTGTGAACAGGGGTGCTGGGGAATCAGTAACATCTTTGGCCATAACTGCAATGAAAAGCAGAGGTAGCATGGACGCATGCGCTCTCCCTTCCGAGCTGGGGTCTAGGCCTGCAACCACCCTGCCTTGTTCTTTCAGCCTCAGCATGAAGCAGGCGGAAGCGCCACGTCCACCTCCAGGACAGAAAACAGCTTCTGTTGGCCATTTCACTGGCACCTGAGGTAACAAGGCACTGTTTAAGTCGAAAGCAGTAAAAACACTACACTACATCATACTTTCACATTCCGTGGGCCATTTTTCCACCCTTCTATACCCGACCCACTTAATGTACCACTGGAAAAACAAACCCTTTCTGAGACACAGTCTCCTCCATTCAGTTCAAACACAGGACTGGAATGGAGACGGTCAACCAACCCTCAGGCAGCCACACAAAGAGTCACTGTTATCCGCCTGGCTCAGAGGCAGTGGCCTTTAAAAGCCTCGCCCGGCCCAGCCACATCAGTGACAGGATCTGTCTATTTTAAGTACCCCAGATCCCTGGGGTGTGCCAGAGAAGGTAGCCCATTCCAGAGTTGGGGCCAAGTGCCCTACAAAAGCACAGAGACACTCTTGGGACACCCGCAGTGAGGTAAGAAAAAACTGTCTCCCATCAGCCTTTGTTTCTAGAAGCACTGAGCAACAAGTAAATCAATTACCAGTTCTAGGCACAGACCCTGGGGTCAGTCTGAGAGAGAGAAAGGGAGAGGGAGAGAGAGAGAGAGAATGGATATGACTATCAGCCTCCAAGAGCACATCTGATCCTCCCTCTCCTAAATTCCATTTCCTGGAACCCACTGCCAACTCCTTTCCCTTCCCAGTCGGAGCAGATAGGTGTCTCTTGCTTTTACTTAATGCTAGCGTTAGAATCACCCCTGCTATTTTGGGGGATGGGGTTGGAAGAACTCATTCAAAGAATAATTATATTTAAATTTTTTTCATTTATAAAGTTTTTATTTCATTGTCACATTTGCTGCATTAGTGGCTTCTAACATTTTGAAAAAAATTAAATATTTAAAAATGTTTTATATAGAGAACTTTTCCATGTACTATATAAAAATACATCAATATTAATAAAAAGTGTACTTTTTAAATATTCTCTCAGAGCCATAAATTAATATGAGAGAGGAAAAGGAAAGAAGAAAGTGACGCAATTATATTTTAAGAAAAATAAATGGCCAAGGGGTGGAGGGGAAAGGGAACCTGAACAAGGGAATACATGGATAAAAAATATGATGATAATAATAATAATAAAGAGAAAAGATGGCCAGGCACAGTAAGCATGCCGGGAATATCAGGCCTTGGGAAGCAAATGCAAATGGATCTCTGTATGCTCCAAGCCAGCCTGGCCTGTATGCTGAACTCCAGCACAGCCAGAGCTATATAGTGAAACTCTTCTCCTGAACAGTAAATAAACAAGTTAACTAAAGAAAAGTGCTTTTTTTTTGCTGTGGCAGTTCAGTGGCAGGGTGCTTATTTAAGTACTCGTGAGGCCCTCAGTTCCATCCCCAATGCTGAAGTACTGACAGCTTGCTATTTAAAAAAAAATCACTTTCAAACCAAACAGCCTCTGTATGCTGCTGCATACCGCTTCCAGCAGCTTCAGGTGCTGATGCAAGTTCAGAGCCAATCGATCCCACCAGCGCCCTCTGCTGTCAGGACAGTAGATTTTCTGAGACAGGAGGTTTTCAAGTTCCTCCACCGCTTCCTATGGCAGCAATACAAAGAAAGGTCGTTAAATGCTAGAAGCATCAGCTCTAATTACAGTGGGAAGTCAACAAGGCAGGAGTCTGACATGTTCTCCTGCCCAAGCATCTGTCCTTGACCCAGGTCCTTGCCGAGTGGTGCTGAGCCCTCTCACCAACTCCCCTCTGGCAGCTCAAGGCCATCGAGGACCCTGGCAGCCAAGCACTGACTGGTGCTGGAAAATGCTGACACTCTGGGAACCCAGCAGGCCCTAGACCCACTGACAGACAGAAGCTAGAAGGGGCACCAGAGGGAAAGACGTCTGCAGTTGGAATTTGTTGGGGTTTTTGGGCTGCAGTTGGAATTTATTAGGATTTTTGGGCTGTAGATGGAATTTGTTGGGTTTTTTTTTTTTTTGGGGGGGGGGAGAAGGTGCCAACCAGCAAATGAAGACATGGAGACTGATTATTAGTTGTGAGTGCTCAGCCTTAGCTTAGGCTTACCCCACTAGCTCTTTTAAATTAAACCTATTTCTATGCGTCTACTTTGTGCCTCGGGGCTTTTTACACTTCATTCTGATGCTCTACTCTCCTGCTTCCTCTACGTCTGGCCAGCCCTGGTATCTCCCTGAAGTCTCCTTTCAAGCCTAAATTCCCCTCCTACCTCTCTTCCTGCCCTGAAGTTCTACCTATGTCTTCTCCCTCACTATTGGCCATCAGCTTTTCATTAGTCCAATCAAGTACTTGAGGCAGGCAAGGTGAAACAGCAACACATCTTTACACAGTTACACAAATGAAACACATGTTTGCACAGTTAAATACTCCACAACATAAGCTCTTCACTTCTGGGCTCTGGCTGTGAGTCAGAAACTTCAACACAACCGATAAAGCAAGAATTGCCCACAGAGACTGTGCCTGTCCCTGGAGGATATAAAAGCAGAGAAACTGTCCAATCAGTGCTCCTCCTTCACCCTAAACCCCAAAAACGCACCAAACAAAGCCATCTTACAATTTCCAAAGGAATTGTATTAAAGCAAGTGAAGCAGCTCGTATTATTTTACTTAATTTTCAACTTTGCTTTACCTTTAAATTTTGCAACTATAATGCATTCTTTGAGCAGTGGAGCATAAAGGCTTGAGAGTGACAGAAGTGACATCAAGCCCATGGATCTTCCTGGGATTCAAGACCCGAGTCAAAGACCCAGCTTGTCATCTCCTCTTTGTAAAAGATCTTTTGTCAATACAGAAATGACACTATAAAAGGAAACTCTGGCAATTTCTTAATCTTAACCTAAGGATGTGACCAAATTGTTAACCTGTGTGACTATAACTATCTCCAGACAATGCATGACAGTTGACAGGGATGTAAGATTTTACCCACAAGATCTAGGGTAACTGACGAGCCTTACTCCAACCTCTGAGACCCAGGGAAGCTGACTGGGATCCTCCCAGGCTCTGTTCATGCCCATCAGGCCTTCCCGGCAGGCTACTGACAATGACTATCTTCTCTCTACCAAACAAGGGCAGCAGTGTAGATAGTAAATAAGCTTTCCTCAGTTTAGTTGTGCTGATGTAATGGTGAGAAACACTGAGAGCCCAAGAGGTCTTCTATCCATGAAGGGTAGAGGAAGGTACTCTAACCTCATACATTCGAAGTCTCTCCAACACTTCAACAGCCCGAGAGAAGATCCTTGTGTAAATCCACCCAACGGTAAAGCAACGCAGAAAGACAGGCAAGGCCTCATGGTATCTGAAACAATGCATGCCCACGGCTTAACAACTGTCTTACAGGAGAATTATAACAAGTGACGAAGCTGAATCCTGACCTTTAAAACAATATATTCTAATGCTTTGAGTTACAAGTACAATTGTCTGCACTACAAAGTTATATCACCAGAGCCAAGCCCCTTCCCCAGGGCGCTCAGGGGGTGAGGTGAGAATACCTAATAAGATTTTAAACCGAGGTCAGCATTTAAACCTCACCCACAAACATGAACAAGACCTCAAACTTCTAAGATCTGTAACAAAGGGCGGGTTTAACTCTCTTTAAACAATTTAAAAATATATTCTACTATTTACCTTTCTGCCCCAACTATTTAAACTTAAGTTCATTTTGTAACTGACATATAAACACACAAAACTGTATAATGAATGGATGTGGCATGATATTCCAATACTCACCAATCAAGTTGAACAATCTATCTCTTTAAATCTTACTTCCTTCTGTTTTTGTTTTGATTCTGGGCAGTGTCTCCATTACGTCTACTATTGCTGTGATGAAACACCATGACCAAAGGCAGCTTGGGAAGGAGGGGGTTTATTTGGCTCACGTTTCTGTATCACTGTCCATCACTGAGGAAGTCAGGACAGGAACTCAAGCAGGGCAGGAACCTGCAGGCAGGAGCTGGTGCAGAGGCCATGGAGGGGTGCTGCTTACTGGCTTGCTTAGCCTGCTTTCTTATAGAACCCAGGACCCCCAGTGCAGGGACGACACCACCCACAACGGGCTGGGCCCTCCCCCATTAACCACTAATTAAGAGAATGCCCTACAGGCTTGCCTGCAGCCCCATCCTATAGAAACACTTTCTCAGTTGAGGTTCCCATCTCTCATGATTCTAGCTTGTGTCAAGTTGAAACAAAACTAGCCAGCGCAGGGAGGTGAATATGTGTGTGTGTTAAAGTGTATGTAGGTACATATACACAAGGACCAAAGGTGGCGCAGAGTGTCTTCCTCAGCCATTCTCCATCGTGCTCAAACATCTCTAGTTTACTGGGGTTTCACACATGTACACTGTGCATCTTCCTTGCAGCCTCCCCCAATACCTTCGTTCACTCTCTGAACTTCATCTGAGCACTGATCTCAACCCACGAGTTCCACCCCCAACACTGGAAAACAAAATAAAGACACACACAGCACTCACCTCAGCGACGAGTGCCTCTTCAGTTGCTCCCAGTCCCTCTTGGCACTCTGAAAAAGCTCCTTGGCTTCTTCCCAGTTCCCACTGGCCATGGCGGCTGAAATGTCACTGAGCATGTGTGTGGCCGCTGCATATCTAAAAAAAATGGCACTGGGGTGTTGAGTCAAGAAGTCCTTCCATGATTATCCCCATATCCCACCACCGACCTCATGTTTATGAGAACATGAGGGATGTGCAGAACACAGTGGTGCTTGTCTTCAAGCACTGGGAAGCAGAAGCAGGGGATGGGAGAATCTTCAGTTCCAGGCTATCTAAGGCTGCCCAAGGAGATCCTGCTTCCAAAATTTTAAAATGAGGTAGATTTAAGTTGCATTCAAGTAATCATTTAAGATAGCTCTGCCCCACTGCTCAGAATGGCTGTGACTGATTAAGGCCGCCTTACTAGGAAAACAGAAGCATTAACACTGTCAGATCACAATGCTTGCTCCATTACATAAATAGCCAATAATCAGATCAGTACTCCCGGGTTCTGGCACTTACTCATTCACCAATTTGAAAGGCACAAGGTAAACCTGTAGCTGACTTCCTAATTGTGACAAGACATCAGTGTGACACAGTAAGCAATGCAGCCCAAGGTACACTGGGACACTGCCCAAGCCAAAAGAATGACAAGGTATTTCCAAACTAATTGGGAACACTCAGGGGAGACAGCAATGATAAAATTTTATAAACTATTTAGTGGAAGAAAAATGACTTTTCATTTCTTCCTTAGATATGAAAATCAATGACATGTGACCAGCAGACTCTGAAATACTATGAGAGCATATTCATTGTATTTTGGAGAAGAAAAGCATGCAAAACACTAACATTAACAAGAAAACTGCTTGTTTCCAGAGGACAAGTTTGCTCACAAACCCAAGGACCACTGGTGGGTTGTGACCACTAAAAACACATATTTATGTTTTATAATATTTTGGTTTCCTATATGTGTTTTCCAATGGTTTTAGAAACTGAGAGACACCACTCCATACCATAGCAAAATTGACTATGAAGTAGCAATGAAAATAAATATGTGTATCCAATGATCACAATCCATAGGCTAAGAACTGCTGCCATAGACACAATTATTGATGATCTGCTACCAGGCAATCCAAGGTCAATGAGGAAACAGGTAAGCCCGGTCAGGGGCTGTAGTTCAGTGACAGAGTACTCACCTGCCACACACAAAGTTCTAGGTTCAGTACCCAGCAATGCACAGGCCAGTTGTGTTGGCAACATCAAAACAAGAGATTCAGAACTTCAAGATCATCCTTGGGTTCAAAGCAAGCTCAGGGCCAGCCTTAGCTACACAAGACCCTTCTCACAAGAAAAAAATGTCTGGAGGTTAGGATGGGCAGGTGGTACCCTACCCACCTCAAGCCATTGTAGTGGGATTTGTCCCTCCTACTGGTTTAATAAAAAGTCGACTGGCCAGAAGGCAGACAGGAAGTGTGGGCAGGGCTACCAGACTAAGTAAACTCTGGGAACAGAAAGAGCAGAGCAGAGACGCCAGAGAGACTCCTCCAGACACAGAGTAAAGAAGACAACTATGCTGCTCTAAGAAAAGGTACCAAACTACATGGCTAAACAGATTAATGGAAATAGGATGAATTAAGATGAAAGAGCTAGTTAGCAATATGTCTGAGCTATAGGTCAATCAGCATGAAATTAACATAAATCTTTGTGTGATTATTCGGGGCTAGGCCAGAAAAGTCGGGCCATAAACTTTATATAACAAGCCATCACCAGGGCAGGGGCAGCGTCACACATTCAGCATCACAGCTGATCCAACTCCCACCTGAACCCAGCCCATCACACTCTACTCCATCTCCTTCATTGCCACCTGGCTAGTCCTTGTCACCATCTGGACTCATGTGGGCAGTGCTCATCCCTCATCTATCCCAAGGCCACAGTCCCTGCTTGCTTCCCAAACCTTTTCTCAATGGCATGTAGGCACACTGACTGACCTCAAACAGTATTCTCCTCTCCTCCTTAATGCCTAGCCTCTCCCTCCACTCTCTCCCCATCCTCCCCCATGTCCAGCCTCCCCCATGCCCAGCCTCTCCCTCCACTGTCTCCCCATCCTCCCCCATGCCTGGCCTCTCCCTCTACCATCTCCCCATCCTCCCCCATGCCCGGCCTCTTCCCTCCATTCACGGTTGTCCTGTCATTTTCCTATCCCTCAGCTTTTCCCCTGCTGCTCACTCCACATCGGTGGTGCCTCTTCTTGGTCTCCCACCTTAGCACTGAGACATGAAGGCATTCCTGCCCACTAATGCTCCTGTGTTGCTCTGCTTCTTCGTTATGCTGCCTCCATCTGGCTACTCGCTAGCCTCATAGGCACAGGCAGGATGCATCTATCATCATCTAATGGCTATCTGACTACCTGTTTCACCTTTGAGTCTCCTATCACAATGACCCAATGACTTTGCCATCAATGAAGATGAAGAGCACTTTAAATACTCATTTTCCCCACCTCCCTTCACCTACCAACATGCTTGAGGTCACTCAGAGCCATTTATCTCCAGTGAACTACATTGTCTTCAAAATTTTGACCTCAAGTATTTCATCCACTGGCAGCCAGCCGAAGCATTCCAGCTAATTTAATTTAATACAAGCAATGAACCCTCAAGCTCATAGCATCCTGGCTGCCCAAGGTCACTATGACATGTTGGCCACAGCACTCTTTGTCCTCATGATTTTCACATCCATCTGGAGCCAGTCAGTCTAGCTCTCTTGACATGCCCTGTTTAGCTGGTGTGCACACTGGCTCTCTCCTTTGTGCCCAAGGCCCTGACTTCTACAGAAGGGAATCTTAGGATGGGGGCTAACTGGTCTACCTGACTCAAGACCACAGCTTTGAGTACTAGGTCCTACTTTTGTTCCCTAGAGGCTGGCCTTTCAACACTGCAACAAAACATCAAAATTGCCTTGCTCTCACATTCCCCTACAGCATGTCAAGGGTGACACAGGAGAGCATCTATTGAGTAGCTGGCGGTACCCCACACGGAGGACATCAAGTGGCTGGTGGTACCCCACATCCTACCCCATGACCTTCACAGCTCTTCCATGTTCCTCTCCTAATCATCATCTCATGATGACACCATCACCGCAGGTAAAACACCAGAGCTAGCCTCATCTACTCCTGTTTCCTTACATCCAATAATGATCAAGTCATTTCTGCTTCTAAACTGTTTTTGATATACTGATCTGTGTCCACTGCCACTACCCAGTCTGTATGTCACCATCTTTCTTCACCCAGACTACCACCAAAGTCAAACCAGTCTTCTTCAGCTCTCCTGCTCCCCCTGACTTCAGCACCATAAAGCTGCTCAGGTTAAAAGCATAGAATACTCACCTCAGTAGCTTCCCAGTACTGGGAAGACCCAGACTGCACCCCATCTCCCTGAAGTCAAGCATCCTCTGGTCTCTTCTCCTTACACTGCTGCTCCCCAGAGCTTGAGCCAGAAGCCTTCTATGTTTCTCTAACACAGCCAACTCTCCCATGCCTCAGTTTACCTTATTGCTAAATGCATGCACACCCTGATCCAGGCATGGCTGCCTTCCCATTCTCATGTCTTGTTTCTGATATCAGTTTTCCAAGGCCACTCCCCTGACACTACTTATAAAGTAGAATTCCTGCAGCATACCTCTCAATGGTCACATCATTTTTTTAAAAAAAATTTATTACTTTTATTTTATGTATATGTGTTTTGTCTACATGTATGTAAATGTTGTAAATGCACTGCATGTTTACCTGGTGCCCACAGAAGCCAGGGGAGGGTGACAGATCAGATCCCTTGGAGCTGAAATGACAGTTGGTTGTGAGCAGCCATGTAGATGCTAGGAATCGAGCTAAGTCCTCTGCAAGAGAAGCAAAGGCTCTTAGCTGAGGCAGCTCCACAGCCCTGTCACATCATTTGTATACAATGTGATGTTCCTGCTCATTATCTCCCCAAGGAATGGTACCCATGAAGTCAGCCTTACCTCCTTCACTGCTGTAACTCCATTCACTACGTAGGGCATAGGAGACTGAGTGCACCCAACCCAGCTTTACTGAGTAACTGAGGACCACTTATCTCAAGTGCAGAAGTGGGCAAAGGGGTGTCAGGTATGTGTCATGTTACAATGTTGTATAATATGGTACTTTCAGAGGTCATAAACGCAATTTCTTCCATAACCAATGGAACTTTAATTACTTCATTATAGCATAAGTATTTCGCAGAAAAAAAAAAAAAAATGAGTCCCCTGTCTTATGAACTTGCCACCTGTGGCTTTATTAACCATAAAACTAATGTGATCCCTTTACTATAAGAGTAGTGATGACATTTATAACAATAACTGGTATGTATGAGGCACTACACAAAGGCCAGATTCTAAGTACTTCCAAGAACTCACACACATCTGTAAGAAGAAACCATCATCCTGCCTTGTCACAGATGAGACAATTATGACAGAGTAACTTCACACTTCTAAGTACAGTGAGGCTGGCACATGGCTTCAGGGTATGTAGGGTCATAAAAGAAAAGAGGATAAAATCTACAAAGACAGGAGACACCTAGAAACAGGGTAAGTTCTCAGGACAAAAGACCTGGCCTGACCCATTCTGAATGAACACAAGTAATCATTGAGCTTCCTGAGGCTGAGACAAAATGCACTAATACTGATTTACATCCACACTTATTCGATTCAATAGTTCCAGTGACTTCAGTTACAAAAATGAGTGTTCTAAACTATACTTAGTACTCCTTAAATTGAAGGTCTGAATCAGTATTGGTTAAATTTGAGTTGTAAGTCTTAAATCAATAACCAAAAATGACATGTCAGGAAACTAACTTTTCTTATAAAAGCTGCCTTTTCTTTTACTAGGGGAATACAACAGCATGGTTGTGCACACCTACATAACCAATACCCAAGAGCACAAAGCAAGAGGTGTGGGATTGCCAAGCCAGCCAAGATTATGCAGGCAAGAAAAACCCTATCTAAAAACAAACAAAAGGTAATAAAATAAAAGAGAGATATTTCTTTCTTTCTTTAAGACCTATACCATTTATTCAATCAAGCCAACATTCATAAAATCCACAATGTGCTGTGTAACTCCCAAGATCTAATTCGCCATGTACACGATCCTAATGCACCACATAGACTCTCATCAGTCTGGTCTGTAACTGGGAAAACACATTCTGCCTCATCATCCCAACATATCCTCAAGGCAGGTTTGTCAAACTGTCTGTGTCACGAAAGCATCTCCTGCCACAGCTACTCAAGAACAGAACCTAGTAGTGAAAATTTTTTAGCTTTAACTCAAAACTCACTGACTTGGCAGCCTTGGTCTAATTAGTGCATGTCTGCATTCTCCCTGAGATGCAGAAATGCATGCAAGGAAGGCAAAGGATGATAAAACCTGAAAACTTTATCTCTGCAGCATGTACTCCATGTCATAGGCTGGCAAGGAAAAAATAGTAAGACCGCTTGTTAAATTTTAAAATAGACACAGATAGCACAATGAAACAGGGTGACCCCACCTGATGAGGTCCTCTCTGTCCCTGAAGATCTGGGTTTTCCGACTGATGGTATATTGAGGAAATTCCATTCGGCCCAGATTGACCAATAGCACAGTAGAAAGCTGACCTTGACCGCCACAAGCAGCTTCTTCTTCTTCCATGGAATCAGTCAACGAAAACAGCAGCAAGATGCGGGAAAACACAGCCCTGGGGCCTTTACAGATTCGCAGTGACGGTCCAGCCAAGTCTTTAGCTCTAAAATAAAATAATACAGAATCACTTTTCTAGCTTTTAAGCACTTGGACATAGATTTTACAAATTATTCTCAGCAGTCACTGTTCTAAACATGTGACAAATGTGTCGTGCCCTGCTGTGTGACAATAGAGTGTCACTTAGCCTTCGTGGATCTCAAAGCCTTATATAGGACATGGAGAGAAATGACTGAATTATCTCCAAGTGGTTTCTTGTGGTTTTTACTCAATAATGGAACTTTTTTCCCCAAGATTATGCAGCGTGTACCATGGCCACGAACACTCAAAACACCAGGGAACTCATAAAAGAATGCATTACCTCTTTGAATTAGCAATTCTCTCTCTTTTGCCACCCCCATACACACATTTGTTCTTCCTGCCTAGACAGTTTTTCAGTGTAACTCTGGCTGTCCTGAAACTTGTTCTGTAGACCAAACTGGCCTTGAACTCACAGAGATTCACCTGCTTCTGCCTCCTGCGTGCACCATTACCACCTGTGGCTCTAGTGATTTTTCACTTATTGATCTGAATGGTCACTTGAAGACTGGTACTGGTCCTCACCATCACAAACAGCAGCACAGACACCTTTCTTTGGTATGCTCGCTCATCTTCTCACTGTTTTCTATTACTCTAATACCAAACTCTAGTTAGAGAATTCTAAGATCTCAAGCTGCCCAAACATCCTCTACAAAAGGCATGCTTTTAAAAATAATTATATGTATCTTTCTATTTGTATGTCTGTGTGCATATACATGTGTGGGCACACATACACTGCACACGTATAGAGGTCAGAGAACAAATGTCAAAGTCAGTTCCCTCCTTCTACCATGTGGGTCCTAGGAATCAAAGTTGGGTTCTTAGAGGCAAGTTCTTTGCCTGCTGAGTCATTTTACTAGCCCTTATAAGCTTTTTAAAAATTAAAGATAAATTGTTCCCAAAGAGAGAGGGGTGTAGAAAGGGTGGAAGGAATGAGGGGGGGGGGGAAGAAGGGGAAAAGGAAGGAAAGGAGGGAGGGAGGAAGATGAGATGAGGTACTCAAGCCATCATTAGTGGCAGCTCTAGGCAGGTAGCAGCTGAGAACAGGTAGTGCAGATGTGCTCCAGGTGTGGTGCTATTCCAGTTTGCAAAACTCTCTGCAAACACTGCCATTCTGGGACAACTGGAGGCATCTGCAAGGTGAATTTGAAGGTCTGAACTAAATCTAGGGCCATGTGGACCTTCTGGGCTACAGCAACAGGGTTCCTTGGTCTTGATACCATTGGTATTTAGGCTGGGTTGTTCCTTGTTTGGAGCTTGGGTACACTAATGTACATTCTACAAGAGGATGCTCAGCACACCCAGCTTCACTCACAAGACACCATTAATACTACCCTTCCCTCCATGGTAACAACCAGAAACTGTCTCTAGCTGTACCTGCTGCTCCTGAGGGACAAAGGTACCCCCAGTTGAGTCACTGGCCCTTCTCATCTAGAAGCTTCTCAACAAAAATAATATCTAGGAGCATTGCAGAGATCAGTGTACTCTAAGAGTCCTAAGGCACAGAAGCAGGCCCTCGCATAGTAGCAGCTGATTAAAAACTACTCATCCACAATGGCTGCCCAAAGCCCACTCCTAAGCTGGATGGAGCTCAGTTTTATCTGCCTGACTACTGGCCTGTGCATGCAGAGCCCAGCAAAGCAAGCTTCTGGGCTGCAGAAAACTATGCAGGGACTCTTAGGTTAAGAAAGCACAAATTTCTGTTTCCTCAGTGGATTAAGAAAGCACAAATTTCTGTTTCCTCAGTGGAGACCCATAGCCGGGCACCAGCCACAGGTGGAGTTGTTGTAGGTATCTTCCCAGATTTCAGTAAAATAGCCCAGAGAACATAATCTTCATGTAGCTCCAAATCTAGTATTGAAAACTGTTCACTGTATTTCTCTTATTACATCTGGTCAGAATCTAAATGCTGATAACAAAAGCTGGTAATCTTAATGCGCATTTTCTTATAAAATGGGACATAAGTTTAAAAATAAAAACAAAATAGTATTTTGAAAACAATTAACATACCAACTACATGAGGATTTCATTCTTTCGTATGTACACACACTTTTTTGTTCTGGTACTAAGGATTGAACCTGGGACCTTGCTTGACCACTGGGCTGCAATCCAAGCTCTAGGGCTTCCTACTTCTGTAATCAACTTCTACATACATAGTTTATTAAAATGAGTCATTTATGCAGAGACACATGTGTAATATACATTTATAATATAAAATAAATACTTTATCTTCAACAGCTCTGGAATAATGTGTCTCAGGTTAAATAAGTATCTCTGATTTTATAGATTTCATGTTTAAAGGACTCCACAAGCTTTTATGACCTTCCCTAAATTAACAGCTCAAGTGTTTCCTAAAGACGAGAGAAACCACCCAGGACACTGGGTAAAACTTAAAGAAAAATAAAAAGATGCATATTAAACCTGGCTCACAACACTCCAATAGAAGGCTTCATAAATAAAAGTGTGACTGACTGCTGCCGTAAAGTCTGCAGGAACAGTGGTCACAGCTATTTTTAGCTCTCTTAGATAATAAATTATGAATACGTACCGAAGGTCTACACCTTGCTTTACTGTCCACTGATTTTTCTTGCTTCTAGAAATTAGAGCAGTCTTACAATAAGAATTTTGGATGAACCACTAATAAAGCACTGAGGACAGTATAGCAAAGGCTTTCGGTTGTCAGTCGCAAGGCAACTGGCATGAACAGCCACCATCTGAACAGGTAGGTCTAGACTCAGCAGCTAGTGTGCTTATCAATACAACAAACATTCTCATTGGTACAATAGCCACAGACCTTTTCAAGATCACTGCTCTGATTCCAGACTGAGTCTTGCCCCAGGTACAGACTGAGCGCTGTCTGGCCAGTTTGAGGAAGGCATCTACCAGCTGCTGCTTCGGTCCGGTGGGACTCGCCAAGTGGAAGGTTTTGGCCAGGGCTTTCAGTTCAGGGGCGGAAAGGAGTTCAAGTACCTCAGGGAGTTCTTGCAACTCAGATTCTGAAACAGTTAATAATACCCAAAGTTAAAGTAGTTTTATGGAATTTACTATTACATGTCATCATTTACTTGGGGCAGAAAGAGAATTAGCTAGATGAAAATAAAATAAAATAACACTATAGAAACTGTAGTAAGTTTTCCAAAACAAAGCTCAGGTTTCCCAAGAGTTCACCAAACTTCTTCCATTGAAGACTACAAACAACAGCCAGACAGCGGTGGTGCACACCTTTAATTCCAACACTTGGAATACAGAGGCAGAGACTCACAATACTTTGTGAGTTCGAGGCCACCTTGGTCAATATAGTGAGTTCTAGGACAGCTGGGGCTAAACAAAGACACGGTGCCTTAGAAAACAAACAAACAAAACCCCACTATAGACAACAAAGTAAATAAGCATTACTACATTCATCCTCCACCTGGCTTCTGTAGCCATGTGAGGGGTCCTGGGTCCTCTCCAAACTAGATCAGAGTAAAGTAGCCATTATTTCTCCTCCATTCAGCCCTCTATTCCATGAAAGCCTTACGTGGGCTCAGGCTTCCAGCATCCTACTATGGTGTACCCCAGATCCCACAAAGGGACGAATGCACTGGGTTGAATCAGACCTGTCGTTAAGACATTCTGTTTCTGGAAGTATTTTCTTTCTCTGTTCCTAGGTATTTACTGGATGTCCAGTTCTAAGGCCTGGGGACACTGCAGTGAGCAAGGTCCTTGACCAAAGGGAGCTCATCTCCTACCACAGTAATTACTCATGCCAGGCAGAGATGTGAAAAACAGAGCTAGGTGCTGGACAGATGGCTCAGCAGCTAAGAGCACTTGCAGTTCTCCCAGAAGACCTGGATTCAGTTCCCAGCAGCACGGCCATCTACTTCTAGCTGCAGATGACCTGTATTTTCAAACTCATGCCCACATGCAGACACAGACAGCTACTGGAAATAAAAATAAACTGTTTTCTTGTTTAAATGAAAAGCGAAATTGTGTGAGGCCAACAAAGCCTGGCAGGGAGGGTGGCTGCCTTACACAGGATAGTCAGGCAGATCTCTTAAGAAAACACAGTGCACAAGCAGAAATAATGAAGAACAGGTTTGTGTCCGTCTGTCAAACATGTCAGTCTATAGAATTTTCATCAGATCTTCCAAGTCAGGAGGAAGTAAAGATCAGCTTCCACCAAAGAATGGAAAGTGCTGCTGACTACTCAAGCCAAGCTGCTGCTCTGTACCACAAACCACCGCCCCAGCTTCATCCAGAGTGCTCCACCTCTGTCCTAGCCCCCCAGCTTCATCCAGAGTGCTCCACCTCTGTCCTAGCCCCCCAGCTTCATCCAGAGTGCTCCACCTCTGTCCTAGCCCCCCAGCTTCATCCAGAGTGTTCCACCTCTGTCCTAGCCCCCCAGCTTCATCCAGAGTGCTCCACCTCTGTCCTATCCCCCCAGCTTCATCCAGAGTGCTCCACCTCTGTCCTGTACAGCCACACCCTAGCAATCAGCCAAACACTTGGTTCCCACTATGAACTCTTCCACCTAAAGCCATCTACTGCGACTGTTTATTTTGTCAAAAGTGTCCACAACTTGATCTTAGGTGCACATCCCTTATTCTCTCTATGCCCCTTTCCATCCAATACTGTACAGGACAACCCAGGGTATCCACACGAGAAGATAGATTCTCTAGTGTTCACACAGCTCTAATTAAACTCTAAATTCTACAGGTAATCAACATACAATAAACATGTGTGGCATGGTGAGGATAGATGTTTTTAGAGGAACACTTATTGCATCCCAGCTGGCTTTACTTTGTCAAATATGAGGAACTGGAACAAGATGAGTCAAGTTCTCCCTGGAAGACAAGAGCTCAAAAGGAATGTCCCCTTCTATGGCTCATCACATCTCTGCACAGGAAAGCAATGGTGATCCATCCAGTACTGCCCTAAGCAGCCTTCACCAACGAACCCAACAGTCTTAAGTTATGTGATGTGATAACCTGTTGCCCTAAGCTTCTAGATTTTTTTCTTAATTGTTATCTAATGATTAAGACACTAATCAGGAGACAGCACCACACTAAGGTTCTCATAGAAATCCCACTGAACTCGACTCTTGGATTCCATTTTCCTCTCATTTCCTCCTCTATCATACCTGTCTGTAGGAAGCCTGAGTCCTTTAATTCTTCAACCACAGGGGTTAAGTCAGAGGCAATCTCTTCATACTCCAGTTTCCCCATTTTAATCCAGGTTAATTTACGTTGAAAGAGCCTCACATACAGCTTCTGACCACTAGCTGCAATAAAGTTCAGAAAAACAGCAAAAAATAAACTTTCTTCCCCAAAACATACAAATTCCAGTTACTTTTAGATGTGAGATAAATACATATTATAAGTAAAAATTTTTACTTCATATATAAGATATCATTTCATGGTTTAGTCTAATGTCAATGAACATGGACTATATTAAAATTTCTAAAATCAAATTCCCATACTTTTTAAGGGAACATTTCTACTCCTCAGAAAAGCCTCTTTCAGAATTCTAGCTATTTTCTTCTCTGCTTTTAGTTTAACTCATGTGCTGGCTAGTTTTACGTCAATCTGATACAAGCTGGCGTTATTTTGGAAGAGAGAACTTGACTGAGAAAGTGCCCCCACCACACTGGCCGGTGGGCAGGCCTGTGTTCCATTTCCTTGGCTGATGACTGATGTGGGAAGGCCCAGTTCTGTGGGCAGTGCCACCCCTGGGCCAGTGGTCCTGGGTGCTTTACAGAAAGTAGGCTGAGAAAGCCATGAAGAACGAGCCAGTCAGCAGCAGTCTTTCCTGGCCTCTGGTTCAGTTCCTGCCTCCAGATTGCTATCCCACTTGGGTTCCTGCCCTGACTTCCCTCAGTGATGGACTGTGATGTAGAAGTGCAAGCTGAAACACTTTCTTCCCACGTTCCTTTTTCTCATGTTGTTTTATCACAGCAACAGAAGTCTTAACTAAGACAATATGCATTATTGTATTTTTGATTAAAAAAAAAAAAACAACCTGAATTTCCTCCCCAAAATGCCTACTTTTGATCTATGCAAATCTACTTAATTTAGTGCTCCCTTATTGCCTGGATTATCTTATCTTTAAATTTAATTTAAAATTAGCTTTAAAATTTCAACATTTCTTTCCTTTAAAGAAGCAGGAGCAATTAGGAGCAGCTGTTTCCACCTAACATACTTAGTCCATGGCCAGGCCAGGCCTAGTGTCGAGAGGTGGAGGGAGGGTTAAAGGCATCTTCAACTACACAGAGGAGAACCCAAGCAACTTGAGACCCTCCCTCAGAAAGACAAAAATTTAATGAATAAATAAGTTAGCAAAAGACATGTTTATGATTCTCCATGGAGAGCAACACACAAGAATCAGTTGAACTCGCCTTGGGCAAACTTCCTATTTCTGTTGTTGCTGGTTTGGTTTGGTTTTTTGAGACAGGGTTTCTCTGTGCAGCCCTGGCTGTCCTGGAACACACCCTGGTGCTGGGATTAAAGGCGTGTACCACTACTACCCAGCTCACTGTTCCCATTTCTAGGTTTTGTGGAAGCAGAGCAGCCAACCACTCAGGAAGTCACATTCCAACAGTCAGAACCCAACCAGAGAATTCTGAACACTCTGGGTAGGAGTCAGTGAGTGCTATTATGCCATCATTTCCAACTTCCGGTGAGATCTACAGACAGACAGAAGCTGTAAACATAACTGTGCTCACACAAGTATTGTTTGCGTATCCAAAAGCAACACCATCATGTTACCAGGTGGATTTTGTAGTAATGTCCAGTATTTTTTCTTGGATTTTAATAGCCCAACATAGCCACACTTCATTAGAAGACAGTGCAGCCACCAAAGCAGCTCTCCATATCTCAACTCCAGGGGCACCAAGAGTTCAAGGGTGACTTTTACCTCAAAACTGCACTGCCAGCACGGCTGCCAAAGATGTAAGCAACAAATTGGTCTTCTATGTACCAATTTAAGCTTGCATTTTTCCCATTTCTTCAACACCCCAACTTTATTCACTACCCCGCCCCACCCCACCCTTGGGGATTTTACTGTCTTTCTTGAAGACACTGGATGTGAAACAGAAAACATCCTCAATGGGAAAGTCAACCACAGGACAGACACATAGTCAGACTCCTGTGTGCCAGGGCTGTTGGTTTTGTTTATTTTTAAATCTGGACATTAGACATCCACCACTTTACCACCATCAAAACAGACGTATAAGAAATAAGACAGCATGAGCTGGGCACACCTTTAATCCCAGCACTTGGGAGGCAGAGGCAGGCAGATCTTTGAGTTCAAGGCCAGTATCATCTACAAAACAAGTTCCAGGACAACTAGGGCTACACAGAGAAACTCTGTCTCAAAAAAACAAAGGAAAAAACATGAAAAGAAAGCTAGGGCTGTCTAACTGAAGTACTGCTCACACAGAGGACATCATCAGGCACAAGAACTTGTTTTTAATGGGCCTGTCCCTGGTAAAACTCCCTCAGTGACTTTTTGTGGACATCACACTACCAGCCCTTAGGTCACACACAAGTCAGGTAAGGAGAAATACTTGGAAAGCAAACAGGCTGAAGATACCTGACAGCTGGTAAAACTTCGATATAACCCCCCTCTCTTGCTCATCAAACAGTTTCATGTCCTCTTCGTTCTCCAGGACGGCCTGCAGCACCACCAGAAAGGTCCTCAGGTAGTAAGGATGGCTCGGTGGCGGTTGAGCTGTCTCCCCAGGAACATCACAACTGGATCCCTGCTTCAGAGGACTGCAGGCAATTTGTCTCTTTAAGGCATTCCCACCTTCTCTAAACCCCCAGCTGTTATCCCCTGTAGAAGCATCCATGGGACTGTTTGGTTCCACCTGGTTACCAGATACTGGTGCCTGAACCTCAGCATCGACAGTTATTTCTCCCTCTTCAGGGCTGCAGGCCTCAAGCTGTTTAGCAACCCCCCCACCTATCCCTCTGGCATCCTCTTGCTGCACAAGACTGTCTCTTGAAGCAGATGTTATGCTGTTCGAAAAAGTTAAATCTACTGAAAATAAGGTGGGTTCATGATCTGAGGGTACAGGGAGGGTTAGGGTTAAGGTTCCTTCCCCGTAGGGAGCTTTTCGGCTCTCATCTTCCATTATTTCCCCAGTCTTTACCTCATGTTCAGAAGCATTCTCTTCCTTTAGAGATGCACAAGAAAAAATGTTTTCCTGTTGAGAACTGTTCAAAATCTCATCTTTGTCCTTCATCTCTGAACATAGATCAACTAGGCTGGTGACAGCTGTTGACAAAGAACTGTGTGGACAATGACTGGCTAGTTCTTCCTTCTTATCCAGCGGTTTTTTAACTTTTATGTATTTTCTGGACAATTTAGAGGACAGACTCCCCAAAGACATAATTTCCAAACTCTGATTTTGAAGCTCATTTTGAATTTTGCACACCGAAGCATCTTTAAAGTAGGGACTGGTCTGCTGTTGTTGTGTGCCTACTTTGGAACCACATTGGACAGGGATTACACTTCTCTTTGGTGTTGACAACTTCGGAGGTGCTATGTCTTCTAAAACAATACTAGGTAAATTTGACCTGGATACAGTTGAATTCGTTAAACTATCCTGCCCAGGCTCAACCTGAACACCCTTGTTAGCACAGGACTCATCAAGATGCCGAATTAGGTCGTACCTAGGCACCATTTTATGACAAACTGAACATGCAAGTTTAGCAGGTGGTGCATTGTTAAAATATGAAATAATCGAATGAGATTGGCTTTTTGTAGTTTTGCTGGTAGATAAGCTTCTTCGGCGTCTTTTTCGGTCGGGTGATTTCCCTTGTGACATCAGGATTATCAGACAAAGTGAGCAACCCAAGAAGAAAATTCAGGTAATCTCAGGGGAAGGACCGCAATGCTTTATTTTTACTCCCTTGGCTTGACTTAATAAAACGTGCCTGCTACCACCTCATCAGATAAGACAGCGGCCATCCCGGGTGAAGGACCCCAAAGTTTTACTTTTACTCTCTCCTTGAACGAGTGCAAAATGAAATAACATTTGGTATCGGCATTCGTTCAATTTCTTCTCCCTACAAAATAAAACACATGAATTAAAATTATTTTTACGCATTAGTGGGGTCCGGGGACAACTGAAACGTGGAATGGCAACTTCTGGAAGGAGAACCCGCAGCTTGACGACAGATCGGGGCTGTCTTGCAGCTCCACGCAGGCTCCGTGTCCCTTGTCTCATAAGGACCCAGCTGCACTTACTTCCGGGCTCTTTCTAGAACCATTCTTAAAGAGAGGACGCTGACTCTCTCAGACGCTCCTTGAAGTCACAGCAGCGGAACCCGCCAAAGCGGCCCAGGAAGGGGAGCAGAGGTGGAGGCCGGAACCGGGCTGCAGGCATTCCCAGCCGATGCCAGAGACTGCGAGGCTCGGCAAGTGGAAGCCAGCGCGATCGATCTGAGGGAGGGCGGATTGAGAACTGGAGGGTGAAGATTGGGTAATAATGCTTCTCTGCTGCTTGCTAGATGAAATACGATGTATGATGTGTGTTTGTATATGTATGTATGTGTCTATGGGTGTGTGTGTGTGTGTGGTGTGTTAGCAATAACAATGAGTGAAAGCAGCAACACGTCTGCATGCCTCAAGTGCTTCACAAGTCTCACACTAGGGAAGCAGAATACTAACCCTTAGTGGGTGGTAAATTAGGGATGCTGCTGCAATTCCTTTTTTTGTTTGTTTTTTCAAGATAGGGTTTTCCTGCATAGCCCTGGATGTCCTGGAACTCACTCTGTAGACCAGGCTGGCCTTGAATTCAGAGATCTGTCTGCCTCTGCCTCCCAAGTGCTGGGATTAAAGGCATTTGCCACCATTCAGGGAGCATTTCTAACACAACTGAAAATTAATTCGAAGAAATACAGCTAAGATATGCTAATCATAATAAACATATTATAATTAATTTGACTTGACAGGAAAAAAGGAGCAGAGAAAGTCGGGGGGAAAAGCAAAAATAACAAAACCAAATAAAATCAGGTCAATAATGACATTAAATGGTCATTGATTCATATAATTAAAAGGTAAAACCAGTCAGATTAGACGTAAAACATAGTTCCTAAATATGTGTCTGGTATAGCAAATCGTTTGAATTTTTAAAAAAATATTTACTTTTATTTTATGTGAATTTGTGTCTTTTCTGCATGTATACTGTAAGGGTGTCAGATGCTGGAATTACAGACAGTCGTTAGCTGCCATGTGGATACTGGGAATCGAACTCAGATCCTCTGGAAGAACAGTTGGTACTCTTAACCGCTGAGCCATCTCTCCATCCCAAGTCGTTTGAATTGTTAAAATCCACAAAAATACAAACTCCTAGGATTGTGTAATAATACTCAAAACACTATTAAAACTAACACCTTAAGGAATAGAGAGACCAAAGGATTACTCAAAAGTATTTATTCAGAGGAAAAGGATATACCAATAAATCTTATATTTTGAATTAAACTTTGGGGAAAGTTGCTGGGTGTGGTTACACACACTTTTAACCCCAGCACTTGGGAGGCAGAGGCAGGTAGATCTGAGCTGAAGGCCAGCCTGGTCTACATAGGCTTCCTGGGGAATGCATAGTTTGGCCATCTCAAAAACAAACACCAACTTGGGGAAACATTTTAATGTCATATTAAGTGGTGTCATAGTCAGAAAACATACCCCAAACTCCTGTGTTAAAATTTAGGCCAACGGAGAAATGCTTCTGCAGGTAAGGGCTGACAACCTAAATTAGAGCTCCAGAATCCAGAGTAGGAGAGAACTGATCTAAACATTATCCTCTTCCCTTGTGGCATCCCAAAGACTGAGCCCTTAGAGACTGGATACAATTAGCACCATTGTGAATGAATTTGGGAACAGGGACTAGAGAAGGTTCAAGGGGAAACAGCACTCGCTGTGCTCACAAACCTAGGTTCTGTTCAAACAACTTCAGCTCCTATTCCAGGGAGCCTACACATCAAGGTTTGGGGGAACAGATCTCCCACCTAACCACCAAGTACAAAGCAGCAAAATGCCATTTTGATGCCAATATCTCTCTCAACAAACACCACTGTCTGAACTGTTAAGAATTGTTATCTATAAATTATCCAAGTAGACTCAGAGAGCGGTGTTTAATCTCACCACACACAATCTAGTTCTGACTATAGCCATGTTCGGCATTAATAAAGGACTCTGATAGGATCTTCTTCATCATTGTGTTTGTTCTCTGCAGATGAAAAACAAGAGCCTTTCCAGTCATTCTTAATCCGAGTCTCATTCTCCACCCATCTGGATCAAGGTGGGTTATTTTTCCATTCAGTCATGATCAGTGAAAGGCATTTGAGTGAGTGGGGAGATTTGCACAGGGACAGCTGCTTGTCCCTGGGCACGCTATAAACTGCCAGTCCGTATTCGGCTGTACTGAGCTTGTGGCTTCTGGATTCCCCCCTAGATCATACACTGTCCTCTCCGTATCTTACTATGAACTGGAGTGTCTAGCTGGTGCTAACCCTTTCTCCAGTTATTAGGATTTCCCAAGGGGAAAGAAAGTGCTATTTTGTGAATTTAGACATAAAAGCGAGAGAAGAGAATCAAGAACTCAAAGGACTATGTGGATAGTCAGCTGGTTGTGAGGAAGGTGACTGTCTCTGAGTGCTTCTCACAGCAGGCACCATGGTACCTCAGTGGGGTCTGCTGATAGATTAATGCAGGAAGGGGACTGGGAAGCTATGACCTGTTCACACCCAGAGAAATCCACACAGGCTTTCTATTTGGTTTTTGTTGTTTTACAGGCTAGTGTGGTCTAACCTGGCCTCCAATTTTCTTTTTAGCTAAGGGAAATCTTGAATCTCTGATCCTCCAGCCTCCATCTCCTGAGTGGCTCTGACTATGGGTGTGTGCCACCCTGAGTCCCGGAGAGGCTTCCCTATTAAATTTGCCACAGCACTGTGAAGTTTCAAGTAGTTCTCATCAAAGATGGGTCTTTCCTGCTTATTATTTATTTTTGTCAACACAAGTCAAGGTCATCTAAACTAAACCAAACCAAACCACTCAATTAAGAAAAGGGCTTTAAAGACTGGCCTGAAGGGAAGTCTATGGGATATTTCATGGATTCATAGGAGAACCCAGTCAACTATGGACTATGGGTGGTGCAATCCCCGAGTAAGTGGTTCTGGGTTGTAGAGGAAAGCAAGCTGGGAAAGGCACAGAGTGAAGCCAGTAATCAGTGCTTCTCCATGGTCTTTGCTTCAGTTCCTGCTTTCAACTTCCTGTCTCGAGTTCCCTTAGTGATGAAGTGAAATATGTAAGACGAAAAAGCACTTTCCTCCACAAGTTCCGAAGGTCATGGTCTTATCAAAACAACAGGAAGCAAACTAAGATAGGTCTCAAGAATTTTATTATAAAATAGAATAATGATAGAAACTTACAGATTTATACATTAAATTCAAATACACTACAGCTTTAATTTATGAACAGAAACATCCTGTTTTTTCTTCTTTATCTTTCCTGGTTGTTTTGCCTCATTAATCTGCATTTTTACTTGATCTTGCAACTTGGAAAAGAATGCCTGAGATGACTTTAAGGCCTTATCTTTTCGTTCATCCTGCAGTTAAAGCAAAACAGAGATGTTACAAAACATGCTATGTGAAATATCCAAAGCATAACAGTACACTATGATCATAACAATGAACAAAGGCACAAAGATGAAAATCCACTATAAAAACTCAATTGGCTACCTTAAATATACTGCATTATTACAACACCCTTGATTCTTTTTTTTTTTTTTTTTTAAACTTTATTTATTTATTTATTTGCCTTGGTGTTTTGCCTGGAACTGGAACTACAGACAGTTGTTAGCTGCCATGTGGGTGCTGGGAATCGAACCCAGGTCCTCTGGAAGAGCAGACGGTGCTCTTAACCGATGAGCCATCTCTCCAGCCCCCCACCCTTGATTCTTAGGGGAAGGAGAGAGAAAAACTTTGCTGCCAGGCTGTCATTGTAAAGATCTACAGAAGCCTGAAGGTGCTGAGGCCACCACTGAGCAATGAGCTCCAGAACCCAGAGGCAGCTCTGTCAGCCTAGATGAGAAACAGCTCATCTCATGCCATCAAGTCCCAACAGGCACCTAACCTACTTACCTTTAACAAAGACACTTTGCCTGTTTTGGTCAACCGTTTCAGCTTCTCTGCAGCTGCTGCTTTGGTGGACTTCCCAGGCTGATCTTGGTTCTTCTTTTCAAGCAATTTTCTCCGCTTTTCCTTCTCCTTTATTTTCAAACGCTTCTGATACTTCTTTTTCCTCCGTTCTCGTTTCTTGTCTGTAGCTGTTTTCTCAGCAGCTGTTTTTATATCTCCAGCTTTATTTTTCTCCTATTAAAAAAACCCCAGCAAATGAATTTTTAAAAAACCCAAACAATCACCATACTGGCTATCTCACTCTAACATCTGCTAAGGGATAAAATGAGCATGCACACAGCAGCGCATGGCTGGATGGTACAGTGTGAGAGGAAGCAGAGCTAGCCTGTTTGGTTCCAAGGAGCTCTGGTAACTCTAAATCCTACACTTCGTTCTTGGCCAGAGCTGACTCGGAGTAAGAGTTCAGCCCCAAATGAACTCACAAAGGAAACACAGAAGGCTAAGCCCTCAAGCCCAATGTACTGGCCAACATGGGTCAAGGGACACTTCTGATTCAGCCTTGGCTCTAAGCTGTGGATGAGGAGTCCTAGAGGTCACTGAGAGGAAGCAGGGAATCCTGTCTCCAGTGAGGACGGGCATCCTCACTGGCACAAGTTGTGACAGAAGTGCTGGAGGTACATGTAACAAAGGAGATGAGACAGAAAGAGACCTGGATGCTACTAAAATAGAAAGCATGGGCCTGACAGAAGCCACTACTTCTGTAGAATAAGAATTTCCATGTTCAGGGGTCAGAGGATGTCAACACCTTGTATACTCAATATGTTCCAGTGTCCAAATGGTCTACTGGATTCTAGACTTCAATGCTGCCAAGAGTTATACCACACTTTATGATTAATACGGACAAAATCAGAGTGGGGTTGGCAAATACTAAAGTATTACTGGATTTTCACAAGACTGAAATGGGCACTTTAAACCACTTGTAATAATCCTCCTATCTGCAACTTTCACTGAAACCTGAATACACAAGCTTAGTTTTTAAGTAGTGTAGAAACTAATCACTCCCCTCACTATACAGGCATCCATATTCAGAGGATCAATTCTAGGACCTTGCGGATACCCCGAGTTCCCACTTGCTCAAATCTTATATGTAAAATGAACTATTTATATCATCTACATTCATGCTTCCTTACACCTCAAATTGTGCATAGATTCCATGGAGCCCTAGGACAAGGAACACTACACACAAATAGCTGTTGTAAAGTCTGCCCATGTTCAATACAGATATATACTTTTCTTTCCTGAATGGTTTCAATCTGCAGTTGGCTGAATCTATGATGTACAACCCAGTTACTGGAGTGTGTGTGGGAATACACCTAGAAATTACTGAGAAACACTGGAATAAAAACTGACACTCAAGGAATCACATGAAATAAATGCCGATCTGGCTGTAATGAACTTACTTGCAGTTACTAAACATTACCACACTGGCTTCTTACCTTGATTTCCTCTGGGGCCAGGAGGGCAGCATCACTAACACTCACTGGGGCCACTTCCTCCATGGTTATGGCCGGCAGATTCGATACAACTTTAATTTCAGGAACAGGCTAGAAAAGGGATAGAGCATTTAGTGGGAAAAAAGAATGGAGCAAACATCATCTAAGATGTTCTTTATGGAGTTGACTACCTTGGCATATATGTTATGGCTGTTGGCTTGGTGTTGAGGACAGTGGGGTGGGGGTGTCTCTGACTCTTCTACCTGCTCTTAGTATCCTTTTCCTTCCACTGGATTGCCTTACCCAGCCTTGGTATGAGGGTTTGTGTCTAGTCTTATTGCATCTTATTATGTTGTGTTCAGTTGATGTTCCTGGAAGGCCTGCTCTTTACTGAAGGAAAATGGAGGAAAGGGGGGAGGGAGAGGAAGCTGTGGTCGGGATGTATTATAAGAGAGAATAAATAATTCTTAAAAAAAAAAAAAAAATCACACAGAAAACCAAAGCAAGTCAAACCATTACTGTGCTAACTAGAATATCAGGACAAGGGGCAGCATCAAACCATTCCAATAGCATTTACAAATATATGTAACTACAGCATTTTTGAGACACTCACTACCTATGTGGACATTCTCGAGCATTCCCACCTACTTAATAAGATAAATTGATTTGTTATCATCTTTCCTTTTGTTATAGAAAATCTAAGCTCTCTGAAGAAATATATAAAAAAATTCTTATGAGAAAAACAGAGATTGCTCAATAAACAAGGCAGGAGTCTAGGCAAAGGTCTGAGTCTCTTATTGCATTAACATTCCCTCGCATACAATATTTAGTTTTTACAGTTTGGTAGCATTTCATGCTAATATATAAAGATAAGTTTCTAGTGGTTTTCTGAACAGAACACATTAAGTAGTGCAGAGCACACTGGCCCACTGTTAGTTCTGCCCCTCCCACATTTCAAACTTCAGTTTGCTCATCTGCAAAACAGATACAGTAAAAGCACCTTAGTGTTTGGGGCAGTGAGAGTAATGTAAACAAAGCACCTAATAAGAATGCAGCAGACACCAATCAATGTGAGGAATAGACACCACCACACAATTCAACACATCTGAGAGGGTCAGGAGAGGGGGAGTCATTGAGGTTAGAACTGCAGGGGGGCGAGCGGGTCTGGGGGCTGGAGATGGGGTGAAGCAGTACAGAAGCCAGAATTAACCCAGAAGCAAAGTGACCCTCACTCACAGGAGGGTATGACTTATCGGAGTGTCCTGATAGAACTGCAAAGCGAGACTCCCGGAGCTCAGAGCTCCTAACTTCACAAATGCTGTTTTTAACACTGAACTGTTAATTCACATACCGGTTTGGGGATGAAGTGGAAGTTTGATAGGGCATCCAATTTTAGGAAGAGAGAATCCATCATCTTCTGAATTTCCACATGCTCTGGATTTTCTTCTTCTTCAGTTTTTTGCTAAGTGAGTAAGGTCAGTTTCAGATGAAGTATTTAAATACTATACCACAGGTAAAACATTATAGGCAATGAGGGTACCCCTAGTTTCCCAGAACCAAACTTTAACTATCCAGCAACATCACAACCCAATGTGGTGACACAGTCCTTTAATTCCAGTACTGGAGAGGCAGAGGCAGGCTGAACTCAGCAAGCTTGGGGTCAGATAGAGCTACACGGTGAGATCTTGTCTCAAACAAAAACAAAAACAAAACCCAGCCAGGAACGATGGTGCTACCAGTAATTCTCAATACTCAGGGGGCTAAGGCAGGAGTACTACGAGTTCAAGACCAGCGTGGGTTACATAGTGTTACTTCATTTCACAAAGGAAGAAGAATGCTCCAAAGGCAAAATTACAGGTATCAGCACCATATGGTGCCAATGTCTAACAAAGACCACAAGCGATCGATGCATGTTTTAGTGCCCCTTACCTCTGACATTTAGAAATAATAGTTTAAGTCCTTGGCCATTTTCCACCAAGAGCTAAGCTGTTCACAGTAGAATCACATAATTGAAAGAAAATGAATTCAAGGAAACTAAGTAGATAAACATGCGCACACACAAAGTAGATAAAATAGAAATGAAGTACGACTTCATTAACACACAATAACCAAAACAGGAAATTCACAGAATAGAGAGTAACATGGGGGGAGAGGGGAGGAAAGAAAGCAGCAGACTGGTAAACAAGGATTTGGGGGAACTACAAAAAAACACTACAGTAGGTACCTCTGAATTATTCATTTACCTATTTTTGGTTTTGCAATAGTCTCACTATGTGGCCCAGAACCAATTCAATATATGATCATCCTTCTTGTAAGTCTTCTGAGGCCTAGGATTTCAGGAGTGCACTATCATACCGGACAAACTCAGTCAAAAATGTTTTTTATGTTATATGAATATAATTTGCTCAAGATTTATTCAGATAAATCACATTGACATAGAAATGACAGCCACTTAATTCTACAGAGTCAGATAATCTTGTATTTGTTCTTCCCCTGACCCTAAATGTGCACTGTGAAAGACTAAGATGGTCTTTCATTTGCTTGAGGCACAGAAGGCAGCTGGGGCGGGAAGCACAGGAGTAAGAAGTTACTGGCTCTCTGTGCCTATGGCCCGTTAGGAAACGTGTGTCATTAGCACTCATCCCAATAAACCCTGTGTGAAGAACTAAGTTTTTCCTGTATATGTCCTTGTACTATTTTTTAACTAGATTAATTTTAGAATAAAAAAATAAACAGTATAGAAAAATCAATTACTTCAAATATAAAAGAAATATGATTTGAGAATTATAATACCCTGTAATAATTGCAAGGAGGTCAACAGTTGATTGTACAAATTAATATTACCAATGCACTTTACAGAGCAAGCCCCAACTCCCTCCCATTCCGTGGAACATTATGAGCCCTCTATTCCCAGCAAGTGCTGGTACAAGGTATCTGAGAGCTAGATGAGATCAGGACTGACTCACGATCTGCTTCTCCACTTCTGCTTCTTTAGTAGTCACAGCTTGGTCTTGGAGGTCACCTTACCTGGTTGAGTTTGATATACTCCTGCTCATAAATCTCAGCAAGGCTCAGCTTACTCTTCTCGTGATCTAATGTTAAACGCTTCTTATATTCATAAGCATCTTCTTTGGGTTTTTCTTTTCGTTCTACATCATCCCAAGCCTGAAATGCAAATACATGACTAGAATCCAACATTTATTTTCAATTTCAAAAGTGATTATCTGGGGCTGAGGCTACAGCTCAGGTGGTAGATGCTTGTCTTGTATGCATAAAGCCTTGGGTTCAATTCTCAGCCCCACATAAACTGGGCATGGTAGTCCATGTCTATAATACCAGCACTTGAAAGGTTAAGGCAAGGGCTGGAGAGATGGCTCAGAGCACTGATTATTCTTCCGGAGGTCTTAAGTTCAATTCCCAGCAACCACATGGTGGCTCATATCCATCTATGATGGCATCGAGTACCGTCTTCAGTATACTGTGTACATAACAAATAAATTAAAAAAAAAAAAAAGGTTGAGGCAGGAGGATCAGAAGTTCCAGAACCATCTATGGCACATGAAACCCTGTCTCAATAATACTAATAATTAAAAAGGTATTAAGCATGGCCCATACCTTAATCCTGGAACTTGAGAGGCAGAGATCTGTGAGTTCTAAACAAGCCTGGTCTACACAGTATTCTAAGCCAGCCAGGGCTACACAGTGAGACACCCCCCGCCCAAAAACAAACAAAGTAGAGCAAATTAGACATTAGCCCAAATATCCCTTTATTTTAAAGTCAGTCTTTCTTAGTCACCAACACTTTAATTTCCTTGTAACCATTTGCTAGGAACTAAAGCAGAGCTTCACATATGCCAAGCAAGAAATCTTCCAGAGCCACACCACCAGCCCTTAGGTTTATTTTAGAGCCATTTCTTCAGTCCCCGCTTCCTGTGTGATTAAATTAACCTCCTTTTTGTACTTCATTGCACATTTTAAGACATCTTCAGATAGACACTCTCATACAGTACCCTCCGGCTTTTGCTCCTCCATTTTAGACACATTAAGGAAGCATCTCAGTAAGACAAGTGTCATATACTTGTCATATAATGCCTGTTTTTAAGTTTACAAAACCAGATCAACTCCTAGAAATTTCTTGTTGCACTACTAACATCTGAAAAGATCCACCTTTGATTTATTATAGCAGATACTGTGCCTAGATGGAGGAAGGGTCATGGGTTTGACCACAGTAAGCCAGATGTCCATCATAAACTGTTACCCACCCAGTCAACAAGGTTCAGAACAGATGGTACTGGCAATGGCTTTGGCCACCATACTTTCTTGGGTATGAGCAAAAAGCTTTGCCCTACAGTGAAGGTGAAAATACCTGTGACCAGTCTCACGGCTTTAAAGTCAGGAGGATCAAATAAAAATTAAGAAAGCATTATTTCTAAATATTGCAGTGAGAAGAAAATTAAAATTCACTCTATTCTTTCTGACCTGATCACGTATCCTCTGTTTAATGATATCTTCTAGATGAAGGGTAGTTTCCTCTGTGATTACAGGGGCTAAAAGAAACATGTGTTTGTTAGAAAAATGCACAGCACACTAGGGATTCTCAAATCCTTGTTGGACCCACAACACAAGCAACACCTGGGAACTTACTGAAAGTACAAATTCTTAGGCCAACCTTACCCCTTCTAAATCAGACTGGAGAATTTCATAGAGTGTTTGTTCTGTTTATAGGCCTGCACACCATCATGGTTCACTGAACTGTTCACAAACTCTAAACCCTGGCTATCTAATCAAGTTCTTTTTTGTATCCATTAAGTTAAAAGCTGGGTGTGGTATGCAAAAAAAAAAAAAAAAAAAAAAAAAAAGTTCAAAAGCAGACACCTCCCACCTCTGTGTGTGTCTGTGTACCTCACATAGCCCAAGTTGGACTCAAACTTGCCAAATAATCTGAGGATGACTTTGAACTTCTGATCCTTCTGCCTCAACCTCTCATGTGCTAAGATAGGCCACCATTCCTGGTTTCTGCAATACAAGGTGTCATAGCCAGGAATTCAAGCATTCTAGGCAAAGACTTTACCAAAGTGAGCTATATCAGCTGTAAACCTGAATGGATATGGTGAAAGACATTCTCATCCCAACACCCTGGGATACCCTCCTTAGCAGTTAAGTGTCAAAGTACTGGTACCTGTCCTGTGTGAGTAGATGCGTGTGCACACTTGCATGTATGTCATGTGTGGGTACCTTGCTTGAATGCCTCCCACCTTACTTTTTGAATCAGAGTCTCTAACTGAACCTACAGACATCAATTCCACCAGATACCAGTCAGCAATCTCCAGCCATTCTCCCATCTCTGCCTCCTCAGCACTAAGATTATAGAATCTTTTTGTGTGGGTGCTGGGAATCCCAACTTGGGTCAACACGCTTGCATAGCAAGTATTTCACCAAGTGAGCCATCTCCCCAGCTGGAGAATTCATTTTTAATGATGGGAGAGAGGCATACACTGGAGACCCAAGGCAAACATTGAAAACTGTCACCAACTGTTGAATTCAGTTAAATGGCATACAGATATCCACTATACTTTTCTGTATATTTTTAAAACAAAAAGCAGGGAGAAAGCAAACATTACTCAAAATCTTTCTGAAATGAAATTAAAGGAAAAGCACAGAGGAAGACATGCTGTAGAAGCTCAGGAGGCACCATACCCATCCTGACAGCATGGTCGAAGTGAAGTGTCTCTTCCAGGAGGCTGTTCTCTGGCCGCTTCTGTGCTGTCACTTCACCTTGAAGCTGCCAAGGCTTTTTTTCCAACAACTCTTTTTCCAAAGATGCGATTTTCTCATTCAGCTAGGAAATATAACAGGAGTAATTTTTGAAATGCTATGCTTACTAATTCATCAAGCTCTCAAGAACTGTTAGGTCTAACTGGGGGTTCTGTTCTATTCAAACGATCTGAATCTGCACAATCCACTAGTATGCTTAATTATTACAACATCTTAAAATGAATTTCGTCTAGAATAGTCACTTTGATGGAGCCTGGCTCTTGACTCCACACCTGAATTTCTCATCTCTACCCTGTAACAGACAATTGTAGAGACGTCAGCAGACACAAGGCCAGTTTTATCTTACACAGTCCTCCTGGTTTCCCATTGGCCCTTCTGCTCACTTGTTAAGTCCAGGATCCTTTGCAAGTAACAACACTTTTCACTTTTGCTGTCCTTGGCTTTGCTTTTGTTGTTGCACTAACAAGTTAAAATAAATGGCAGATAACAGTGAACATGTTCTTATTCTTGTAATAGATGTTTCTAGAACCTGGCCAATAACCATGGTGGCAGCTTTGGACCTGATATATTTGTACTTCACTGACATCCATATAGCTGATGTTTTTTTCTCATCTCTAAAGCCAAGAATTATGCCTGATTACCTTATACTGAATTAAAAAATTGAGGCCATATGACTTTGTGGCATTGCTCTCACATTACTTTAGATTCATGCACCACTATCCAAGAATGACACTATAGATTACATGCTGAGTCAAACAGGTAAAGTTGAGTCCTGTTTATAAGTTCTGCTTTACTTTTTATAAATGTTACATTATTTATTTGAAGTTTTGTATAATTCCTTGGTGACACCAAATCTTTTTAGGTGGTCAGGGAGAGGAGTGAGGTGGGAAGACACTTTATAAAGTTATTTCCTCTACTTTATCTCTTCTAAGGATACAGTAATAATACTGAACTTAATTCACACTGCCTCCGGAAAATAACTCTTTAAGTCATCTTGATATCTCTACTTGTTCTCATTCTGTGTATTGCAATTTTAAGGTAAATAAGGGACAGAACCAAAGGACAAGAGCTAAAATTACTAAAATGAACTTGTATATCATCTGTCTGGCACTCACTTAAGAGACATACTCCTACAGCAGTTGAAAGAGTTAAAAGAGTGTCACAGGCTGACTAAGCAGAAGCGTACTAGATAGGAAAGCAAACACACAGAAATTAAATCTGACTCCAAATAACGTCTAGGAGCTAGAAAATAGAGGGATAACTTATACAAATTATAAGATGTTTTCATGTAACATCTGTATATGGTACATGCGGGATTTTCTTTTTCTAATGAGAAAGGGTTGGCTACATAGCCCAGGCAGGCTTGAGGCACACTATGTAGCCCAGGTTGTCCTTGAACATAATCCTCCTGCCCCAACCCCCAAGATTGGATTTACAGGAATGCACAACACCTAGCTCACTACGGAAAGGGAGCAAGGCCTTTGCTTTTAAAACAATAGGTTAGTTAGTGAGTTTCCACCATGTTGAATATATAACAGAATTCCTAGTAATTACCTTCTCCTGTCTCTTTTCAAAGGAGGATTTGACGTCATCAGATTCTTGCTTTACAGCTAAGGAACTCATGTCTTCATCCTCATCCTCTGGCAGAGCAAATGTTACTCTTTTCAAGCCTTCTTTATGCTGCTTACCCTCCTCACTTTCCTCCAGGTCGTTATCCTCATCCCTACAATGCCAAGATGGTTATCAAAGGGGAAACACTACAAGCCATTAGGAATACAAAGATAAATATTCCAGTTACAAAGTACTTTTTAATACCTAATGTCATTCAATATTCAAAACATCCAAGGTCACTAAGTCTCCAAGGAACAAAAGAAATTATTTCTTTAATTTATTATTATTTTGTGTGTATGACATGCGTGGGCAATATGTATGTGTACCACAACATGTCTGTGCAGGTCAGAGAAAAACTTTTATGGGTTTAGGTGCTTGAACGGCAAGTGCTTTTATCTACTGAGTCATCATTATCTCACTGGCCCAAAAGGAAGAGATTCTTTTCTTTAATTTTTGTTTGTTTGTTTGTTTGAGACAGTCTATCTCTATATATCCCTGATTGTCTTTGAACTTCCTTCATAGACTAGGCTAGCCTAAAACTCAGAGAGATCCATCTGCCTCTGCACTCATGTGCTGTGATCAAAGGCATGGGCCATTACATCTGGCTAAGAGACCTTTAGGTGAAATCCTAGCTATGTAGAAACAGAATAAAAAGCATGAATATGTCAAATACATTATTCATCAATCCGTGATACAAAATGCTTATTTAAAGATAACATTAGGAGCTGGAAAGATGGCTAAGAACACTGGCTGCTCTTCCAGAGGATCTGGGCTCAAATCCTAGCACTCATATATGACTCACCACTGTCTGGTGGGTAGGTATATTCAGTCCCAGGGGATCTGACACCCTCTTCTGGCCTCTGTAGGCACCAAATACATACTTGTTGAGCAGACTTACATGTAAACATAAAATAACCTTGAAAAAAAAATACTTAAAAAAAAAAAACAAAAAACAAAAAACAATGTGCTAGGGGATGTTGGTGGTTATGCCTTTAATCTCAGCACTAGGGAAACAGAGGCAGGAAAATCTAGTTCTAGGCCAGCCTAGTCTATAGAGTGAGTTCCAGGACAGCCAGGGCTACATTGAGAAATCCTGTCACCCACCCCACTCCCCCCCAAAAAAACCTCACGCCAACCAAACAAACCAACAAAACTAATGTTTTATTGGCTCAAAACTCAATTGAAAGGTCCTTACCTATAATATAAAAGGCTGCTATTGCTGGTGCAAATTTTCTTCTTTAAGTAATCATGTTCCTCAAAATTTCTATCTGTCTAGTATCAGAGAACCTTCTACTAGATTTAGAGTCAGACTTCTGTCATGTATTTGACAATTCTGAGCACATATTTTACATCTATGATTGGACCACTCCTGCTTACAAACTTAAGAAAGATCTAGAATGCTCACATTTCAGAAATGCTTTCTTCTGCTTCCTCCACAAATCCTTCCTCTTTGTTTGAACCCAGCTCATCATCAATATCACTAGTAATGCCATCATCATTTTCAACTGGATCAAAAAAATCTTTGTATTTGAGATTTCTGGAACTTTCACTTGACTAAAAAAAAAAAAAAAAAAAAAAAAAAAATTATTGAAAAGTTTAAAGACAAACAATTATATAAAAGCACTCATGTGCCTATGTAAATCCTAAACATATACAAATTGCTTTCTAACTTTAAGACTATCACAGCCAAAAGTAGCTTATTAGGGAAACTAGTTAACTACCTTACAACTGAAGTACAACAAATTGAAAGAAAGTATATACCTACTTATAACACATAAAATAAGAGTACACTATTCCGTATCTCAAAACTTCTAATTACCATTACTTCAAAAACAAAACCCACCCTCCAAATAGATAATTATTAAAAGCTTCTGTCCGCCATTTCTTTCTTTTTTAATATTTATTTGGGGGGGTGTATGGGAGGAGTGTTTTTGAGGCAGGGTCTCATCATTTAGCCCAGACTGGTTCTGAAGACATAATTTTCCTGCCTCAGCGTCCCACTTACAATATTTACATTCCTGCACCACTGGCTTAGCTTTTAAATTTAATTAATTTCTTCAATACTTCATTTGTGCTCTAATAAATTTTGAGAAACATTAAATCTCTTCTTATGAATACATGACATTTAATTTAAAAGATTCTTTTCCTAAAACCTTACCTTAATCTTCTGAGATCCAAACAGCCCTCCCTCACCTTCATCTGAATCAATGTCTTCAAAGAAGTCAATATCTTCCTCCTCATCTTCATCATCAGGTTTTTTTTCCTCTTCTTTTTCTATTTTTTCTAGAAAGTTCTCCATTTCAGATAGTTTGAAGAATTTATCATCCACTTCAGACTTTTCTCTTGGTTTTCCAGGGGGTTTGACTTGCATCTTGGTCTGCTGTTCCAGCTTGTTAATATCAAAGTCAAGGTCCGAATCCTCATCACTGAAAACAGGACTGTTCCTTGGGTCAGACTTGCTTGAGCTTTGGGCTCTCTCGTCCCTTTTAAGAACTTCACCATCTACATCTGACAGCTGTTCCTCCTCCACATCAGTCTCTAGGTTCTCCTGGCTATCAACCTCCAGCTCTGAGGTATCCTCTTCACTCTTCTTATCTTCACTCTCTGGGAGAAGGCTGAGATCTTCATCCTCAATTGTTTCACTAACCACATCTTCAAAGTATTGTAAGATTGGTTCATTTTGCAATTCTAGTTGTTGCCAAATCTGCTCATCGTCAAAACTGTTTATCTCAAGTTTTTGTAAAGGGCTTCCAGAGATTCGGCCATTCTCTAATATTTTATTAAAATCATAAAGAACTTTTGTTAAAGAAGTGAAGTTTGATGCTAGTCCATTTTGAATCCTATTGGGAAAAAGATTAAATGAGATGAATTATACACAATAATATCAAGCATTCTGAAAAAAAAATACCTTATTTGTAAAATACACACACACACACACACACACACACACACACACACACACACACACACACACACACACACACACACACAAATTTTCAGTAAAGACCCTGGTTCCGAATAGTGTGTACCTTGTTGATGAGACTAAAGTATCTGACTTTGCTATATAGATTGTAGGCTGGACAATCACTACTTATCTACTTGCCTTGAGAGACCTACAAAGTCAGCCTCAAATTCTCAAACCTGAGGCCGGGAGGTAGTAGCACACACCTTTAATCCCAGCACTTGACTGGTAGAGGCAGTAGAAACAGGCAGATCTCTCTGAGTTCTGGTCTACTGAGTGAATTCCAGGACAGCCAAGGTTACACAGAGAAACCCTGTCTTCAAAAACAAGGCAAATTCTCAAACCTGCTACACATATACACTTATTACTCAGTTGGCAAAGGATTACCAGTTGGCTTTAAGTTTGGAAAAATTTCTCTAAGACTATAATATCTGAAATGAGATCTATAGGTAAAAGAGACTACCTAGTGAAGATCTGGAAACATGTATTCACTATTAGAAATATTTAGAACAAATTTTCTGAAAAAGATATAAAGTCAGGCAATATGAAGAACATGAAGACACAGCTACAATTTGATCAAGGAAGCAGAGTATGAACCTGAGATTATGGATACTGAGAGACCAAGACTCAAACCACGTAGGGTTCAGTGTTAAGAACTTGTTACTTTAAGTATAACAAGAACACTAGGGCTGCAAGCAGAAGGATGAAATGATGATTTACATTTGAAAAAAGAAATAATAATAATAATAATAATAATGGTAGATTTGTGGAGAACCTTAAGCAGCTCCCCAAAGGATAACAGAGGTTTCTGTTGGAGTCACAACAGTGAGTATGGCAAATAGGAATCAAAGTCTAAATATACTTTAGATAGAATTCACAGGATGCTAACATATCAAAGAAAGGAAATACAAGAAATAGAGAAAATGACACCAAGGAAGTAGACTACCTGACTATGAATAAATAAAATGATAGAATTACCATTTACTGAAGCAGTAACGGTAACTTAGGTAGTGGAGATGGGTAAATGACTTTAGGGGATAGAGTAAACCAGAGAGGGGCCACTCTATGTTGAACACAGCGAATCTGTGACCCGAGAGTATGGATTTGCAATATAAATCTGAGTCATACTTTTACAGACTTTAATCGCAGTGCTAGAAAGATAGTCTGCCCTAATTTTCAAACTCAGTCGTGAAAATGCATAACTGACAAGCAACAAGTACGTGCTTCCATAAAGCTTAATGACTGCTTAGCGGTGGGTATTCTGAGGACACAGCATCCAGAAAGTGCAATTAGCACGGAATAAGAAAGCATATGTCCTAAGTCTCTCTGAACACTGATATTTGAGCTCTGTTTTATTTCAATAGCATACAACTAGGAGATATGCATTGTACTGCTTTCATTGATAAAATTTTGGCAGGCCAAGAGAATAAACACTGTCTGAAATTGGAGTTAAAAGCTTCCCTTCCTGTCTTTCCGAAGTTGCCGAACGCCTGCTCGCTGGGCACCGGCTTTGCGATGCGGGCCAATTTCCCGGTCCTGGATCTGCACTTACGTGAGGAAGCACTCGGGTCGGCCGGTGGCTTTCTCGATTTCCCTAAGACACCGTTCCAGGGTCTGTCGGCGGGTCACGCGAGGTGCCATAGCAATGAACTACGGCACCACGCGACAGCTGAGAACCGGCCGGAAGCCTTAAGAGAAACGTGCGCCTTCCGCGACCTGCAGCTCAGAGCCAAAGGTTCCGCAACGCACAGGTTCCGGTCCTGCACCCAGACGGTGCCTATAGCAGCACGAACCGTTTTATTGGGCGTGCGTGGGGGCGGGGCAGAAATCGGAAAAGATGTCTTCGTGGTCTCAATCGCCTTGGCTCTTTCCCCAAATGTTTAATATTTCTAAGAGAACTGCAAGTGATGTCGCGGGATTGCTTTCTATTTCTGCTGTCGATACAGTAAGTATTTTAACGTAATGGGAGAGCAGCTCGCTTCACGCAACATCCGCAAAGATTCCCGCTTCGTGCCCCGACACTGCCTCGTTTTTCCCGTAGCTGTCAGTCAACTCCGGGTCTTGTGGCCCCGCCCCTTGCCATCCGGGTGTCCCAGTCCCCGTAGGGTGTTCTAGCTCCTAGCCTCTAGCCCCGCCTCTTCCCGGTGTCCCCGCCCACGTCAGCTTTAAGCACGCCCCCGGACCTCAGTCCCCGCCCCTGCTCGCTTTCCTAGTCCCCTCTGCCCAGCTAGGTCGTTGTGAAAGCGCACTGCTTCACGACATGAATCTCATAGTGAAGGCCGCCACGTTGGCTACAGGTGAATACCGGGCACTGTCAAGGCGCCGGGTCGCGGGAAGCCCTGGACGGGAGACCACGGGTGGCCAAGGCCTGGATCTGAAAAGCTAGGCTCCCGGAGCTGCGTCCCCTTAGCGCGGGAGTTCCTTACTGACCATCCCCCTGCTATTGGGTTGCCCTTGGCAAACGTGGAGCAGACAGGTAACCTGCCCAGAAGCACAGGCAAGGCAGGGACGGGGACTCAGGAGGAGACAGGAGAAACCAGCGAAGTGGCGAGTCCTGAGAAGTCTCTCTTGAGTCCAAGCATGTTTTACGCACTTATCCCATTATATTTTTCATCTGACATAAAAAGAAAAGGAACATTCAGAAGAATTTGTAAGTTCTTTGAGTTCTTTTGACCTCCATCTTTGTATTGATAAGCAGAATCTTGTTGCAGATGGCCAAATTTTCTATCTGTCTCACTTTCTCCTCTTTCATTTTCTTTTCATCCTTCCTGGTGGCAGTTACTACCCTCTGTCTGAGATTTTCTGTTTGGAAGAAAATATAAGGCAGTGTCGTTCTAGAGTTACTCCATTACATTTGTGACAAATCCTTTAGATAGCATGCTCAAAAAGGTGTTCAGGGGAATTAACTTTTTTTAAGATTATACTTTCTGCCTGAAAAGTCCTGTCTGCTCATCTGTTTAAACTACACTACTGGCCAACTTTCAAGGCTGGCTCTCAAACTAAATTTTGTTTTGTTTTTGGGTGTTTTGTTTTTTGATCCTTCTAGCCTTTCTGGCCAATCATAAAATTTCTTACCTGTCCTAACAAGCCCCTAAGGCAAAGTGATGGGCCACAGACAAAAGGGGGGGGGAAGTACACTTTAATAGATTTAGTTGCCTTATAATCAATTTAGTATGCTGAGATACACACATACACACACAAGAGGGTATACTGTATCAAAAAAACAGAGCGGAGCACAATTTTTAAATTTTTTTTTTGAGGAGTTGTATTTTTTTTTTTTTTTTAAGGGAGTGTTTCTCTGTGTAGCTCTGGCTGTCCTGGCACTTGCTCTATACAGACCAGGGTGGCCTGGAACCACAAAGATCTGCCTGCCTCTGCCTCCCAGATGCTGCGATTAAAGGCATGTGCCACCACTGCTGAGTTTGACAGCAAAAATGATTTTCTGATTAACAACTAATGCTAAAGTTTTGCTAATACTTTCTACTAGTATGTTTTTTATATGCCTGATTAAATATAAGTCATCATCTTAGCTCGTCAAAAGTTGTTTTTTGCAAATATATTCTAAGGAAGAATCACATATTCTCTCTTAGCAAACTCTCTTAGAAAATAGGCATTGCTTGTCAGATATACACTAATGATATTAAAAATTAAGGATCTGATCAGGTGATGGTGGTACATGCCTTTAATCTCAGCACTTGGGAGACACAGGAAGGTGGATCTCCGTGAGTTTGAGGCCAGTCTGGTATACAGAGTGAGTTCCAGCACAACCTGGGCAACACAGAGAAACCCTGTCTCAAAAAAAGAAAATCAAAGAGTAGTAATTATTATTTTTTTAAACATCTTTTTTTTATTTGCCTTGGTGTTTTCCAGGAACTGGAACTACAGACAGCTGTGAGCTGCCATGTGAGTGCTGGGAATTGAACTCGGGTCCTCTGGAAGAGCAGTCAGTACTCTTAACTGCTGAGCCATCTCTCTAGCCCCTAGTTTTCATTTCTGTGATATGTGAAAAGTCCCCAAGTGATGAAATGGTCATAAGCCATAAACATGAGTCAGAGCAGTTTTGTTTTGTTGTGTGACTAGAGATCAAACCTGGAGCTTTGTGAATGCTGGACAAGTCCTCTATCACTGAGCTACATACTCATGTCAGAGGTGGAAGGTTATAAGCAAAATATTTTAACTCTGAAATTCAGACTCATGTACATTCCTTTAGTAGAAAGCAAACATTGTGATGTGTGTCTGATACTTTCTAGCAGCAATACTCCATCAAGATATCAGTAGTCAAAACATAGTTGAATACTTTCAACAATTTCTAAAACCATACCCCCTCATTTCACTCATTTTCCAGTGTGAAAAGTGAGTTAGGAGTTGGTGGTCATAGCACTTAGTAGGTAGAGGCCTGAGGATGTGTGGCCTACCACTGATGTGTGGTCAAACTTCCTCTCTCTTACCAGCTGTCAGCTGCCAGTGCTCCTCAGCTGGAGGTGGGACCTGATGCCCATCTCTCTGTGTTGTGTTTTGTCTGGGTTATTTTTGCAGGTCTTTTGCATTGCTGTCCCAATAGCTCTGAGTTCCTAAGTGAGGCGGCACTGCTGTGTTCCTTGTCGTCATCTACTGCTTCTGGTCTTATGTTCCTTCTGTCCCCTTTTTCACAGTAATCACTGAGTTTGGGAGGAGGGGATGTCACACACACACACACACACACACACACACACACACACACACACACACACACGTTCCATTTAGGACTGAGCAATCTCTTATTTTCTAACCTTCACTACTTTCACGTCTCTGTCTCACCATCTACGTAAATAGAAGCTTCTCTGATGAGGGTTGAGAAATGCACTAATCTATGGGTATAACCATCAGTCATTAAAAGTCAGTTTAATATTCTGTCCGCAAAGCAGAGTGATAGGAGAAGGTTCTCCCCCATGGGCTTTGACCTGCCTAGCCACAGTTTCATTTCTTGATAGTGGTGTCAGGTATGGTCTCGAAGGTATGGTCCTGTAAAGTGGGTCTGTAAATCTAGTCAGAAGTTTGTTCTCATGACAGTTGTGCTGCTATTGTACCAGTGGATGTGTCCTGTCAGGCTGGCGATTGTAGCTGTCATGGTTCACAGGTAGGTAAGACTGATGGTTAGTCCTCCAATAGTGTGCATAGTCCTTGCAGCAAATGAAAATAGCTAGCCATGATAAAGCTTCCAGTGAGTACCAGCTTTATTTTTCCATGTTCTGTGACTTAAGTATGTGGTGTCATCGGTTCTGGAGGGTGACAGAGAGCATTGGCAACAGCTTGTAGTTTGGGAAATCTATGGTATCCATTAGGCCAATTACTTCAAAATTACTACCCATCCTTGGCAGTAGGTAGTGGGCTTTTTATTTGTTATCCTATGTATCAAATAGAGACATTGTCGCCTATTATAGGATAACTCCATTTAAATGGGTTTTGTATGTGTGTGTGTGTGTGTGTGTGTGTGTAATAGAATATATATATATATATATATATATATATATATATAGTACTTGGGGGGACTGGCTAATATGTTGCTAAAAGACAGTTTTATTGTTTAGTTTCATTTCTATCTTATATGAAAAGGAATTCTGCAAGTGAAGTAATAGTGATGAGCAGCATACATAAATTAAAGGGATTTTGTTTAGTTGTGATGCAAGAGATCAAACCTAGATCTTTGTGTATGCTGGGCAGTATGCTTTCTTTGATCTTTATACCCCCATCAGAGTTGTGTGTGTGTGTAAGCTTCTACAGGAGTATGTTTCCATATGATCGTTAGTGGTAATTATCCTCCTCCATAGTCTCTCCCATCCCCCACCCAACTTAACCCTTCCTGTTCCATTACTCCTGTTTTGTGTGTGGGGAGAGACACACACACTACCAGAGGTCACACAAGAGTTTATTCCAGACAGAGTTACTGAGCCAGTACCCAGAGAAGAGTAGGGGAGGAGGAAGAAAAAGACAGAGAGAGAGAGAGAGAGAGAGAGAGAGAGAGAGAGAGAGAGAGAGAAGAAGAATGGAGAAGGAGGGGGGCTGTCATGTGGCGTTTCTTTTTAAGAGAAAGGATGGGCACAGATCCACATAGTCACCCCTTGGGGTATGCCCTCCGTAAGGTGCCATGTTGGCTTTATCCTGTGGCTGCTACATGCCAGGAATTCTTATTTCCTCCAGCGCCATGTTGGGTCCACCACATGGCCTGCCAGGAACACTTTCCACTCCTCTTTAACCCTTTATACTATTGTGTTTTATCTCCTGTGGGGTTTTTTTGCACTCCTGTTTTTAAGCCTCATGTTTATAAGTGTTTTACAGGGTTTTGTTTTGTTTTTTTTTTTTTTTTGTAGATAATTATACACTGTAGTTTATTTAAGCAAAGTAATTCTTATTTAATGAAATAATGACAAATTAAACATTCTGGAGGTCAGAAGACTGAAACCCTGTTATACCTTCTGAGCTGGAGTAGAGAAACCTAAAATTAGAGTTGTGCCTTCCCGAGAGTCTGAATAAAAATATCTTTACAAAGTTAGCTTGAGGCTGGGGAGATAGCCTAGTCAATAAAGCGCTGGTAAGCAGAGGACCCGAGTGTAGAAAAGTTCAGCATGGTTGCACATATCAGAGATTGCATCTCTGGAGGAGGAGTGCAGGCAGATCTCCAGAGCTCCTGCTCAGGTGTTCTAGCTAATCACTGAGCAAGTCCTGACTCAAAAGCAAACATAAGGATACAGTAGAGGATACCTAATTTTATCCTCTGGCTTTTGTAAGCTTGTACATACACCCTCACACACACATGCTGACACACTTGGATTGATGTGGTAATCCACTATATTTATATTTATTTATATATAATTTACAATGTGATATACATATTTACATTTTATTTATAATATAATATATAATTATAAATAAAATATAAATGTGATATTCAGCATTTATATTTTATTTATAATTATATATTATAATTATATAATTATAACTTATTATTTATATTTTTCAGTCATCCCTCAATAAAACTTGGGGGGGGTCACATTATTTTAAACTCTTTATTCACAGTTGCTTGATCTACAAGATTTTTTAAAAATTTTATTTAATTGCTTTGTTTTTTGCCTACATGTATATCTGTGACGGGTGTTGGATCCCCTGGAACTGGAACTACAGACAGTTGTAAGCTGCCATGTGGGTGCTGGGAACTGAACCCCGATCCTCTTGAAGAGCAGTCAGTGCTCTTAACCACTGAGCCATCTCTCCAGCCCTGATCTACAGGATTTTATCCATCCCAGACAAGGTCTTGCTATATATTTCTGGCTGCCCTGGAACTGTTATGTAGACTGGCCGGCTGTGAACTTCCTGAGATCTGCCTGCCTCCACCTCCTGAGTGCTGGGATTTAAAGGTGTATTCCACCATGCCAGCCAGTCCTTTCATTTTTAAGTAAAGCTTTTCACTGAGTTTTCGCTGATATTACAATAACCTTCTATACCATTCCTAAAATATGCATTTTAGAAACCAAAGAAAGCCAATAAAAAGAGATACTTCAAACCAGTTATCTTATCCCTAGAGAAACCAGTTACCACTTAATTCTAGAGGAAAGATGGTGTCAAAAGCTTAGTAACTACAACATTCTGTTGCCTTTTATATGTTTCATATATAAAAGAAAGTATGTATCTATTAAATCAAAAGAAGCAGCTGTTCTAGTAAACCAAATGATAAAAAGCAACAGAGAAAGCTCCTTTGGTGTGCCAGTCTGTGATGTCCTTAGAGCAGACTGCATATGACATCAAAGGTGCCTCTCACTTGAACATCATGTTTGGCATTTCTGTGCATTCCTACTCATATGAGGATGTCAGAGGTGGGACCCAGACTCAGTATTTGAAAGCTCCCTACAACTTCTTACTGCACAGACTATCTGGGAGCTCACTGATCCTACTCATCTACATTGTTTTAAGAGCACAAATACTTTTGTCTTGACTCCATTGCAAACTAGCACCTTGAGGAGAAATGCACAGAAGGGGAGGAGGGCAGCTTGACTGAAGATGTTGTTGGCATCTACGCATTGACTTCTGCTGCTAGGTCCTGGAAAGCTGACCACTAACTCAGGAGTAAAGAAAGACAGACACACACATACAGAAAAGCTAGGATGCTCACTCTGATGGGGGCATCAACGCAACCTGGAGACCTAGTGCGTGTTTTATGTACAGCACAAAGGGGGTGGCTATTTATTTTAGGTGGGAGGTCTCTGTAAGGCAGACTTTGTAGTCTCTGGCTGCAGTCATCTGGGAGGAGGCAGCTACTGTTGCTAGATTTTGCACACATTTGTCAGTTGTTCCTAAGAACACTCCTACTTGGCTAGAGGAAGGCTTGGCCATTTCCATGGGTCGAGCATTGGGGTCCTCAACATGACTGTGCCCATGTCAACAATACACATTCACTCAGGATTTCACCCACTCCCCACCCCCCCATTTGTAAAATGGTATTACTGTGCCCTTTTCAAAGAGGCATATGGAAAATGTTGTGCAGTTCATTAATAATGTATATTATTGTATATCTTAACTGCCACAAACACCCAAGAAAGTGTCCCAGCTGGGGAGTGTTGAGAGGGAGGACTAGGGATGATAATATGCAGAAGACAGATAACTGGGGCCAGGACATCTTAAACAAGCTGATGACTTATGACAAGGAAGTTTATTAATAAGTACAGCATCTTATACTATACTATTTATATACTGTTTGTTAATATACTATTTATACTATTAAATACACTGTTTGTAGGGGGAGAATGGGCCATGGTCAGCAGAAAGCTAAATCAAACAATATTGACAAAAAGAACACAAGATACCTCAGACACCTGCCTTAGGACTGATAACCACAACCCTTCAGGGAACAAATTCAGGTTCCCATAACTGAAACCTTAACTCCTTGAGACCCTGGCCACAGCCCACACCTTGCCAAGTCTGTCGCTGGGCAAGGACATTGAACTAAACATCCCTTTTATCCTTTTAACAAGGCCTCTTGTAAAAAGCCTTGGGTTGGTCTGGCTCCTGGCACTGAGCAGTGAGCGTGAATGAATGGGTGCCTGCTATAAGTATCTAGCACTGAATGTTTCTGGACCACCTATCTACTTTTCACATTGAAGCACAAAATTAAGTATTTATTGGATGATCCTAGTATGTTTTGAAAACAGATGGAATAGAAAATGTGAGAGCATCTCACATTGTAAAGATTGGTGATGTTCTCTGTTGGAATTAGGTTTCAATTGTGAATTTCTATTTGTGTATCTTGAGTATTAGTACACTTAGATTTCATGATAACATATAGATTGCCTAGCTTTGGATTACATTAACCTACTGGTGATGAGCACTTTGGAGGATTTCAGTCATTTGTCATACAGGCTACAATGTAGTAAAAAACCTCCTTAAGCTGTCTTAGAGTTTCTGTTGCTGCAACAAAACACCAGGACCAAAAAGCAAGTTCTGGAGGGAAGGGTTTATTTGGCTTACATGTCCCTATTGCTGTTCATCACTGAAGTACATTAGGACAGGGACTCAACAGGGCAGGATCCTGGAGGCAGGGACTGGTGCAGAGGCAATGGAGAGTGCTGCTCACTGGCTTGCTCAATATGACTTGCTCAGCCTGCTTTCTTATAGAGCCCAGGCCCACCAGCCCAGAGATGGCACCACCCATCATGGCTGGACCTTCCCCCATTGATGACTAATTGAGAAAAATGCTTTGCATCTTGATCTCGTGGAGGCATTTCCTTAAGTGGGGCTCCTTCCTATCTATGACTGTTGCCTGTGTCAAGTTCACACAGAACCAGGCCATGTGCTTTGCAATTCAGTATCTATCTCACACGTGTATAGTTTTCATTGTGTGGCGTCTGGCTCTTAAGGCCCAGAAGTGGGGAGGGAGAGTGACAGATGGGGTCTCCCTCACACACATCATCTCTGTTGATAAATGTCTCAGTGAAGTTTCTATCTCTGTGATAAATACCACAACCTAAAGCAACTGAAGGAGACAATGATTTACTTTTTGTTACCCTTAAGGTGGTAGTCCATCACTGAGGAAAGTAAAAGCAGGAACCTGGCGGGAGGAACTGGAGCAGAAACCGTGGAGGAGTGCTGCCCACTGGCTTGCTTAACCTGCTTTCTTACAGCATCCAGAAACCCAGTTCAGGAATGGCAGAGCCACCATAGCATGGGCTCCACCACACTAACTTGCTAATTGAGAAAATGCACCACAGGTTTCCCTAAAGGCCCATCTGGTGGAGGTATTTTATCAGCTAAGGTTCCTCTTCACAAATGACTCTACTTGTATCAGGGTGACATAAAATTCTCCAGCACACTGGGTCAGAGAGGGTTTCTTCACAGCCCAAAGTAGTTCTGCTTCTATTCTGCCAAAATTAAATAAAGAAATAATGTAAAAGTCTTGCTGAGAAGCAATTCCAACATATTATGTACACCTTGTTCTTGCTTCCACAAAGAAGTTAGGTGTTTTTCTTAGTTGATATTAAACAAAATAGATACCCAAAGTACTGCATAGTGTGCCTTTCATGAATTCACTCCATGGTGTGAAACAAAAGAATGTGTACAGATTGGGAAGAATATTGCCTTCTCTTATAATTGAGCATGTGCTGTTTACTATCACGTTCAGATTTATGTATCAGTCAAACATCACTAAGAATTAACATACAATTAATGTAAATATAAATTACTATGAAAAGTGATATTCTTTGTTCAGAGTGAATGTAAGCTCAGAATTGGATTTTTAATATATTTTGATTATTTTTAATTGTTTGTATGTGTTTGGGTGTGGGTTTGTGTACGTGAGTACAAGTGCCCATGGAAGCCAGAGGAACCCTGGATACCGGTATTTATTAGCTGCTCAACATAGGTGCTGAGAACTGAACTCAGGTCCTCTACAAGAGCAAGAAGTTCTCTTCACCTCTAAATTATCTCTCTAGTCCCAAGAATTAGATTCTAATTCTAAACAAATAACTGCGTCCGCCCCCCTGCCCCCCTGCAATTTAAACCCAGCCCTCCTTATGTTTTGTTTTGAGGCAGTCTCATTAAACTGCCCACACTGGCCTTGAGTGGCTGCAGCTTTAGCAGGCCTTGACCTTCTGCCTCCAGAGCATCTGGGATTATAGATTGGTGCTCCCAGGCCTGGGTAACACATAGGTTTTTAATTCTTTGCAGAGCTGAGTAAGCAGTTTTCACCTAAGTTTTACTAATTTAATGTTAAATAATTAAAATACATAGATAATGTAAACAATGAATTTTACAGCTCTTTGTGTAGTTTTTAAAATTATACTTAGAAGTACATGAATTCTCAAAAGAGAGATATTAATAGCTTCTTTTTTTTATTTGTTTGTTTTTTAGGGCTTTTCTCCAGAGTCCAAAGTTCAGTTACTATATGGAAAAGCTTTTCCAAGTCACAGTCCCTACATCAAGCATCAGGTCCTGTGTGGAACCTGGGTCAGCTCAATCATGTGGCCATAGCCGTGCCAGACTTGGAACAGGCCTCGTCATTTTATAGGGATGTTCTGGGGGCCCAAGTAAGTGAGGCGGTCCCTCTTCCAGAACATGGAGTATCTGTTGTTTTTGTCAACCTTGGAAACACCAAGATAGAACTGCTTCACCCACTGGGAAGTGACAGTCCAATCACAGGCTTTCTGCAGAAGAACAAGGCTGGAGGAATGCATCATGTCTGCATTGAGGTATTTTACCACTTTAATGTCTGCTGTTTGAAATCACTTACACAAATGCTTTGTACTGTTTAAGACTACATATGACCAGCATCTTTTTCTAAAGGTTTTACTTATTTGTTATATATGCAGTGTTCTGTCTGCAAGGATGTCTGCAGGCCAGAAGAGGGCAAGGGATTCTCATTATAGATGGCTGTGAGCCACCATGTACTTGCTGGGAATTGAGCTCAGGACCTCTGGAAAAGCAGCCAATGCTCTTAACCACTGAGCCATCTCTCCAGAATCTTTTATTAAGTATTAAAAGGAATGGTACTATTATTCTTCTTTAAAGGTGAACATGTATGTCTGTATGTGTGTATGCATGCAAGTATGTATATGTGTATGTATGTACATGTGCATGCACAAGTGCACATATGTTCATTCTCTTTCCTTTTAGGAAACTATATCAATAATATTAATGTATTTTCAGAACAACTAGATCCAATAGACTCAACACAGGCCACCAAGTGGACGTATTGATTAAGTGTGGCCTTTCTTGTAATAAGAACATAAATGCTTTTCACTATCTCTACAAGGCAATGAGGTGCATGAAGAAAGTTTATAAAATAAAAATTTTACCAGCATGCTGAGGTTTTAGTTGCTGTGCCAGGGATTGATCTGATGGCCTCATACAAGCTAAACATATGCCAGACACTGGGCTAACTCCCAGCCGAAGTATTCTCATAATTCAGATCTATCCTTTAAAAAGTGGATAACTTTCTGGGTGGTGGTGGCCCACGCTTTTAATCCCAGCACACAGGAGGTAGAGGCAAGCTGATCACTGTGAGGTCAAGGCCAGACTGGTCTACAGAATGAGTTTCAGGACAGCCACAGCTACACACATAGAAACCCTGTCTCAAGAAACAAAACAAAAGAATAATTTGCTCCTTGTTACAAAACCAACTCATTTTTAGTTCCTGGTGGTTTAAACCATGGCATACCGTGCATGTGGAGGCCAGAGGGCAACTCTCAAGCAGCAGTTCTCTGCATGCACTGTGTGTTCTGGGCATCAAATTAAGGTCATCAGGGTCAGTGGCAAGCACATTTACTCATGGGGCCATCTCCCGGGGCCCCGATTTTACTATCTCCTGAACTGCGTTTTGCTAACTGTGTCTGAGAAAACATGAAGAAATGTTTGACAAGAGCATTCCCATTAGAGAATATTTATTTGTAGTTGGTTATGTTTGGGTAACTGACTTTGAGGCTACCAACAATGCCAGGTACGGTTCAGCTTAAATATACTTGGTAGGAAAATTCATCAGCAATACATAATGACAGAATTAATAGTAAAGCCTCAGGCCTAATCCAGAAGAAAGCTAGGTTAACCAGAATGAAGTCAATGACATAGTCAAACTTGAGAACCTACTCTCTGCTAAGTGCCTGGAATTCACCAAAATACATGGACCATGTCCCCAGTGAGGCAGGATATTGAAACAGTCAAGGGGACTCTACTTTGATAGTGGAGCTAAGATGTGTGTCTTCTCAGTAATACAATGAGGTAGAAGTTGATTGCTTGGGTCTAGGAGCTAGAAGGTATCACAGGGCATTGGCCATAACGACTGTGAAGGAATTCTCCCAGAGAATAGGAGGAGAGAGCTGCCACAGCAGAGGGGGTAGCAATGGAAAGACCATCATGACAGCTAACAAACATCCACATACCGTTTGCCATATGAAATACTGATGCACTTTGTCTTCTTTAACTTTCATGGCTGCTCTATTAGGGTGATGCTAAGCCATATGGCAGAAGAAAAAAGCTAGACTTGATTAATTTTCCCACAGTAACATTAGGTGTACATTCAAACTCAAATTTGTTCTGTTTCCAGGACATACACTCTTAGCCATGAGGCCCCTTGCTTTTATTGTATGATCAGACCTTAAAATGTGAGATTGGAGAAGCTATCCACCATTCGGCCAGGGGGCTACACACAGCCATGTGTTTATCCTTTCTTTCAGCCTTGGAAGTTACTTTGGCTGTAGCTTTGTGTAAGCCCCCCCAGGATCAAAAGCTGGCCCATCTGCCTCTGAGTCTACTCTTCTTTCTTCTCCACTGTGTGGTCTGAGCTCCACATCCAGAGAGCTCACGCCATCAAAGGAGGCCAGCTGTGAGTGAGAAGTTGAGTTAAGTAAAGAGGATCGATCGCTAGTCCAGGAAAGTCACAGCCAGTTCCGAAGCAGAGAGCAGAGGAGGGAAATAGAAATGTTCTGAGTATAAAATGAAGGTAGGTGACATGTGACTATGTGGACAGTGCTGATACGCATCTGTTGCCCTGAAGTTGCCTCATACAAAAATGGCTTAATTACTTGGTTTTGACGTTCCCATTCTGAGCTGTCACACATGGTTTATGGGACTGCCACAGGCGGTGCTGCTGAACAGCTGACAAGAAGGAAGTCAGAGAGAGAATGAGGGCAAGTGCCTAGGGGGTGACTTGGGCATTTTATCTGTCACTTCTATAGTCAGATGGTACAGATGGCTGCAACGCAGATTGGGGGAGGTAGTCTGTGTCTAGGTAACTATGTGTCCTGCTGAAATAAGAAAAGTTTTTATAATTAAAAGGAAGAAAGTCTGGGTCAGACTTGTCTATCAGTCTCTGAAACACTTGGAGATTTTTATTTATTTTTTTAGGATTTATTTTACATGTTTGGGTGTTTTGCCTGCACGTGTCTGTACACCCCGTGCATGTAGCCAGTGCCTGTGGAGGCCAGCAAGGGGCACAGGATCCCCTGGATCTGGGGTCACAGACAGCTCTGAACCACCATGTGAGCACCTTGGCCCATTAGAAATATCAGACATTTGCATTATGATCCATAATAGTAGCAAAATTATAGTTATAAAGTAGCAATGAAAATAATTGTATGGTTGTTATCATTACATAATAAAGTGTATTAAAGGGTCCAGCTTTAGGAAGGTTGGGAACTGCTGAGCTAGAAAGTTGGTTCTGTGGTTGAGAGCACCCATGTCAAGTATTCACAACCTCCTGTAACTCTGCTTCTGAAGATCTGATCCCTCCAGCCTGTAGGCACCTGTACCTACAAGTACATACCCACACTCAGACACACATAAAAATAAATATTTAAAAATTTGCATATTTTGGTGGCTGGAAAGATGGATCAGAGGTTAAGAACACTAGCTATTCTTCCAGAGGACCTGAGTTAAATTCCCAGCACCCACATGGTGGCTCACAACTACCTTGGATAAGATCTGGTATCCTCTTCTGGTGTGCAGGCAGAACGCTGTATACATAATAAATAAATAAATACTTTTTAAAAATTGTATATTTCACAGTGATACTAATGGATTAATATAACACAAGATTTTTTTAAATCAAATGAGTCAGTGAAAGAGGCAGAACTAGATGCTGGTCCAATATTAGTTAAGGATTTTTACAAGTGACTTGTTAAATTTTAGCAATGTTTGTTAGTATGCTGGCTATGATTTTCTCAGCTAGGGTCACCTGAGAAGAAGTAACCTCAACTGAGGACGTGACTCCCTAAGATCAACCTGGTTATTTCCTGGTTAAGTAATTGGGAGGGCCTGATCCATTGTGAGTGGTGTGTTGCTAGGCCTAGGCAGGTGGTCTCAAGGTATGTAAGTTATGACCCAAACTTTCAAGAATAAGAGTCCCAAATGGAGGTGAGGTGTTAAGGGCTGATAAATAAATAAAGAAGACAAAGGCCAAAGGTGGGGTGGGAAAATGTGGCTTAGTTTCTTACAATATGCATATTATATTATTCCCCAGACCGGACCTTACCAAATCTGCCCCTGGTGGAGGACACTGAACTACTATGTCTCTGTCCTTTCACTAGGGCCTCTGGGAACTCTGGGTGGGTCTGGTTCTCAGCACGAAGATAAGCCAAGGGGAGCAAACCCATAAGCAGTGTGCTGCCCTGGCTTCCCTGGGTGACAGAGTGAGATCTAAGGGCTGTAAAATGAGATAAACCCTTGCCTCCTGAAGTTGCTGCCTTGGGTCATGATGTTTTATCTCAACAGAATAAAGCTAACTAAGGTGTTTAGTTTAAGATTATGGACTATTAGATAATACACTAAAATATAGGATGCAACATCTAAACTGTAGATATTTGTGTTTGGATAGAATGTTTCATAATTTTTTTACCATAGTTTGAATAGAAATTATCAAAAGGCATCACATTTATAAATAATGTATACTTACATTATAAAATTTCAACATGAGGAGTAGAAGAATTATGAATCCCTGAACTTCCACCACTCAGATTTAACAGTTTTCAAGATCTAGTTACATCTCTTTTCTTTGTTAAACCATCTTAAAGTAGTTTCTAATATGTCATTTTTCCCAGACCTATTAGATAGATACTCATTAGATGATATTATACCAATCAGAAGAGTAGCTCTCTGAAATGTAGTATCCATACACAGGCAAATGAAACTTATAAAATTGAGTTACAGGTATCATTTTACAGTTGACTTCCCCTAACCAGTATTTAACAAGACCTGCCATTACAAATGTGATTGATTTCTTCAGACTATTTGTGTTAAAAAAAAAAAAAAACAACTTATTGTTCGTGTGACACATTTGTCACTGTTAACGAACTGAGGTTGAGCCTATTGGTAACAAAGGTCTGGATTGTGTTCAGATTTCCATACCTTTTATCCATTGTCTTTTTGTTGTTCTAGAATTTCATGTTAGATTCAGCTGTCATATCCCTTTGGACTCCTCTTTCCATGACAGTGTTTCAGACTTTCCTTGTGTTGATAACCTTGACACACTGGAAAGTTTTCCAGTTGTTTTTAAACTGTCTGTCATTGAGGAGAGTTGCCTAATGTTTTTCTCCTGGTTGAACTGACATTGTTGATTTAGAAAGGTAGCTGCCATTCTTTAGGGGGTTTTTGAGACAAAAGTTCTTTGTGTAACACCCCTGGCTGTCCTGGAACTTGCTCTGTAGACCAGGCTTGCCTTGAACTCACAGAGATCCTCCTGCCTCTGCCTCCCAGTGCTTGGATTAAAGGGCAGTGTTTGGCTGGTAGCTGCTATTCTTATTGTTGCACATCAATAAATATAACACAATAAACAAGACACTGGTAATGTCATTATTGACATTAACTTTGCTTATCTACCTAAGAAGTCAGTTCATTTTACCACTGAACAGAGAATGGTGTCAGAAACCAAGATCTGGGTTTCTGAATTGCATGTTGATGGTGGGGTGTCACTGGCTCTAAGCCCTTTGACTTGTCGCGGCTTGACATGCTGGGAATCTGCAGCATTTTTCTCTAGCCTGCAAATCTCTCCCACTGCTAGCAAGCTGAACGGACTCAGAAAAACCTTAAAGCAGCCTGGCCACCCTCCACTGCCTCACTATAGCGTTGATCTTCAAGATTACCTCCTATCAGCTTCAGGTGGCCTCGGCAAATGGAACCACACCTGCCTAGAACTAATCCACAGGTTTTGATCCTCCGTGGAGACAAAACCAGAAACTCCTTTCCCAAGTAACATATTCTTACAGACAGACTTCAAAGTCAAGACATCTTCAAAGTACTTGCATTTGTTTAATTTAGCAGCCTTAGCAATCAATTGTCTTTCTGCAATTAGTTCACCAAAAGTCAAAAAATTAAAAGTAAACACAGTAACCCTTATCCAGACTCTCTGTTTATCTGCCATCTTTACGTGGCCTTTATCCTTTATTTCCTATTTCCCTTTCTTAAAGGGCTTTCTTACCCTTCCTTCATAACTTTAAAGGTTTCTCAGAGCCTTTACCAAACAGCTCCAGCTTTGCTAATGCTTTTACTTTCACTTTGAGCTCAAGGTTGCCATGCGTCCACAGCTTACAAGAGGTTACACCCATTCGTCAGTGAGGTCCCCCTTCTCCGCCTCCACCTACAGGTCAGAGCTACCTGCTAGCGCCAAGAGGTTACCCTCACTCCTTGGTGAGCTCCCTCTTTCTCCGCCTTATCCTATCTATAGGCCAGAACTACCTCGCTCTAATCACGGATCCCACTTTACCTGGGACTTACCGGTGCACCCCCCTGACTGCAGAAAGTTCTGAATCCTGTCGTCCGTTGGTGCGAGTTTAGTTCTTATCTCTTCCCCGTACGGGCCACCACTTTTCTCGAGCCACCTCGTCCTGCAAGGAACACGCAACACCGGATCCTTCTCTCTGCACTTTATTCGGGCCTTTCAGATATCTTCTTATCTTTCACTCACTCGCTCATTCTCTAACTCACTCACTCACTCAGACGAACAACCATTCTCTCATGAACGACCCCTGGGGGGGGGAGCCTGCTCTGCTCTTAGTGAAATACCCTCAGGGCTTCCAATCCAAGATAGCCACGTGGGCATCACCGATAGGCTCAGATACGAGGAAGCAAGCCAGATCCTTGGCCTTAGCCAAATATGGAGTTGTTTACCAGGGAGAGCGCTCAAGGCCAACGCCATCTTAAGGTGTGACTGTACGCAGCTCCCTACTTTGACTAATACATATATCTGTATTTTTGTACATAACCCTGCAGAATAGATGAGATGGGTTGTCTTTCACAATTCCATAAACTCTTAGTGGCCCCTGCTGTCTAAGCCGTTATCACACGGAGACCCCTCTATCTCCATCACTTGCTTGATCCTCCTCTCCCACCCTGCAAATAAATAAAGCACATTGAAGAGACTCAGCAGAGAAGTACACAGTCAGAAGTTTATGTCTTATGACTGAAGTAACATTTTGATAGCAGCTTTGTAGTGGTTTTTAGTTTTAGTTTTAATCTCAAAGGCCATAATCAGGTAGGATTTCTGGGAGAGTCAGGGGAGCTTGGGATCAAACATATTTGCAGACTACCTACTAAGTGCAAACTTAGAGAACTTAGGGGCCAATTTGTTGTAATTATTCATCCGGTAAGTGTTTGGTCTGGTAGATTTCCTTCACTGTAAGAAGTATCAGAGCCGATGCACTGGGAAAGACAGAAGGTTTATTCTGGCTTTCTGTCTTGGAGCTCCCAACCCATGACTTACTGTCGTCATTGCTTGTGATAAGGCAGCAGCAGCACATCATGGCAAGAAGCAAAAGACACCAGGAAGAGGACCAGCTGTGTTTCCATCTTCTCCTTCAAAGACATAGCTCTCATGCCCTGAAAGCTCCCTCTAAGCTTTGGCTACTGAAGGCTCACCATGTCCTGCCAGCACTGCCTGGGGAGCAAGTACTTAGTAATGAACCTTTGGGAAACTTAAGATCTATACATAACCCTCCTTTTTTCATTATGTATGAGAAACCCAACTCCCTCAGAAAAAGTTTGTTCAATGTTAAAAGAAATGTCTAAAGTATAATATACACAATGTAGGTTACAAAAAGAAACATCCATTAATAGGAAAAGTCTTTGGTGTCACAGTTTTCATCTGTTTTTTTTTTTTCCTGAAAATTTTAAGCTTATTTTGTAGGGTGCTTTTGTTTTGTTTTGCTGTTTGTTAAGGATGGAACTCAAGGCTGCATGCACTCTAGGTAAGTGCCTATGTGATGGTTTAAGAATTATCCTTTCCAAAGAGAAAACAGATGGGTGAGCTCAAGACCTACAATAGCATTTGATATTTTATCATCTCAGATGCACCCATATTTTTCTCCTTTTTCCAGGTGGACGATATAAATGCAGCTGTGATGGATTTGAAGAAAAAGAAGATTCGTAGTCTGAGTGATGAGGCCAAAATAGGAGCACATGGGAAACCCGTGCTTTTCCTTCATCCCAAAGACTGTGGTGGGGTCCTTATAGAACTGGAACAAGCATGATTTATAACTGTGAGAAACTTAATTGTCCTGATAAACCCTTATCAACACTATCATGTATTAGGCTACTGCTTCTACCACTTAAAACTTCAAGTTAATTTAGAAAGATTAAAATATATGTATACAATATATATGTAATTTGTTATTTAAAATTGGAGGAAATCTTAATTAGTAGATAATTGGCATTGTTAATATGATATTCATAGACACTGCACCCAACTTTTCCATATCCTTCTCCAGGGTCTATCCCAGTGAGTCTACCTCTTCTTTCCTATTCCCACCTGCTCTTCAGCCCACCAGAGCCAGCCCAGGTTCTACATCAAATACCCCAGCTTAGTCAGGCCTCCTCTACCTGACCTGCAACTGATATCTAGGCTTCTCCTAGATATCTCCTAACTCAAAGGCTCTCCCACACTATATTTAACCTTTGCACTCAGCCAGATATACCCCTGCACTCCTGCCTTAGACCAGGAGACACATCCTGTACATTACCCTTGTCTCCTCGGGCCACCTGACTTTGTTACTCCCAACTCACTTCCAACCTCTAGGGAAAACTGCCCCCACCACTGTCTCTTCTTCCACAACCTGCTTTGACTATATCAGATTCATAACTAACCAAAGAAACCCACGTGTCCATTGTAGTATGAAAGATCCAACCAGTATCTTTTCTCCACAGCCTCCAGCCCTGTAGAAATCCATGTCAGTAAGAAGTTCCTAGATGAACCATAAGACTTTAAAAGAACAGTCATAAACTTGATCAAATAATTTAAAAGACTTTAAAGAAAACACAAAAGTAAAGAGAAAGAACTTAAGGAAAATAAAAATATGAGTGATGCTCAAGAAAACATAAACACAAGGCTGATGGAAATGGCAAAGATAATTCAGAATTTAGGAATAGAATCCAACAAGGAAATAGAATCATTGAAGAAGACTCAGTTGAAATGAAGATGGAAGTGGAAAATCTAATTGTTGGGGTTTTTTGTGTGTGGTAAGAGACACACCACCAGATACCACACAAGAGTTTATTCAAGGGAGTTACCGAGCAGTACCCGGAGGGAAGTGGGGAGAAGGAAGAGAGAGAGGGGTCAACCTAAGTCATAGATCAGATCTTTGGCCAGATCATAGAGGAAAAAGAAAATGTCCTCGAGCTAAGGAAAGATCCATACAGATAAAAGAAGCGTGCAGAGCATACACAAGGCAAGAAGGTCCCCACAGGATAACACAGTTAAAACACTAAATATACATAACATAGAAAGTGTATTGAAAACTGCAAGAAAAAAACAAACCACAAGTCACATCAAAAGAAAAACAGCTAATTCCTCAGTGGAAACTTTGAAAGCCAGCAAGACTCGGACAGTGCATCCCAAGTCCTAAAAGACTATGACTGCCAAGCAAGACCAATCTACCCAGCAAAACTGCCTGCAGAATTGAAGGAGAAAGAAAAACTTTTCACAATATAAACAGATTATAATACAACACACCAAACCTAAAGAAAATACATGAAATGACATTTCAGGCTGAAGAGAGGCAGGGTCATAGCAGAGAGACTGTGGAAAGAAATATGAGACCATAATTATTAAAACACAAAGTAGCACAGAGAACAGAACACAAAAAAATCAACATAATGACCACCCACACACTTCAGTAACAGCTTTAAACATCAATGGCCTCAATTCTCCACTCAAAAGACTGGAAGGATCAAGAAACAAAATCCAACTGTATTTATTATCTACAAATAAAGCAAAACTCCTCTGAGTAAAAGGATAGGCAAAAGTACTCCAATTAAATAGGACTAGCAATCAAGCAGGCCTACTAACCTAATATCTGACAAAATAGACTTAAAGCTAATCAGAAGAGATAAAGAAGAAAACTTCATTCTAATCAAGGGAACAGTTAACCAAGGGGGCATGACTATCCTAAATATATATACACCGAGGCATGACTATCCTAAATATATACACCGAACTTGGGTGCCAAATATTGTATTTTTAAAAAGTACTATTGAACTTAAGGACACAAATTAACATCGATACATTAATAGTAGGTGATTTCAGTACTCCATCTTCTCCAATAGACAGGTCATCTGGACAAAAACAGAAATATCAGAATTCATTGACATCATATATTGAAAGGATTTCACAGCTATCTACAAATGTTCTACTTAAACACCAAAGAATATACATTCTACTCAGCAGCACATGGAAGCATTTCTAAAATAGACCATATATTGGAACACAAAACAATTCTTTACAAATTCAAAGACATTAAAATTATTCTTTGTATTCTGTCTTATCACAATGTAATATAATTGACAGCAAGCAAACTTCTAGAAAATATACAAACTCTTAAATAGTAAACAACTCATTACTTAATGATGAATGGCCCAAAGAGAAAAATCAAAAAGGAAATAAAACACAACATGACAGAACTTCTGGGACATGATGAGAACAGTCCCAGGAGAGCACTTTATAGTAGCTCTACCTTAAGTGCACACATTATGAAGCCAGGAAGAGTTTACATAGATGGCGTAATAGTGCAACTCAAAAAGTTAAAAAAAACAACAAGAACAAATCAATTCCACACCCAACAATGTAACTCAAGAAGCTGGAAACATAAGAAAAAACAAATCCAAGAAATAGAAACCAGTGAAATAGACATGAAACAAAGCAATGGATCTATGAGATAGTGATTGGAGAATATAAAAAGATTGACAGACCCTTGGCCCAGAGAAAGAGATGATCCACATTAACAGAATCAGAAACGAACAAGGAAACCTTAAAACAAACACCAAAGAAATTCAGAATATAATAAAATATTTTAAAATTCTGTACCTCCAATAAGCTGAAATCTAAAAGAATGGATGAATTTTTAGGTTCAGCCAAGCCATCAAAATTAAACTGGAAGATGTCAACAACCTAAATAGACCCACAACAAATGAGAGGATTGAAATGGCAATATAAAGCCTTTCAACTAAAAAAATTTAGGCCAGAGTTAGCAGCAGAAATCTATCAGACTTTCAAAGATCTACAACCATTGTGTGTGTTTCTAGGGGGTAACTGAGACTGAGCAGAACAGTTTAACCTATACAAGATAATTTAATAAATCACATAAATTGACTTAAGCATTTGACAAAATACAACAGACCTCCATAATAAAGTTGTAGAGGATGAAGGGCTAGAAGGATCACACCTCAACATAATAAAGTTATCCACAAGAAACCCACAGCCAACATCATCTTAAATGAGAAAGCTCAAAGCAATCCTGCCAAATGTTAGGAATGAGACAGGGATGTCCACTGTCCACACTCCTTTTCAATACTGGGCTCTAGGTCCTACCTGGAAAAATGAGACAAGAGAGGAAAATTAAAGGGATATAAATAGGAAAAGAAGCCATAATGTCCCTATTTGCAGATGTCATGATACTATACAGTAGAGATTCCCAAATTCTACCAGAGAACTTCTTGAAATGCATCAGTGTGGCAGGATACAGAGTCAACAGACATCTACAGTTGCTACTAGCAACCATCCAACAACAATGAAAAATATATCTTTAGCGTAATTATCCTTGATGGCAGGTAATGAGAAAAAGCTTACATTTAAAAGTGTATTTAATATTTAATAGAAAATTAATTTTATTATATTTGTGGGATGTTTAAAATTAAGAAAAATTTTATAATAATATTATTTCCTAAAATGGTAATTATCCAATACATTTACATAATTTTAAAAAGCTGATTGGGATTAAACATTAAAAATAAGATGAGAAAATAATTACACCTTAGTAAGTGCCTTAGCTATATCTGTGTTTGCTCATTCTTAAATTTTATTGAAAAAATTTCAATATGGTTATATACTTTAAAAACAAAATGGTGTATATCTTTGTTTTTCATGACAGTTTATAGTTAATACATTGAAAGTTGTTACCATCTAATTAATCGACTCTTCTATATATACTGAAAGACCCCAACCCCAAAAGCCTAACCAGTGCAAATTTTCCACAAGGCCAGTTAGCAAGAGGTCAACATGAGGGCAAGCCTCATTAGATCCAATAATTGCCAGCTGAAGGCCATTTGGCTAGTTATCAGGAAGTCAACTTGTGGGCAAGACTCAATAAATCAAGGAATCTTATCTTTAAAAAAGATAAGAAAGGCCACAGAGGGTGAAGATACTGGGAGTGCTAATCTTAACCCAAACCAGATGTTTGTCTTCTCCAGGATCAAAAACTTTACAACCTTGCCCCTTAGCTGAACTTTGTATATATTTCAAAGTAGCCAATGAGATGTATGTTGTTATGCCTAAGCTGATGAGACCCCCTTTTCCATATAAAAGGAGACTGTTCTTTGTGCCTGGCGTGCTCAGTTAGCTGAAGCTGCTGATCACCTGCCCGCAGGCGCCTGTGTGAGTATTAAAAACCTCTTGCTATTTGCAGCCAGTGGTCTGTTGTCGGCTCTTGGGACCGGGGTCTCTAAGGGTCTTTCAATACCATATACCTCTTTTTTTCCAAAAAGCTTCTGCATTCTATGGCAGTTTTGTTGTTTAACGCAAAATTGGGCAGAAGGGAAAGTTCCAGCCTCTTGGCAAAATAGTCTCTTCCCTTCCTCCCTCCCTCCCTCCCTCTTTCTCTTCCTCACACTCTCCCTCCCTTCTTCCAGCCTTCTTTTTTATTTCAGGTAGGACATGATACTGTAGCCCAGGTTGGCCTAGAATTCACTATATAACTCAGGCTGCTTAGGAAAATGGCAAATAAGCATACTTGATATGGGTATAGTCTTCTCGAGAGAGGAGTCACCTCTTTTTGAACAATTTTAATGTTCAGAGAGTCTTTAGTGATGTCCCCTCTTTCATTTCTGATATTAATTACATCTGACATGTCTCTTCATGAGTCTGAGTGGAGCTCACCAATTTTGTTGATCATTTATGAGAAGCATCTTTTAACTTCATCAACTCCATTTTCTCTTTTCATTTCCTGTTTGTAATGTCACTCTCTGCCGCTCTAGGATTTACTTGTTGGACTGTTTTCTGGTTTTCTAGGTGGGAATGGAACCCAGTGCCTCCCCGATGCCAGACAGGTGTCTACTGCTGACCCATTTCCTTGCCCCTTCTGCTTTAATGCTGAGCACTCCTTTGTCATGACTTGTTCTGTGTTTACTTTGTCCAGGTCCTAAGATGGAAACATAAATGGTTAGTTTTAGAGTTTTTTCCCCTAACATATTTACTTGGTGCCATAAACACCCACCTAATTGCAGCATTTTTTTTATTAGTTCTGAGTTTTTTTTAAATTTGTTATTTCTTCAGCCATCTGTGTTATTTAGGAGTGACATGTTTAAACATTTGGCATTTTGGTCCTTACTAACCATTTCTGTTACTGGTTTCTAGCTTGTGTTGATCTCAGAGTATCAGCCATATGATTCGCTTCTCTTTAAACTTGCCAACTGTCTGTCCTGATCCAGAATGTGCTCTGTTTGATGACAACTTTATGCAAATTGTGGAAGAATGTGGACTCTGCTGTTGGATGAGAGCTAACGATCTCCGTTATCGGTAGCTCATGAGTTTAACTGTCTTAGCTGATTCTTTACCCACTGGAGTTGAATTCTCTATTATAGTATATTAATTTGGGCCTCACTTGTAAAAATTTAGACTTGTTCACATATATTGATGTTCTGCTGTTAAGCACATTAACAACAGAGATTATTGTGTATTCTTGGAGAATTACCCTGTTATTTGGCATTCTGAAAAGACCTCCTTACCTCTACTGCCTGAAGTTAACATCACTGTTGAGCATTCTTATGGCTGGAATCACCGTCTGTCTCCTGTTACTCCCCTTGTCTTCAGTAGGGAGCATGCACGCTTAAAGTCGATTCTTATAGACAGTATGTAGTTGGGTTAGTTGTTTTTCTTCTGGGTCTGCCTGCCAGTTGTGTATCCGAATGACCACCAGTGTGCTTAGCTAATACACTTATGGGTTTTACAATTTTCTGTTTGTTGCTTTTTTTTTCATTGCTTCTCTCTTCCATATTTTTTTATACTTTTAGTGGCTTGAGCTGAGCATTTTTGGTTCTGTTTTCCCTTCTTTCTTAAGTATCGATACTTAAGAAAGTTCTTAGCAAAGATTCTGGGCTTTGTAATAAGCATTAGCAATTTATTAACTCCACTTTCTTTTGCCCTGTTCCAGCTTTATTGGGAAATGGCTGATAAAATTGAATTGTTCAAGGTGCATGACATGATGCTTTGATATATGTATATAGTGTGAAATAAATGCTGCACTCAAGCTAATCAACACCTCAGCTAGTTACCTGGGTGTGTAATTTGAATATTTAATATCTACTTTCTTTAAAAATTATTAAATTTTTTCACACAATATACTTTGTTCATGTTTTTCCTTACTCCCAACTCCTCCCAGATCCATCCTACCTCCCTACCATCCCCCCATTCTGTCTTTCAGAGTTCCCAATAGAAAGTCAGGTGTTTCTAATGGACCTGCCTTTATATGTGACTATGTATGTTTCTCTTACAGCTCTTATATCCTTTCTCTGTTCTGCACATTTAGTATTCTGACTGTTAATGTCATAGAGAGTTTATTTTCTGTTACTGTCTATTCTGTAGGCCTCTTGTGCCTTGACAGGAACTTTTTTTGAGATTGGAGGAATTTTATTCTATGATTTTGTTTAAAAAGTATTTTCTGTACCTTTGACCTGGGTTTCTTTTCCTTCCTTTATACCTATTAGCTATAGTTTTTCTCTTTTTATAATGTCCCAAATTTCCTGGTTGTTTTGTGGCTAGATTAAGAAAATATTTATCATTTTCGTTCTTCCATATTCTTACTTGATATGTTGATAGTGCTTGCTTCTGAGGTTATTTTTTTTTTGACATCCTAAATTCTTTTTTTAAAAAAAATTTTTTATCTATTTATTTTTATTTATTTGCCTTGGTGTTTGCCTGGAACTGAAACTACAGACAGTTGTGAGCTGCTGTGTGGGTGCTGGGAATCGAACCCTGGTCCTCCTGAAGAACGGTCGTGCTCTTAACCACTAAGCCATCTCTCTAGCCCCCGACATCCTAAATTCTAAGTTTTTATTTCTATTTTTATTTTGTTCTTTTTGGGGGGGTTGGTTTTTTGAGCCAGGGTTTCTCTATGTAGCCCTAACTGTCCTGGAACTCCCTTTGTAAACCAGGCTGGCCTCAAACTCACAGAGATCTGTCTACCTCTGCCTCCCAAGTGCTTGGATTAAAGGTGTATACTACCACTGCCTGGCCAGTCTGGCATTCTGAAAATCTTTACTGATTCTATTTCTTTGTTAGATTCCAACTTTCACACCTCAAATTATTTTCATTATTTTCTTCAACTGTTTGTTGTTTTTGTTGACTTCATTAATGGATTTGTTCATATCCTCTTTAAGGTCCTTGAACTTATTCATAATTGCTGTTTTGCAGTTCTTGTCTTGTGTTTCAGCTAAATAACTTTTCTTGGGCTATGGCATAGGGTGCCTGACTTCTGAAGGAGGCATATTGTCTTGTTGATTTTCTATTTGCTCAGCTTCTTGATTCTTAGGTTATTCTGGCAGCACTGAGTCCTTCATTTCAGAACAAAAACTGAAGTCTGAAGTTTTTAAAGACATATTAAACCACCATATCATTCGTTTATGAAATATTTGTTTAAAACTACCTTTTCAAATTGTTTTTGAGGGTATGGAGTGATGTTTCCATGGTTAAAAGCACTGGCTGTTCTTTCAGAGGACCTAGGTTTAATTCCTAGCACCCACATGGTAGCTCACAACCATCTGTAACTCTAGCTCCAGATGAGTTACAGTGCCCTCTTCTGGACTCTGCAGTCTTGAAATCTACCTGTGTTACACAGACATACATAAAGGCAAAACACTCATACACACAACAGTACAATAAAATACCTGTATGGTGGTGGTGCACACCTTTAATCCAAGCACTTGGGAGGCAGACACAGACAGATCTGAGTTCAAGGCCAGCCTGGTCTACAGCCAGGGCTACCCAGATTAATCTAACCCCCAAAACTAATGTTGATGATGACGATGATGACAATAATGAATGTTGTTGTTATTGATGATGATGATAAAAAGAATTATTTTGAAGCATGGCTTAAAGTTTTTTGTGAGGTTCAGGTGGACCTCAAAGATCAAGCTAGCCCAGATTTCAGCAGGCCCCACTCCTTCCAGTGATGCTATTGGCAGAAGGCAACTGCTGGGAGAATATCTGAAGGTGTGGCCACTGGCAGGTTTCACCCTGCATCAGTGCTTGTGTGGGCAGCGCTAGTTGGACGTGGTGGGTCATAGGAAAGAAAAAAGACATGAGGACGTGAAGAGCCTGGGAGGAGGGTGTGTGGGGGGAGAGATTGGGAAGGCTGCAGTGAGGGATGAGGAGTGGATCTAATCACATTTCATTGTATTCATGTGCAAAATTCTGAAGAATAAAAATATGTATAGTAAAAAACTTATGGTTGCTCTGCCTCAGCAACCATAGTCAGCTTTAACTACTGTTTATATGAGCCAACTGACATTCTTTTTCAGGTTCTTTGACTATGTATACTTTCTGTGTGTGTGTGTGTGTGTGTGTGTGTGTGTGTGTGTGTGTGTGTCCGTGTCCATTCACAAGTACAACAGCCACAGGATGTTTATGGAGGTCTATCATATGGGGTCCACAGACTGAACTTAGGTCCTCAGACTTGCCGAGGGGATGGGGGAAGCCTTTAGCTGCTGAGCCATTTGGCCTACACAAATTTCTTATTTTTTACAGTCATCCTGAGTAGACGCTTCTGTTACTGGAAACTGAAAAGATCCTAATTACATAAATAAAAAACAAGCAAACCCCAATTGCAAAGACCCAGCACTCACACTGATTAAGTTGAAAGTTTTTCAAAAAGGGCAAGAAACTGAATGGATTGCTTCATGTAGTTTCTGTAAACAGGCTCTAAATTACATTCTACCTTTTGAAACTTGATTTTAAGTGCTTGATTAACAGTGGTTGTGGTTGATATTACAGGATTGCGTCAGGGAGTCAGTTCAATAAAAGTGTGATATTGATGCTCACTCACTTAAGGCAGAGACAAGCAGGTCATTCACTTTAGTTCTTGCATAGAGTATCATTGTAGTAAGTATATACACCTCCTAGAAGTCAAGGCAGAGGCACTCAAATCATGGATTATGGGCATCTGATTTAGACCCAAAGTGGCATCCCTGACATACAGATGGTGACTGTGTCTCATCCAACTGTTGAGAACTCAATTTTATAATCTGATGTGATTGGCTAATATGTGAAAAGTGGAAGGGGAAGTTCTGTTGCTGGAATTTCTCTTTAATGTAAGGTTAACAAAGATGAGACAGCAGGGTCTTGTTTTTTGTTTGTTTTTGTTTTTAAGATTTTATTTATTTATTATGTGTATAGTGTTCTGTACTGCATGTATGCCTGCAAGCCAGAAGAGAGCACCAGATCTCAGTATGGATGCTTGTGAGCAACCAGAATTGACCTCGGGTCCTCTAGCAGAGCTGTCAGTGCTCTTAACTGCCTCGCTGTCTCTCCAGCCCAAAAGCAGGGTCTTAAACTGCAAAAGACACGGTTGGAATTAGCTGCAGTTACCTAACAACCGACATGGTCTGAAGATTCTAAATGAAATATTCCAGAAATAAACTATTCTAATTGTTAAAACTTTTACAAAAGTTTATCATTGCAACTGTTCTCTTAATTTTAGCTGCTGATAATTTCTCACAGGATCTAATTTGTGAATTAGGCTTTATCACCTGCACATGTTACAGAAAGAGCATAGCATCCACAGACTCACCATTATCTGCAGCTTCAGGTGGCCACTGAGATCTTGAAGCAGACTGTCTAGAAGTAAGGGGTCTGTGATGTAAATGGTCCATCTGCATTAGTTGTATTGCTACCAGATGTTTGCATTTTCCAGTTATGGTTCATACTGTACACAGTAAGTTATTTAAACATTCCAGTATGGAAAGAGATGTTCAAGGCTGTTTCTCACACAGAGGTGCTTAGTAAGAAGACCTAGTGATGTCTTCTACTGCTCATGAACATTCTAGGCTGGACAGATGGGTAAGGCAAAGAATGTGGCCTTGCCTGGAGCTAGTCCCTTTCTAACTGTCCCTCAGCACCGCTGTAGGAAGGAGACCTCTGGGAGCATGGGAAGTTCCAGGCCTCCCCAGGTCCTGAATATGAACAGACAAGTGCACTCTATTCCTGGAAGGAATCAGAGGATTCAGAGGAAGCTTTGTAGAATCTGCTCACGGAAGCAATGGCAGTTGATGGTCCCTCTACTCCCAAGGGAAGATTCAAATTGATGTGCCTGCCTGGCTATCAGGTTGTGGGGCTAGTGGATTTCTGTTGCTCTTTGTCACCATTTCACATTCATCAAACATGTCAATACCACTATCCTGGACCTAGCTGATAGATGTATTTTTCATCATAATTACTAACATGAAATTCTGGCTTATATTTCAATCTCCATGCATGTGGTTAATATCAACTTTTGGGGTCAAACAAGTTCAATGGAGTTATTCACATGAAAGCTGACAACTCCTTTGTGTTGAACTTGGATTGTGTTACATATATTGCCTCATTTCAGGACAGCCTATGTATGCGTCTATGAATGAACTGGCAATTTCCAGACTTGAGTGAGCAATGGTTACAGATACCTAGATCCTTAAAACTAAAGCTAACCCACAGTCCACACATACAGCCTTGCCTAGTGGTAGAACTTGAAAGGAAAGTTCTTTCTAAAAGCTCTGGATGCTTCTAGAATATGTCCTCCAGTTCATCCCTCCCCCAACAGATGTGGAACATGTTCAAACATCTTCCCTGCAAATGTGTCTCTACACACTCATGGTATACACCAGAACACACTATGATAAAGTGGTTGTTTTGAAGCACCGTGGATCCTGGAACCACCAGAAAAAAAAAAAAAAAAGAAAAGAAAAAATGAGAATGTCATATTCGGGGACCTAGGGTTATTTCCATGAGAGAAGAACTGCCAGAGGGGAGGCTGGACTCCTCCATTAGGGAGTCCCTGGAGAGAAGCATGGAAGTCAGATGCACAGCTCAGGGGCTATGTGCTAGGCAGTATGACAAGGACCCCAGAGACTCTGAGAGGTGGGAGGTATCTGCTCTGCAGGCCACAAACACAAATATGTCAAAATCTTCAGAAAGCAAAATATGGTTTGGAGCAGCAGTTTCCAAATTATATGCTTGTATATAAACCACCAGGGAAAAGGCTGGCCACGTGATTGAGCAGGTGGAGGCCAGTGCACAGGCCTGGTGACTTGTCTTCCACTGAATTCCCACAAGGGGGCAGGAGAGAACTAGGTAGAAGAGTCACCCTCTGACCTCCACATGTGCAGTGGCTGGCTTACAGCTTCTCATCACACATTTAAACAATTGTAAAGTCTGTGATTTCCGAAAAACTATAAACACTGTCTTTTAAAACCAAAGTGAATTTGTCATTTTACACATATCAATGTAACATTAATAGACTGGAAACTGCAATGGTGGGGAGGTGGCTTAAGCTTGCCTCATACAGGTTTCTGTATTGAGGCTTGGTCCTCTGTACAGGGGAAGGCCCATGGGTGATCTGGGTGCGCTCTCGGAAAGAATGGTAGGACCCTAAAGAGATGTGATCTCTTCCCTCTGCCATAGCAGTTTCCTATCATTATCATCCACTAGGAGTCAGGCTGCTAAGGGGGTCTAGACAGAGTCTGTGTCATACTGTTTAAACTCCCAACATCAAAGCTCGATGCTAAAACAACTTCTTTACTATATAGTTATCTTGCTTCTGGTAACCTGTTATAGGAACAACTGAAGGGATCTGCACAGCGAGGTACACCTGTCTGGACACTGCACTAGACACAGACCACACCCAAACACCATTTTCCAGCACAGAGATCCTTTATTAAGACAGAGAGGCCAAGTAGCTGAATCCAAATTGGGCAGAAACAGCAGCAAATGACTTTTGAAGAGTGATTTTTAAAGGGAAGAAAAGGGGAGGTCCATGTTAGGACGAGTTGATAGCTTCTGACTGGACATGTTACTCAGTGTATCCATACAGGGAATTTTGATAGCTAGACCGTGGTGGTCAGCCTCAGGAATGAGTCAGGCTTAAGGAAGTGGCTAAATAAGGAAATGGATTCTGACGGCCAGCTTTAGGAATGTGGAAGTGCCTAAATAAAGGAATCTAATGGTTTAGCTAAAAAGAGGGGATGGGGGGGCAATACCTGCTGGTGCTATGTTTACCAAGCTTGGGCCTTCAACAACAATGTGATCTATGAGTAAGACCTATCATCTACCTTAAAAAGACCATAGACAATGGTCAAGAACCAGAAATTTGGCCTTGTGCCTGTGACATTGACTGTAGTTTTATTGTGTGTACCCTTTACTACATGGAGACGCTGTCCCTCTGTGTCTAGTCTCTGCAGGGTTATTATTACAAAAGGTGCTGGATATTGTCAAAAAGCCTTTCCACATTTATTGACAAGATCATGTGACTTCTGTCTTTGAGCCAGTTTATGTGATCGATTATATTTATTGATTTTCTTATGCTGAACCAGCCCTATACTGCTGGAATGAAGCCAACTTGATCATTATAAATGATCTTTTAGATTTGTTTGTGAATTTGGTTTACAAGTATTTTATTAAGAACTTTCATGTTCATCAAGAAGATTGGTCTCTTTTTTTTCTTTTCTTTTTTTTTTGTTAGAATAAAACAGCAAAAAAGGTACCATTGGTGGCCCATGCAAGGTGAGCTGCTAAGAGATCACACCATACAACAGATCTAACATAAGAGGTTTGTTTATTGGGGAAGAGAATTAAAGGCCATCTCAGAGTAAAGACATGAGAGAGATTTAGGGACAGATAGAGAGAGTAACCTAGGGTGGCTATGTGTACCACCACACATCCCACAGCTCTCAACTCTGACTGTAAGGGAGAATGTGCTGCACCAGGTGGCAGTGGGTAAGATGAGGTTGGAAGCCTTCCTTCCTTCCTTCCTCTTGCAGTTTATGAGATGCTGTGAGAGGGATCTGTGTGCACTCTGTAAAGCCCTCCCACAATGCTACTGTGGTTCCATTTGGGGCTGGGCATTTCCTAAGATGAAACATTTTTAATTACTGCTTCAATCTCATCATTTGATCTGATTTAGCAAAGGTTCTGTGTGCAGCTGAGAAGAATGTGTTCTATGGCCTTTGGGCAGTGTTCTATACAGGTCTGTTAAGTCCATTTGACCGATGTTATCAATTAAAGCCAACATTTCCCTGTTTAGTTTTTTTCAGGCTCATATGTCTGCTGGGCTATTCATGCCACATACTTCTTTCATGCTGGGCTAATGTGAGGCATTCTATCTTACAGCAGTGGCTTTGTGAGGCCAAGTGGCCTGAGTTTGATGTTTAGAGCTGTGACATCAAACCCTCTTTGTGGCTTTTCCCTTTAGTTGGTACGAAGTGCCCGTCTTCATCTGGCCTCACTAGTTTCAGATTGAAGTCTATTTTGTCAGATGCCAGGACAGCAACGTCTGCCTCTTTCCTCATCCATGTGCTTGGGATGCCCTTTTCCATCCTTTCTTTCCAAGCTGTTACTTGTTTCTGAAGGCAGCTAGTAGATGGGTCCTGATTTAAAATTCAGCTTTCTAGTCTGTGTCTCTTTATTGCAGAAATTGAGACCACTAACATTGAGAGTTGCCATAGAAAGGCATGTATGAATTTCTGTCAATTTGTTGACTTTGTAGTGTTTGCATTTTTCTAATCCTTTTTTGCTTTATTTCTTCCTTGTAGCCTCTTAGACTTTTTTTTTTTTTTTAAATTCCCTTTGATCTGAAGAATTCCTACCAATTCCTGCAGAGAGCTAGCTTAGTGGGTATAAGCTCCTTTGGTATTTTATCATTTTTTATTTATATTTTTATTTTCCCATCAATTAAGGTAGTTTTCCTGAGTATTATAACTTGGGATGGCAACTGTGGTCTTTTAGGACTTGAAATACATATTTCATTACCTATATGATTTTTGAAGTTTCTGTTGAGAGGACCAGCTTTTATTCTGACAGGCTTGCCTTAATATGTGAGTTAGTATTTCCCTTATATAGCTCTCAAAACATTTTCTTTGCTCTTTATACATAATATGATGTGGGATTTTTTTCTGATCCTGTGTATTTGGTGTTCTATATGTCTCTTAATACATAGATGAGTCTCTCTTTCCCTAGATTCAGGAAATGTATGTTACGATTATATTGGGAAATATTTTGTATGTTTTTTACGTAGAGTTTTCCTTCCATGCCCATAATTCATAGACTTGGTCTTTTGTCCTGGAGACCTTGTATTCCACTCATGTGTCTGAATTGATTGCTCCAGTTTCTCCACCTCATCTTTAAACTTTGGTATTTCTCCCCATGATGCATTGATTAGTGGAGCTTATTGAAATTTTTATTTTCATCATTTTAATTTGGATTTATTTTATATCCTGCATTAACTTCTGTATTTTATTCCTCTGGTTTTTTTTTTTAAGCTAAATCAGGCATTTATTCATGCCCTCTCTCATTTATTGAGCATATTTCCCATCTATCATCTGAATTATTTGTCTGAGATTATATCATAGTCACTCTCACTGGGGGAATTTATTCTGAAATCAGTAGATCTTAGAGGAAACATGTTCTCTTTATTTTTCATGTTGCTTATGGTTTTGAATATGTCAGGAGTTAAACCACTGTTTTAATTTTTAAAGATTATTTAGGTTACCTTTCGTCTTTCAGTTGGAAGTATTTGTGGCATATTGTGATGTTCTGTGGGGAGTAGGGTTAGGGTATTATTTTCCGATGTAAGACAGGAGTCAGAGGACCCAGTTATAACACCTAACTTCATCTGTTACAACAGTCACTACCAGGGGATAAATCCAGTCTGAAAACAGAATAATAGCCAACTATACAAAAACAACTGCTAAAGTGCCAATTATATTAGGGAGGGGAGAAAATTGATAGCAGTATATGTATACTAGTTATTGTGGGTATAAGTAGAGAGACTAAGAAAACAGAAGCTAGCAGAATGAGACGGACTGGTGATTAAAGTAGAGGAGGTGTGGTTAGGAGGCAGGGCTGTGGATGGCGAGAGAACATCCACAGGGGCGGGGTCAGAAAGACACACACCCAGACAGACAGACGGAGACCATCAGATAATGTGAAGCATTATCCCAATGTCTTGGGATGCTGAAATACAGTGACCCCGAGAACCTACCCGACTATGCTTTTAGGAAGAAGAAAAATGAAAAGAAAAGATTAAGGAGAAAAGTGGAGGAGGGAAGCACAGAAAAATAAAATAAAACAGGAATTGGGCAAGAGCGGGTAGGCCAGCTGCCCTGGGGTATTAACTCAGATGGATTAGATGTAAAAAGAAAGCTGAGTGGGGATGCACGCTGCGCAAAGGGCCTGGCCTGACACCGGCTGTGGCTCTGCAGGCTGTCAGTGCCGAGCACCCAATGCCTGAGGGAGGAAGTGCTGTCTTCTTCCAGCTTTTATCACTGCTGAAGACCTGGGCAAGAGCGTTTGTCCAGCTGTTTGGGTGTCCATTATTTTCCTGATCATTCATTTTTCAGCTTCCTCCGGATTATTCCCTGAAGACTCTTGTCCACTCTGCTTGTCATTCACCATCTTTGGCTCTATGTTATGCTTGTGTGTGTGCGTGCTGGTGTACAGATACACATGTGTGCATGCTTTTGCGGAGGTCAGTAGTTAACTGTAGTGTTCCTCAGGAGCCACCCCCTTTGGATGGTGCGTGCTGATTGGCCAATGAACCTCAGTGACCAACTGTTTCCTCCTCCCCAATGCTGAGTTTACAAAATCAATCTTCACAGCTAGTTTTTTGCCTGGATCCTGGGTTTGTAGCACAGTTCGTTCTCGCTGCAAACACTTTACCTGTGGTGGAATGTTCTGTATGTTGTAAATAAAGTACTGTTTTGGCCTATGCACAGCACCGTAGAAGTGGGTGGAGAGTCAGAGGGCAGGCAGGTAGGAAAGGGTGGAGTTAGTCAGTCTCCATCCGTCCTGAAGAAGAAGCATGTAGGAATACAGGTGAGCCACGGGCTGCGACCCACGTGGCAGGAAGATTAACAGAAGGAAGATTAATAGAAATGGGTTGATTTAAGATGAAAGAGCTAGCTAGTAATGTGCTTAAGATATGGGCCAAACAGTATAAAGGATATAAGCGTATGATTCATTTCTTTGGGGGACAAAAGCCACCACGCGCCAGATTACAAACCTCTGGACCCAAAACAGGTTCCAGGAAATACTTACTACAACATTTACCACCAGCACTGTTCCCCCAGTTGCTTGGTTTGGCTTTTGGATGACATTTTTACCTGTTGTGCTGTGGTGGCCATCGTGGGCATTGCAAGGGGGCAGAAGACTGGAGACTTTATTGATAGTTAAATATCCTGTAGTGTGAGAGAGTTTCGTCTTGCTAAAGACTCACCCAAGTTGACATGGGAAGGGATACACTTTTTCAACATCAGCCCCTCTACACTCTGCCTTTTAAAGTAGGCCACTTTCACCCTGATATGGGACCGAGGGGTATCTGTCTGTGGGCCAGCAGAGACCCCTGACATCTTTGTGACCTGGTTTATTTCTCCATCACATAGGTTTGTTTATTTTTTAAAATGGGTGTTCTGGGATTTTGTATGTATCCACATTCTACTTCCTAAGGTTTAAGCTGAAGGTGCTGTGTGTACACTCACCGCCCAGTGAAAGGCAGCCCTTCTGACAAATGTTTGCATGTTCTCTGAGAATGTGATGCTGTGGTTCTGGTGCTTGCCCCTCTAATGACCTCAGTTTCCTAGCATTTTCTCCATAGCCTTTCTTACTCTGCTGCTCCTGTGATTTGGTAAGAGAAATTATATTTGGCGTGCAGCCCCCAACCCTGCATTACATATGGGTTTCAAATTTTATTATCACAAAAATGCTGACTTTTCTAACCACACAGATTTCAACATCAGGTCACAATTATGTTCATTTTGAAAGAGCTTCACTGGTAAGGGTTGATCATAAATAGTACAAACTTTAATGTGTATAATTTCATAAATATTTTTCTTCTGGAGCCAAATGTCCACCAGATATGATTTTTATGTATTTCTCTTCCATTTCCATGGCTTGTCTTTTAATCCTCTTAACAGTATCTACTGTGGAACAGAGTTTTTCATTTTTATGGAGCCTATTTACCAGCTATTTCTTCTATGACTCATGCATTAGTGTAGTGCCAGAAATTTTCTCTGAATTCAAGGTCACAATTTTCTCTTAGGAGCCTAGAACTTTTATGAGTTAGGTTTTACATTTAGATCTATGGTTCATTTGAGCTGCTTGTCATGTACAGTGTAGGGTATGGCTTAAAAGTACATCTTTTAATACACATTTATTCAAGTGATTTTTTTTTTCAAGTCTGTAAAAAGTCTGCTAGGGGAAGCAGATGCTAGTGGATCCTGGGGATGTGCTGGACAGCCAGCTTAGCCGAAATAGGAAGCTCCAGGCTGAGAGTGGGAGACTGTCTCCAAAAGTAAAATAACAATAGCTCTAGCCTCCGCATACCCACCAGTGAGCATGTGCAACACACACACACACACACACACACACACACACACACACAGAGAGAGACAGAGAGAGACAGAGAGAGACAGAGAGAGACAGAGACAGAGAGAATCCATGGCCTATAGATATGTGGTTCCGTTTTTGGGATCTTTAAGTTTGTCTGTCTGTCTGTCTATCCATATGGTCTGCATTGTTTTTTGTCACTTTTTTGATGTCTTTTCTAAAGCATTCTTTTTTATCCCCTCCCCCCTTTTAAGTTTGGTGACAAGGTCTCACCCTGTAACCTTGGCTGGCTTGGAACTCACTGCATAGACAAGGCTGACCTTGAATTCAAAGATCTGCCTTCTCCTCTTCTCAAATGTTGGTTCAAGGAGTAGGTCCCACACTTGGCAAAAATACTACTTGAAATAAGGACCTGTAAGGTACCAAGCCTTGTACTTCAGAGCTGTGTTGGCTGTTGTAGACCGTTCTCAGACAACTAGTGTCTGCTCGTGGGTTTCTTAAAGGAAGTTTTTGAGGTATTTGTATACTGGGAGGCACCCACATCCCTGCTCAAAGCTGATGCCATTTATCACTCTTGAGACCATTGGCCTGGGAGAATAGAGCCAATAAATGAGGCAACCTAAAGTCTCATGTAATAGCTGCTGACTCTATTCAGAGTGTTAGACAATTTATATGTTGGTGGTTAAGAGAGTCACGTGAGTACAGTGTGCATTCACAAGGGAGAGCTCTATATGACAGAAGTGTGGCTTTTTTCCATAGAGGCATATAAACAAATAACAGGCAGTTGTCATGAATAATCCGAAGGAAACTCACTCTACCCCCTCTACCTGGGTGAAACATGAAAGCATAATCCGTCAGCAATTCTGTGTTTTTCAAAAAACTGAGGTCACAAAATTCTTGTCTTGATTTCTTGGAGTTTTCTCACAAGCAATCAGAATTCTCCTCACAGGACTCCATTCTTGGACCATGTTCTGACTGTAGCCTAAAGTTTCTGACCTATCTGGCAGCTTGCAGCATCTCCTTCAAAAGGCCAGGTTAGGCTGGTAGGCCACGTGGGCACCAGGTATAGTTGGTATTAATAATCACTGGCAACTAATTTTAAAAGGTTAAAATTTATTAAGGGGTTTATAGGGAAACACTGATAAAAAAGATTAAACAGTTGTGCATTTCCTGGAGAGCTGCACTGGTTCCTGGGGCTGAAGCTCAGGGGTCCTCCAACCAAGAGCACAGGAGAGCAAACAGGAAGAGAAGGCAGGGCATACGTGTACCCTTTTTATACTGGCCTTCTGGCCATGCCCTAAGTACTGGGGCATGGACTCTAGGTCAAGATGATAGAGCCTGCTTTCTACTACATCTGACAAAAACAAACGCTCATTGCTTGAACTACATGAAAGGAAGGAGCATGCTTTCCTAATTAGCTGGTTACTTTTAAAAAAGAATCTCTTTAAGCACTCTGTTTTTGAAATATAGCAGTTACCTTATCCACACTCTTCCATAGCATGAAAACAGTGAACAGAAAATTCCAGAGATAAATAACTCATGAGTCTGAAATTGTGTCTGGCCTGAGCATTGTGAAAGCTTGGTATTGTCCCTCTGCTCCGGCTGTGATGTGACTTTTACCAGCACAGTCACACTGCCTGGGGCCACCTGTGAGTCACTTAGCAGCTTTCTCTGTTGTCGATATTTCAGCTCTTAGTGTTTTCGATTGAGTCCCCACGATGAAAGGGGCCTTTTCTCTCATTCTGTCTCTTCCTGGACCCTCGTTCACTGTCCCTGCCACCTCACTCTTTCTTCCAGTGTTAAATTTTCCATCTTTAAACATGATTTTACTTAAATGGAAGTGTGTGTGTGTGTGTGTGTGTGTGTGTGTGTGTGTGTGTGTGTGTGTATTATTACATCATTATGACCAGCTAGGGGGTTGGCAAAAAGTATGTAGAATAATTTGTTTTCCTTCACTGCAAAATGCTTTGAATTGAATTGTGATTTCTTGTATCAGGAAACTTCCCTGGGTGCCACTTGACCCCTGTGTCCCACAGCTGCTTATAAAATTATCACTTAGAGGACTAATATTAATTATAAACTGTTTGGTCTATGGCTCAGGCTATTACTAACTACCTCTTTCATTTTAAACTAACCCATTTTTATTAATCTGTGTATTTCCATGTGTCTCATAGCTTTACCTGTGCTTGTGCCCTCCCCCCAACACACATACATCTAGCAGCAGCTTCCCTGACTCCACCGTTCTTCTCCTTGTATCTCTCTTGGATTTCCTGCCTGGCTGTGTCCTGTCTTGCCAAAGACCAAAGAAGCTTCTTTACTAACCTATGGTAGTAACACATATTCACAGCATCCAGAAAGACCATCCCACAGCAAGGTTGTTTTTTTTTTTGTTTGTTTGTTTGTTTTTTAAGTTACATATTACATATAAACCCTAAACTCTTAAGTACATCACTCCACCTCAAGATGTCTTTCTTAATGTGTGTTTGGGGGTGGGTATTTCTCTGTTTTAAGGCGGGCTTTGTTAGTTTTAAGGTAGTTGAGGCTAGCCACTAATTCTCTAAGTAGCCCAGGATAAGCCTAAACTAATTCTCCTGCCTCAGCCCACTGAATGTTGGTGTTGCAGATGTGCATCACCAAGTCTAGCTTAAGAAGCCTGGTTTCTTAAGGGAGTCTATGAGCTTCATTCTCTTTGGCATCCTGTGCGTGGATGGTTGAGTTGACCTTTCTACACAGATAAGGACAAAATACTTCCTTACCACTGTACTAAAGATCACTGAAAACAACAACAACAACAACAACAACAACAACAACAGAATAACAGTCCTTAGCCACAGTGAATACTTGCTCAGGAAGAGATCCAGTTAAAATAACAGACTTGTGAGGACACAGTATAGTTGTTGATGCTCCAAAGACCTTGCCTCACTCTATCCCAGGAGCCATCATCTGATCGCCTGTGCCACTTCTCTTGGTCTTTTGAGATTGCCGTAACCAAATTCCACCAACAGGGTGTGTGTGTGTGTGTGTGTGTGTGTGTGTGTGTGTGTGTGTGTGTGTGTGTGTGTGCATTTAGATAGGATGGGGGCTTGACAAGAACAATGTCTGCAAGGGAAGTGGAGAACTTGTAATGTGTTCTACTCTCCGACCAGCATGAAGCACTTATCAGCATCCTTTGGTTTTATTTTATTGGTATCTACCAATTGTACTTTTAGAGTTGTGCTGTTTACCCTGAGGTTTCCTTTGCCTCTTTTCTATGATGGTCACTGTCTTCATTTCTCTTCTGTTGCTGTGAAGAAGTGCTTCGGACAAAGCAACCTAAATGAGGGAGAGTTTATTCCTCTCACGGTTCTCGAGAGGATGCAGTCCACTGTGATGGGAAAACATGGCTGTGGGTACAGGACAGCCTGTCACATCACAACAGCAGTCTGGAAAGCAGGGCCAGGCTATAAAGGCTCAAATCCTAACCCTAGTGACATGTTTCTCCCAGCCATTTTCTGCCTTCTGTAGGCTCCATCACCTCCCCAAATGCCACCATCAGCTGGGGACCATGGGGAGCATTTCATATTCAAACCACAAACAGTCATGCTTTTTAAAACATGCTAAATCAATCAGGAATGGTTTGAGCTGCAAGAAATAGAAACTCCACCTGATGTGGTTTGCAGAAATGAGGGTTAATTTCCCTGGTAATATGAGGTATGTGTTTGAAGACATTGGCTGAGGTACTCCATGACATCAGGGTGATCCATTCTCTTGCCTCTCCTCCAAGATTAGCGCACACTTGTACAGTTACCACATCTGCAGATGCAGAAGAAAGACAAAGGAAGGCGATATGGGAGAGAACATTACAAAGAAAGCCACAGAATGGCCCTGACGGTAAGTTGCACTTTTCTAAGCTCTGTTCATGGGGTCAGCATGGATGAGCAGTGAGTTAGTACTAGGCTTTCACTGTGCTAAGCCTTCAGAACTACAGGAAACCTGTTCAAAGGTAGAAAAGAAATACAAGCCACGTGTCTGTTCTACTGGTGCACACAAGGCTCTGAGGATTAGCAGCTTTCTGGTGTGTCCTGCATGACCGCTGTTTTTACCATGGCAGGGAGGCCACTTTGGTTGCATCCCAGACATGGAGGACACACTTACCTCTTCTCTGACAAGCCCAAATTCTCAAGGTTATACTTTCATTTTCATCTTTTGGCTGGATCTAGGTTATGGTAGTGTCCTTACCTACTTGAAAATGAGTGTTTTTAATCAGGCACATGGTTGCCTCATCTGCAATAAGGAAGGAGGAATGAGATGTCATTTGAGCAATGGCAGTCTCTGCCAGAAACATGATGCCCTTAGCCAGCTCAGCATGCATGCTTATTCTCACTGATCAATAAGGTGCAATTTAAGTAGTTTTGTTTTTAAAAATATCACTTGGATTGCTTTTATTTTTACTGTGATAAATTTCATAATGTGACATTATCTGCACACTTCTAGGCTGAAACACACTTGATCCTATAACACAATTCCTACTTTTAATAATCACTATTCTGAAGTACACACAAACCAAAGCAAATCCACTGTCTGCTGAATCCACATCCCCTGATGCTTTTCTCAATCATTTCCCTCTCCAGGTTTCGAGGTAACCAATTCCTCAGCTTCTAATATTACTCACAAACTCAGGTTTATTTTTAACTTTAGCTGTAATTTTGCAGACTGGCTTATACTGTGCATGGTTTCTTTTGGTCATAATGAGTGTGAGGTTCACACTTTTTATTATGTGACACTACAGCTTGTTAATGTTCATTCCTGTATAGTTTTTCACAATAGAAAATTTATCAAAATTTGCTATCTGATATATACTTAGGTTGCTTTCAAATCATGTATTAATTGCAGTTAATTAATTATAATTACTTTATTAATCATAATTGGAATCAATAGGAGATTCCTATATATAGTTCTGAGTTATAGGGATGTGAGTCCTTGTCTTTCACAGATACTGCTAAACAGTTTTTTAAACTATTGTATAAAGGCTGGGGAGATGGCTAAGTGGGTAAGAATACTTACTGATCAAGTTTAAGGACCTGAGTTAGGATCCCAGCACCCACGTAAAAACATCAGGTCTGGACGCATGTGCTCCATAACTACAACACAAAGGGCTGTATGATAGACCCAGGAGGATCCCTCGGGTGTACTGGCCACCAGCCTCATTCCACGTTCAGTCAGTGAAAGACTGTCTCTGGGGAATAAGGCAGGGAGTGACAGCAGGACTCGGGGATTCTCCTTTGGTTCTGTAGATGCACAGGCATGCATACTCACTCACATGTACACACACTGCACATCTTACACTCACACTATGACTCTCTCCTCTAACGACTGTAGCAGATCATGAGGGCTAGGGATGAGGGCTTCATTTGATTCATCTCCTGGCTACTTCTTGGAGTTACCTGTCTCTTCGGTTGTAGTTGTCCTGAAGTCAACGACTCAGTGTGAGTTTAGTTTGTTTTTGCAGTGCTTGAGGTGAAATCTCTGCACAAGGCCCTACACACGAAGTATTCACACCAATGCTGGCTCACACCTGCAGCCTCCTGCAATGCAGTATTCACACCATTGCTGGCTCACACCTGCAGCCTTCCGCTGTGTAAGTATTCCTGGCACTCCAGGATGCACCTCATACAGAGGCACACCCCTGGGCATGGCTATGTAAACCTGTACACACCCCTTCTCTTAAAAGAGAGATGCACGTTTTGGTTTCTCTCTTCTTATCTCCTTCTGTCTTGCTTTATTTCTGTACCTGCCTGGGAATTCTCTTAAATAAACTCTTGTGTGGCCTTGGTAGTGTGTATCTCTCCTCATGTGCGAAACCAACATGCTGTAGTTTTAATGTGCACTTTGTTCATTTTTATGCACAAGCACCATCTCCCGTGTTCCCAGTGTTTTGAGCATTCTTTTGTTTGTGACGTGCCTGTGCAGTCTTTTGCTCAGTTGTTCCCACTGGGTGTCTGCCTTCTTCTTGCCGAGTTTCCAGAGTTCCCTTTATAAAGCTTGAAAGTGACACCTGCATCACCCTGTGCCTTGCCTGTCTCTTCTTCATATGTAGAAGATTTTGGATTCTGAAAATAGTTACATTAGTTAATTAAACAATTCTTTAATAACTGTGTAATACACTTAATCTGTTTATGTGTCTTTGTCCCCTGGAGAGTGTACTGTGTGCAGCATATTCGGAAATGAAGCTGGACTATAAGGATTTTGATAGGCATTGTCCTGTCTGTAGTTTTACTTTGTTTTCTCTTTGTCTGTTTGTTTTTGTTGTTGTTGTTTTGGGGGTTTTCTTGAAACAGAGAGAGAGAGAGAGAGAGAGAGAGAGAGAGAGAGAGAGAGAGAGAAAACAAGGACCCTCATACTTTTGAGTTTATGTGCACTGCATGCATGCAGTTGCCCCAAGAGGCCAGAAGAGGGCACCAGTTCCCTGGCTCTAGGGTTACACAGGATTGTGAACTGCCTCACATGGGTTCCGGGGACCCTTTTACAAAAGCCTCTGGTGTTCTTAACCTCTAAACCACCTTTCCAGACCCTTGTTTTGTATTTTTGAGAGAGTTTTTCTGTGTAGCCCAGGCTAGTCTTAAACTCACTGGCACCCTCCTGCCTCAGTCTCTGGGATTGTGCTGGGATTACAGGCACAGGCCATGTTTCTTCCCCCATCCTTCCCTGCCTGCCTCTCCCTTTTCTTCCTTTTTCCTCCTTTCTTCTCTTCCTCTCTTCTTTTTGAGAGGGTCTCTCTATCTAGCCCTGGCTGTTCTGAAACTCAATATGTAGACTGGCTTGGCCTCAAACTCAGAGATCCACCTGCCTCTGGCACCCCAGTACTAGGAGCAATGGTGTGCACCACTATGCCTGGCCTGAGAAATCTTTGATCTCCAATTTCAGCCATGAATTTATCACTTTGCTTTAACATATGCTATTTTCCTACCTATGATGTCCCACAGAAGCCCTGATTTTATCACGTGAGAGTGATGTTGTCTTAATAGTTGTTGCTTCATGAATGTCGATTCCACAGAACAGTGACTCCCAGGACAGCAGCCAGTACAGCTGGAGACCAGCGTGGGGAGAAGGTCAGTGTCCCGGGACCTGGCTGAGCCTGTGGCCTCATTCTAGCAGCTTTGTGAAGCCCTTCTATCCTGGCCTCTGCCCTCCACACTGCTGTCTACTGTCGTAGCATCCATGTGTCTTAAGAGTTCTGCTGCCAGCTGTCTTGATCTGTCTCCTCCGCAAACTGGCCTCAGCTCAGGGCTCTTACCCTGATGGATCCTGTGTTGCTATCTGCCCTGAGGGTCTCACCAGAGGCACAGGCTGTGTATCCTTATTCTCTACGGGGGTCTCCAGAACTCTCCCAGCTCCTGCTTTCCAGCCTCGAGTGTAGTCAGAATCTCCAGGGGTGGGGTCCGGTAAACTAGATGAAGAGTGCCTTGCACACAGAGTCTTTGGTCAGCAGATCTGGGGTGAGGTCTGGGATTTTATGGGTAGAATCAGTTGTAAGACAATGTTCATGTTTCTTTCTGTTGACTGAGGTGCTGAACAGGGAGGAAACCAAAAGCAGCTCACTATTTTTCCCTTCCATTTTGAAGCGTGAAAGCCAGGAAATTATTTATGCTCTGATTTTTGCCAACTTGGGGGATAGTGCTCGCAGCCAACAATCTGAGCTAGTGCATTGGGAGAGGTGTGGGGTTCCCGGGAAAATACCACATGGGTGGGTCCAAGACCACCAGTCTAACTTAGCTGCTATTTTGAGGTGAGGACTCGCTGTTCCAAGAGATGTACATAATGTGTCACTGCGACCGCTATGTTTTTATCTCCGTAGTTGTTTTTCTCGCGGTGCAGGGTACACTCTGGGACTCAGCTTGAATCTGGTGCAGCCAACCAGAGAACACCAATGTCACACAGCGTGGCTCAGAAATACCCCAGAAGACCAAAGAACTTCATATATCTCAGGTGGGCAAAGATGGAGGGAAGCCAACTTCAGGCAGCCTACCCTTCCTTAGTAGGCGTTACTCCGGCAGCCACACCCACTGCCTTCTTATGCAAATGAGCTCTCACAATTTGCAAGCCATGGACGGCCTGGCAGGGCTCAGTGTGGGGTTTACAGGCTTGGTATTTGAAATATGTTAAATCTCAGACATGTGTTAAAATGTGAAACTCCTTTAAGGTGTAGGAGGAAGACACAGGATATAGTAAATGCAAGTTCAGGATTCTCATAGCAACCATGGAAACATATTGGAGTGCCCTCCTCTTCCTCCACCTGGCCCTCCTTCAGCTCTGCCTGTCTCCAGGAAGGGCACCATCTTCTCTCACTGCGCAAGCCAGAGAAAGAAGCGGAATCCTGGCAGGCCGCTCCCTCACCAGCCCTCCTGCTAAGAGCAGGCAGCTGACAAAGGCCTCTTTCTGAAGCTCTCAGTCCATCTGCCTCCCTCTACCTCCCCATCCCCCTTCAGCTGGGCTTGCAGCATCCTCCCTGGTCCCCTCAATCTGTTCTGCTCTTGGCAGGGAGAGCGTCATGCATTTGGGTATTTATTTATTTATAATCATGTTTACAGCACACCTGTGCTATCAGCATTATGGAAGCAAAAGAGTCTCTAGCTCTGGCAAGCTAGCTCCAGACCCCTCGTGAGCTGCCCTTTCTTCCTGACCAGATTGACAGAGATGATTTTATAACAATGTTGATGGTCTGGGGTGGGGGTGGGGTCAGCAGACACTGTTATCTGAACCATGGCTTGTAAATGAGGAGGTTTCTAGTCCACAGTACTGTTGTCATGGTAATTGGCAAGTTTGGTCAAAGTTACACATCCCGATATGGTTTGACCCATTTCTTGGTATTCCCAGTGTAGAGTTCTGTGGTCATGTACAGTTTGTAGTGCACATGGCTATAAACAATCTAACATTGAATTGTGAGGGGCTGGGTGAAGGACATGATTATGCATGGAGTTCTTTATAGCTATAGTAAAACAACACCCAAAGAAACTCCCTGTGTTCCTCCTTATAATATATCGATATGTAAAAAAGCAACTTTAGAATGGTGGAGTGAACCTATGTTATCAGTGTTTTCCCTGCAGGGTGGGGGGACAATAGGAATTGGTGACATTAAGTCATAACAAGAGAAGACCATTTCTTATGTCCTCTTTTGTTCCTTTAAGACTTCAAACCAGGCTCCTGTACCCTCCATTCTGAAACAGCTACATCAGTCATTTCTGTGCATGCTCTGAGCACCTACAAGGCACTGTGAGACCTCAAAGTATGTTGAATGTAGTTAGCTCACAACAGCCATGATCTCAGGTGCGTTTGTTACAGGCTTGGATGCCAGCCAAGGGTACCACTGCAAATCTATAGAACCTTTAGGAGGTGGGGCTAATGGAAGGAAGTTAGGTCCACAGGACCAAGCCCTTGAAAGGGATTTGGGACACCAACCAGCCCCTTCTTTTCTTCCTCTGTGCTTTCCAGCCACCATAAGATGAACAGTGTCTCCTCTCAAAGCGCCCTGCCACGATGCACTGACTCACCCTAAACACTGGAGCCAATTAGTGACAGGTAGAAATTGTGAAACTGTGAGCCCAAATAAACCTTTGGGCTCTGTAAATTGATGGACTCCATTATTTACTAGGATTAATTCCTCCCATAGAAAATTACTTCCAAACTTGACACCTCAAAAGAGCAAATATATATTATCACCTCTTTCTGTAAGTAGCCTGGGCATGGCTTGGTTAGTGCTTATGATGGTTTAAATCTGAATGACCCCCATAGTCTTGTCCTGTGTTTGGATGCTTGGCCCATAGGGAGTGGCACTTTTAGGAGATGTGGCCTTGGAGGAAGGGTGTCACTGTGGGGGTGGGGGGCTTTGAGGCCTCATATGCTCAAGCTAGGCCTAGTGTAGCAGTCTCCTTCTGCTGCCTATGGATCAATAGGCAGGACACTCAGCTCCTTCTTCAGCACCATGTCTGCCTGCACTCAGCCATGCTTCTTGCCATGATGATAGTAGGCTAAACCTCTGAAACTGTAAGGCAGCTCCAATTAAGTGTTTTTCTTTATAAGAGTTGCTGTGGTCATAGTGTCTTTTCACAGTAATAGAAACTTGGGTGGTTTGAAGAGGCATGGCCCCATACATTCATGTGTTTGAATGTTTGGTCTATAGGGAGTGGCACTCTTAGGAGGTGTGGCCTTGCTGGAGGAAGGGTGTCACTGCTGAGGCAGGCTTTGAGGTCTCATACACTCAAGCTATGCCCATTGTGGGACTCAGCTCACTTCCTGTTGCCTGTAGGTCAAAATGTAGCACTCTCAGCCCCTTCTGCAGCACCATGTCTGCCTGCATCCTGCCATGCTTTCTGCCATGCTGATGATGGACTAACCCTATAAAACTGTAAGCCAGTCCCAATTAAATATTTTTCTTTATTGAAGTTATGGCCATAGTGTCTCTTCACAGCAATAGAAACCCTAACTAAGGCAGTGCTCATGGCTTTCAGTCTCTCAGGGGATGGCAGTTTTGTTATAATGGATACAATTGCCGTCACTGAAGAGCTCATCTGAGCCAGGCTTACAATGAGGATCATCAGGCCCACACTCATAGTGTCATTAGGCCTGGATATGCCATAGGAAGGGCACCACCTCTATGGCCAAGTACTGTCTCAGTGTGGCAGCTATAAGCAAGAGACATGGAATGGAAGAGCACCCCAAATAAAGCCATAGTCTATTTTTGAAGCCCAGAGTCAAAAGGGCCACCCCATAATTGTTGCTGGATTCTGTTAATCAGAATTAAGTCATTGGGTCACCACACGAAAGGGAAGGACTGTAGAAGGTCATGGGTCTCAGAAGGCATCTGAGAGTCACTATTTACATCTGTGTTCTTCATTAGGATAAAGTCTTTTTAAGGCCTTATAGGCCTGGCCTACTCCCTGCTAGCCCCCAGTTTCTTCAGCCTCTTCCACATGAGCTTTAGTTGCAGTGCCTATGGACATGCTGTCCCTTCTTCTGCAGCATAGGTCCCTCTCCCAGCAGGGACTTTTCTAAGATGGAGTTCCCAGGTCTGCCTCATCTGACATTTCCCATGGTTTGAACAACTTCTACATTTATGCCCATCTCTTCCCCAAAGCCCCAGGGCAGTAAGCATATGTTGTTTTGCTTCAGTGGTGTCCTCCAGGCCTAGCACAGATTGTATGGTGTGATGGTTGATTTCAGGTGCCAGATGGACCCAGCAGTGGAATACCCAGAGAACTGGGACATGTTATCTCTGGGAGTTTTTTGGAGGTGTGTTAGAAGAGTGGGCACATGAGTCACTGGCCTAAGTGGAGAAACACACCTTTAGTGTGGACAGGTGTCATGCAACCAGTTAGGGACCAAGGAGGACACACACATAGAGAGAGGGGAACTGGGCTCTCTAGAACATTTTCCTCCTGCCTTAGGATGTCCAAAGTTTAGGTTTACATGTTGTATGACTTCCTAGGGAGATGTGACTAAACATCGATTTACCCCAGATAAGTCATCTGATGGTAGATCAAAAGGATGACTCCACTAGAATTTAACCTCATGGTCTTACTGGGGCTACACATAGGAGCATGGAAGACTTGATATCAGCCTTATCATTGAAAACTCATGGTAACATAAAGGAACACTTTTTCTTTGGAGCTATGGGCAAGACCCAAAGTCACCTCAGATATACAGAGAGTCATTTCTCCTCAGAAATTCCTACAGCCCACTTAACTTTGTGGATGGAACATGTGCATCTTGGCAGTTTCAGGAACTTACTGAGACTTGTGAGTTGTTGACTTTACCAGTCTTGTTTTGTTTACTTGCCAGTTTTAATGAGCTTCAGTTTAGGATAGAATGCATCAATTAAAAGGAAATTGTTACACTATACTCCAGGAACTGTTCCTTCAGCCTCTAGCATTCTGAAACTTATACTAAATTATGTGATCCCAGGGTCCCCAGTCGACCTGTGAGGGATGCTCAGCTGCCATAATCACAGAAACTATTTGCTTTAGTAGGTCTCATATTGCCTCTCCTCCTCTCTCTTTCTGTTCCCTCTTTCCTTTATCCCTCCTCTCCCATCTACTGGTCCTTCCTTTCTGGATAACCCTGATTCATTCAGATAATAATTCCAAAGACATACCAGGTAAATGGATTAAGTTACTCACTTCAGAATTGAGGAGGTCAAGGGATCAGTAGGAAGCCTGTAGTATTTTCAAATGAAATAAAAAAATTAGTGAAAACATGTTGGCAAAGGTGGAGTAGAGCTAAAGATCTAAAGGACCATACCCTGGTATTAGCAGCATAAGAGTTGCTGTTAGCACCCAGACCTAATGGAGACGGTGGGGGAGTCCTTTCTAGAATCCATTGGGGCTGGCATCTGCAGGAGATGGCCAAAGGGCAGTTTCTATGGGCTAGCATGAGCTCATGGTCAATTCAGCATGCTCTGTAAGGAGAGCAGAAGTCAGAGAGAGAACCCGGCATCACTCCTGTGGAGAGCTGCATTGTACCACGCCCTAAAGGTGGCGCTGGTTTCCGCCTTCCACCTTTCTCGATGGTGAGTGCTCTCAGGAGTAAACAACTCCTTATTGGCTGTAGGCAAGGATGGTGGCTTGCTTCCGTGCCTCAGGACCTATGGGCGATGTCCACGTGGCTTACCGGGATTGGAGGCCCAGAGGGTATCTAGCCACAAGCGGACTTCCCCCCGGGGTCGTTCGTCATCCGTCTGAGAGTGTGAGTGAGTGAGTGAGAGAATGAGTGAGTGAGTGAAAGATAAGAAGATATCTGAAAGGCCCGAATAAACTGCAGAGAGAAGGATCCGGTGTTGCGTCTTCCTTGCTGGCGAGGTTGTGCGCTGCACACTCCTGTCTTCCTCTGCGCAAACCCAGACTGAGATCGAGGAGTCGCTTCTCATTAGCTTTCTATGCTGTGATAAACACCATTGCCAAAAAGCAACTTGGGCAGGGCGATTTATTTGGCTTATACTTCTACACCATGGTCCATATCAAAGGAAGCTGGGGCCACCACTCAAGGAAGGAACTGAAGCAGACAGAGGTCATGGAAGAGTGCTGTTTACCGGCTTACTCCTCATGGTGTGTTTGTCTGCTTTCTTACATAGCTCAGGACCACTTTCCAGAGGTGGAACCACCTGCAATTGCCTGTGCCCTCCCATTTCCATGCTTACTTACAGAAATGTCCCTATTGGCCAATTGGATGAAGAGATTCAGTGTTTTCAACTGAGGATCCTTCTTCCAAGACTGTGTCAAGTTGACAAAAATCCAACTTCCCCGGAGCCCATAGGTCATCTTCATAGACAGAGAGCACGGTAGGAAGAAAGGCAGAACAGCTCCAGAGCTGCTGTGCTGGGCAGCTTACCGCGACCCTCCTGCTGTTCCTAAGGGTGGTGAAACCCCAGCAGCAATTCAGTGCCTGATCACGGTCACTCAGCCATATTCTCACTTGGAACCTAAGATGCTCACTTACTTCTTTACAGGAGGAAATGAAGGAAGCAAATAGTTAACTAATGAAAAACAGGCCAGACGCCAAGGGCCAGGCTGTAAGCTGGAAGTCTGGAAACACATCTGGCATGTTCTTGAACTACATCTGGGACAAGAGGTACAGTTGAGAACGAATCAGATTTACAGAAATACCTTGTCATTCTTCAAGCCTCATAAGACATATATCCCAAGCAGAGAGTCAAGTCCAACAGGGGAAGTAACAGTCAGCCTACCTCACATCAGCCCATTCTTACCACAGTGACAGAGAGCTCTGGAGCTTCCTTTGGAGTGGGACATGTCTTTCCCTTCATATTGAGGTGGGAACTTGCTCTCTGTAGGTAGTGAGATGAGGGTTCACATGAAAACTGCAAACTTTTTCACATATTTTGTAGCTTAAACAGAACCTGGGGTTAAAAGGAATATTGGGGGTTAAAACAGCAGAGTCTTGAGCACCAAGGAAGATAAATAAAAGGACTGTAGGTGGGTATGATAATCAAACTGGACAGGCAAGAGGGGGGACAGGGTTTTGAGCCAATGATAAGTGCACCAGCTCCCCAAAGCCCTCAAAGGACATGTATTATGTACTTGATGTCGGGTGTCTTTTTGTACACTGTGAAAATCATTGGTAAATAAGGGAACTGCTTTGACCTATGGCAAGGCATCTTAGAAGTAGGTGGGAAATTTGAGCATAGATATGGGGAAGGAGACCTGAGTCATGAGAGCCATGATCCAGCAGCCCAAGGAGCAAGATGTAAAGAAATAGGTAAAACACGAGCCATAAGGCAAGACAGATGAATGAAAATGGGTTAAGATACAAGAGCTAGCTGGCAATATGTCTGAGCCATAGGCCAAGCAGCATGAAATTAATATAAGCATCTGAGTCATTTTGGGGGGCTATAGAGAGGCGGGCGGGCAGGTCTGGACTTTGGGGCTAGGTCGGGCCAGAAATTCATACAAGTAATTAGTTTCTGACCTCAACTAGCCCCAAGATATGGACCCACCTACAGCTGCTTAGCCCCCCAAAATGACTCAGATGCTTATATAAATTACAAATGTTCAGCCTATGGCTCAGGCTAATTGCTAGTTAGCTCTTTCATCTTAACCCATTTCTATTAATCTTGCCACATGGGTTGTGGCTTTCCTGAATTCCTTTACATCTTCCTCTCTTGGCAGCAGCTCACAGCATCTCTGACTCCACCCTCCTTCGACTTTATCTATGCTTGGATTTCCTGCCTGCTTCTAAGATGCCTTGCTATAGGTCAGACAGTTTCTTAATTATCCAATGATAATTCACAGCATACAGAAAGACATTCCACATCAGGTACTCTTGTCTTTTCACATATCCTTGCTTCTAATGCAGCTCACAATGACAGACTCTACTGTTTCAACTGAGGATCCCTCAATAGGAAGTTTCCACCTCGGGGACTATCCCCAACCATCCTATAGACAAGAGCCAAATATGACATAAACAAGAAGGGCTGTGGCTATGTCCTGGAGCTGGGTTAGAATGAATTTTCTGCCATGGTGAAGCTACAAGCTTATCCAGTAAATATAAGAATGAAGAGAGTGTGCTGAAATCAACAGCATTTGAGGCACCTGCAAGGTCGGAAACTAATGCTTGCCAAGTGACTAAGGAAAGAATAGACAGTCAAGGTCAAAGTTGGAGCTGAGACGGACTGAGGCAGCCTTCAGCTATTCTTCACTGTGTGGACAACTCATACAGTGCATGAACATCATAGAGCATGTGGACCCTTCCACTGGCGTGGCCCATGATAGTCCTGGAATTAATCAATCTCTAAAGTGATTATCTCTACTCTTGTCCACATTCTGTGTTTGTCCTATAGAAACACTGGATAAAATGAAATCAACGATCTTTACCTTTATTGAAAAATCTCTCACAACTCTTGGTGGTTTCTCCTGCTGTTTTTTCCCTCATAATTTCTCTTTTTCTGTAATAATTCTTTATCAAGCCTATTTTCACCTTGTATACTCCCATGAGGACCTGTGTCGTTAAATATCTTTGGTATGAGGCAATGAACTTGGAGCCATTGCCCTACATCAATTTTGATAATTTGAATGGTCTGGCATCTTGGGTACTTGGTCATACACAACTAGGCTTTGAATGAAAAGTCCTGTTTGACTAAAGGATACTGCATCACCACTGCAATGACCTTCATCCCATGAGTCAGTGAGTGGGGGGCTTTGAATGTCTGTGCCAGTCACTGGGCTTCAGAACTGGAAAGTAACTACAGGGTAAAGTTTCAGATCCAGGCTTGGGACAAATACTACCAGATTACTATGGACCTTCTCAGTGACTGAGCACAGTGACCTTTTGTTCTTCTAAGAAGTTTTTGAAAATGTTCTTAGGCTTTATGTCATTTCAGAGCCTATGTCTGAAAGTCCCTAACAGGTTTTGACATTTCCCTTTTCCCAGTAAAGGGCCAAAAGCATCTGTCTATAGAGAGGAACTAAGGTGGAGGATTATAGCATGTAACTGTGACAGTGTTGCAAGGTCTTCTCAAGGACACCCACGCTCCCCATGCAACTGACAGACTCTAGCTTTTATTATTATTATTATTATTAATTTTATGTATGTGTTGGTGTTTTGCCTATCTTGCAAGGCACTAGATCTCCTAGAACTGAAGCTATAGATGTCTTTGATCTGCCACCAGGATGCTGGGAATTGAACCTTGGTCCTCTTAACTGGATGTGCTTAACTGCTGAGCCATTTCTGTAGCCCAATAGACTCTAGTTTTGAACTTTGACTTCAGTCTGGAGATTTGGCTGTTACTCATTTTGTCCCTGGGAATACATACAGTGATGCCAGTTGTGGTGATGTATTATATATTTAATAAAAATAATCTGAAAAATTAGGGGATATTTGTTTGTTCGTTTGTTTTGGTTTGTTCTGGTTTTTTAAGACAGGATCTTCTTTGTAACAGTCCTGGCTGTCCTGGAACTTGCTTTATAGACCAAACTGGTCTCAAATTCACAAAGAACCTGCTGCCTCTGCCTTTCAAGTGCTGGGACTAATGATGTGCACCACCACTGCCTGGCTGTTAGGCCTTAAACTCACAGAGATCCAGATGGATCTCTGTCTCTGAGTGATGGGATCATCACTCCCTGACCTTCTTGGCTTGAATGTAGGTGATTTTGTCCTCTGATATTCCAGACTAATTTATTAAATAAAATATATCACCACAGCTAGTCTGATGGAAGTACAAGCTTTTCTGGCAGACATAGCCTGCTTCTTGCCATCATGTTTACACTTTCCAGTCCCTTGTGACTGCACAGTTTCCCAAGAACAAACACTGGTAGCCATCTATTGTATTAGGTTTCTGGCCCGGACTTTCAGGTCTAGCCCTGAGATTTGGACCCACTCACAGCCCCACTGCTGTGTAGCACCAAATAATCACACAAAGGCTTATATTAAATTTATGCTTTTAGGCCTAGGGCTCAGGCATATAGCTTGCTAACTCTTTACCCTTAAACTAACTCATGATTCTTACCCTGTTCAGCCATGTGACTCGTTACCTTTTCTTAGAACACCATTTCAGCTTCTTTCCTCTGCTTCTGCTGGCAACTCATCTGGCATCTCTAGTCTGCTCTTCCTGTTCCCAGAGTTTTCTTGGTCTGGTAGCCCTGCCCACACTTTCTGTCTGCCTCTGGCCAGTCAGCTTTTTATTAAACCAGTAGGAGGGACAATATTTACAACACACCAACATAATCTCACTACAGCCATTCATTATAAGAGCTCTGCTTTCCTAGGGTTTTGTACCAGCTCTGTACTGGGTGCCCTCTGATGGGTACATATGTGACATCCCAAAATCCTTTCACATGATACCCACTCACACAGTATGTTAGTCATGTCACAGAATACCCAGTCTTGCTTCTTAGGCCATAATCAAGCAGCCAAGCCATTTGCTATTTTACATAAATATCTTAAGCTTGAGTCAATTCTCTTCTTCAAGACTAGCTGTATTGCCTAAACTTCTGCCCATAGGAATTCTCTTCCTTACTCAGGAATCTTTTGAGTAGGACCCATTCCTTCCTTATCAGGGCCCTGACTCTGGCTCAGTACTGCTGAGGCTGTGAATTCAGCCACCTTCAAGGTCCTGGGCCAGGTCTTCCGTGGTCTGGGAAGGGGAGAGTTCATTTAAATGCTGTCACTTAACTCAGCTGGTGGTTAATCAACCTGGGTCACTTTTCCTCCTTTCTATTTATTCAGCAGATGCTCACAATCCAGGCATGCCTTTCCACCTGGCTTGTGTTCCCCACCAGTGGGGATTTCAGGACCTGCAGAACCACGGAACATGAATCACAGGTCTCAGGGTGCCTCTCCTCTGCCTCAGCTTAACCAGGTGTGTACCTCCAGAATCCTCACCTCAGTGCTGCACCCCCTCTCACTCCCAACTACTTGTAGGCCATGGTTCTGAGAGTGGCCTGGTGTACTACAACAGACCTAAGATAAAGCCTCCTCAGCAAGCATCTCCCTGAAGATGCATGCCCAGGACAGGGGGACAGAGGGACAGCAGGACAGCCTATTGGAAGAGGTGGAACTGGGTGATCTCTAGTGACGTCCTTGCTGTGGCTCAGTGCCATAGAGGATCAGGCAGTCTGGATATCTGTCCTACTTCAGGGTAAGAGAGCTCCCAGACTCCTATAGCTGCTTGAGACTTGGCAGTGGGGAAGTGGAGCTGCGTCCCCTATGCAGTTCCAATTCTGGGCCTCAGAAGGCTTTGTGACTCTGGTGGTGTGAAGGCAGATCCTCTAACAGTCAATGCGCAGGCATGGAGGAGAGGCTAGTGCTGTGGCTTGAATGGGAAATGTTTCCCATTGGCTCTGGTGATGCTCCTGAGGAAGGTAGGGGAACCTTGAGGAGGTAGAGCCTCACTGGGGGAAGTGAATCCCTGAGGGTGAGCCTTATGCTGCAGCCCTACTTCCTGTTCGGTCTCTGCATCCTGAATGTGGATGGCATGCGACCATCTAGACCACCTCCCCGCTTCTGAGACTATGCCTTCCCTCCCTGGTGTCATGTCTTCCCTACCCCTGTGGCTGTAATCAAAATAAACCCTTCATTTTTTCAGTTGCTATTGTCAGGGTATTTATCACGACAAGCAAGGAAGACACCCACTCATGAGAACCTCTGAGTACCACCAGGAGGCTGCCATGTGCCCTCTGTATCCCTGTTCCAGAAATGTATCCTTTGCTAGTGCTACAGTAAGAATGTACAGCTGCTGTCACTGTCTGTGGGGTACTGATTTCCAGGTCCCCCAACAGATGCCCAAGTGTACATATGGATGTTCAAGTCTCTTGAGCAGTATTTGCATATACACATGCTGCTGTATACTTTAAATCAACTCTATGTGACTCCTAATATCTGATACTATGTAAAATCAGGAAATTATTATTTGAGTAATGACAAGAAACATATTTGTAATTGGTGGTGGTGGCACATGTCTGTAATCCCAGCACTCAGGAGGCAGGGGTAGGTGGATTTCTGTGAGTTTGAGGCCAGCCTTGTCTACAGATCAAGGTTCAGGACAGTTAGGGTTATTAAAAAAAATGTTTCAAAAAATAGAGTAAGAGAGAGGGAGGGAGGGAGGGAGAGAGAGAGGGAGAGAGGGAGAGAGAGAGAGAGAGAGATCTGTGCATGTTCTACATAGGTTTTTTTTTTTTTTCAAATATTTTTGCTTTGAGGTTGTTTGACCCTGCAGAAATGGGACCTTCTGTTGTAGGACCTGCAGATGTGGACAGCTGGCTGTACCTCAGGTTGGAGTTTAAATGGCAGAAAGTTGTAGTCTCACAGTTTTGGAGGCTAGAGGTTCATAGTCAGGGTGCCAGTGTGATGGATTCCCTCTGAGGCTGAAGGAAGAATGTGCTTGCTGGATGGGTTCCTATAATCTTGTGATTGTGTGTGTGTCCCTGGCATGCCCACATTATTCACTTGGTTTTTTTCTTTGGGCATGTATGTGTGTCAAGTGTTCTCTTGGTTGAGACCATAAAAGGCCATATAGTGGGCCCCTATCAGTTTAACTTTTCAATTGCAAATAAGACCATACTCAAAGTGTTGGGGGGATTCAGCATCTTTAGGAGGAGACACAATGCGACCAGTAACAGATATTAAACTGTGAAGCATCCCAAAGCTTTAAAGTTGATGAATTATGGCCTGGTCTGGGATCTTCCAAATTGAGTAGACTCATGCATATATCTTCATATACTCTGCTGACAAAATCTAACCTCCTAAATGCACAGCATAACCCATCAGTTGTATATAAGCCAGACCATGAGGAACACTGCCTTTGAGTATTCCCATCACCTGGGGTCTCTATGGGACCGAGGCCTGGGATGAGCTGCTGTTTGGTGTCAAGTGAAGCCATGCCATGCAGCTCTCTGTTTGGGTCAGGACCCTCCTTTCTCTCAGTCATTGTTCCCCATTCTGTCCCCTCTGTTAGTCTTCACTGAAGCCCTGTTGTGCCCTTTAAGACCCAACTACGTGAAGCGATGACAGGGCCTTGTAAGGACACTTCTGTCTAATAGGTGAATAGTAGTTAAGGCTGAGAGCACACCAAGGAAGGCAGATTAAAGAGGTGGATATTAGGAAGGCCTTGAAATTGCTTCTCCAAGACTTCGTTTCACACATTTAGTTACAAACCTTTGCTGGGTGCCTTCCTCTGCAGTAGGCACTGTGCTTGAGATGGGAATTGTAGTGGGATTATGCTGGTAATGTAAATATTTATCCCGCCTATGGGTTTAATAGAAGCTGATTGGCCAAAGGCAAACAGGAAGTGTAGGTGGGGCTATCAGGCTAAGAAAACTTTGGAACATCTCAGAGCAGAGACAGACACCAGACACAGATGCCAGAGTTGCTGGAGCTGCCAGGAGATGCAGAGGAAATGCTGCTCTGAGAAAATGTATTGAGGCGCACAGCTGAATGAGATGGGTTAGATTGAGAGCAAGCGCTAGCAAGTTATATGCCCGGTCCCTAGGTCAATCAGTCTAAAAATAATATAAAAGCCTGTGTGTGATTATTTGAGGCAAAGTGGGACCGAGAGTTAGACTGGTTCTGGGCCAGAACCATTTACAACAGGGAATACACAGTGAATGCACTGTATCTAAGCAGGTTAGCCTGTTTGAGGGCAAGGAACTGTTAAGTGCATGCATGAATAAAGGATTGTAGACACACGGAGTGAAAAGGGAAAGTGGAGGCTGGGATAAGCAAGCAGCCAAGCTTCTGTGGGTCAGTCTATTTAGATGGGCAATGTGTAGAGGGCTTTCTTGAAGTACTGGGGAAAGGGTCCTGAAGGAGACTCCAGGACACCAGCAAAGGTCCCCATTAAGACTGAACATGGCTGAGTTCTGCAAACTGCTGACAAGCAATGACAGACCTTCTTAGGCCAGTCTGGGGTCCCTGCCTGCAAGGCTGGCAGCAGAGGGGCTGGGAGCTGCCAGGCCTTGCTGGAACTGAGCAATAGGAATGGTGGGCTTTCTGCCTTGGAAACTTTTAACAAAAGCTTCTCTGAGAATGCATCAAAGGACTGCAGCTGAGAGAACGTGACCCTGCTGCTAAGGAACAGTTTCTCTTTCTCTGGAAACTAGAAGGCGCTTCCTAGGCACACACAATTTTGTATAAAGAGTCCCAAGAATATTTCTGAGTTAGGTGGCTAGATCATGGAGGTGAGCAGAATCTATCATGGCAGGGTGAGAAACAGAATATTGGTGAGGCATCTGTAAGAGTAGTGGGGTGTAAGGCAGTACCCCTTACCTCAGCAGGGAGCCAACTGCTGGTTATCTGCCTTTTATACCGATGTCAGGTGCTGGCTTGTTTTTAACACTGTGATCCACCAGACATGGCCAGGCAGAGTCTTTGGTCATCTCTGGAGGAGGGCTGAGAAAGAAGGACCGTGCCTTAGTTCCTTCTAGTGCTCAGAGCACTTGCTCCCCCATCAGGATGCATCTTGCCGGGATGGTGAGAGAGCAGGATGTGGTATAGCTGACCCACATCTACCCCTGGAGTAGTCTGCTGACCACCAGGCAGGCTGAGTGAGCTCAGCTTCACTTGTGGTGGGCCTCCTATGTTGTCTCTGGCTGGATCCAGGGGCTGTTTTGGGCCACAGCTCTGTCTCTACTATACTATTGAAATGCAGCAACCGGGGCTGGAGAGATGGCTCAGCGGTTAAGAGCACCCTCTGCTCTTCCAGAGGACCCGGGTTCGATTCCCAGCACCCACATGGCAGCTAACAACTGTCTGTAGCAAACACCAAGGCAAATAAATAAAATAAATAAAGTTTAAAAAAAAAAGAAATGCAGCAACCGATTTCCTTATTCTCAGCTCACCTGGAGTGCACATGAGGTTCACATTCATGTATTTGTACAACTTCCCCCCGTGTGAGTGGACAAACACATTGCAAGGGGACATGGCAGAGTTTGTCAGTGTCAAGCCTGATAGCCTCTTGGCTTAGACAGATGCTTCATTCTCTAGACAGCTCTTCTGAGGCTCTGTAGGTCACCTGGGTGACACCCTCTAAATTCCAGGAGTACTACTCCTCCAAGTTTTGACAAACCCCCCTCCATCCAGACTTGACCAGATAATTCACAAAATTAATACCAAATAACCACTGATATTCTGGCTCAGTCCCCATGTTCTGAGAGAAGTCACTTGTGGGTAAACCAAATTCAGCAGAGCAGGAAGAAAGGAGAGATGGACTTGGGGCTTTGGGTGAGGTCTCTCAGCTCAGGGTCCTGCCCTATGGAAAAGGACACTGTATAGTTATCTCTGAGTCCCCGAGCACAGCTCAATAGAACCATCCTGCATGCTTGGGTCATATTGATAGTCTCACAGAACCAAGTGTGATCATTAAGAGAATGTTCTCTAGAGCACTACACAGCCTCCTGAAGCAGCTCTCTGAATGGTTGCCACACAGCTACCTTACACTTTCGTTTCCTTTTTGGACATGGTGATATGGCTTCAGGACACATCACTTCAAATGCTTCTAAAGCTGACACAGGAGCCAGGATAACAAATGCTGATATTCCTTTTGGAGCCTCATGATTCTGGAGCTCCCTAGTATGTGTTGGTACTAGGAACCATAACAGCCACCAGGTTCTCATTGCATCAGCTAGTCTCTGCCTCTGTTTCTACCTCTATGTGGCAGAGTCTGGTGTCACATGTCCTCTGCCATCACATCTACATCTTACTTTTGAGGCAGGAGTCTTCAGTGAACCTGGAGCTCACTGATTGGCAAGCTCCAGGGATTCTCCGGTCTCCCCAGTGATGGAATTGCTGCACATTTTCAAGCATCCCACTGAACCCAGCTGCTTTCACATGGCTTCTAGAGAATCAAACTCAGTTCCTCATGTTGGCACAGTAAGCATTTTATTCGTGGAGTCATCTCCCCAACCCCTCAGCCAGGATTCCTAAGGTTATAGGAGTCTCTTTGAAACCAGAACTGACCCATACCACTGAAAAGTCTAGAGGCAGGAAGACCAGGCACTGTTGGATCCAGAACCTACAGTGATATCATGTGGTTCACTCTCCATCCTTCATTTTCTGACAGAAATTCCAGCAGGTTGATAACATCATCCCTACTGAGTACCATCTCGATTGAGGGAGACTGAGACTAGACTGGATGGAGTCTGACAGGAGTGACCTGTATCACATACCCAAGCTGGACCCAGAGGAGGGATGGAATACATGGGTTGTTGTGATGCAACTCATGTGCCATCCTCATGACACAGGAGGGGCAAACCCCAATCCTAACCCAGGGGACAGAGGATGAGGATGTTAGGTCTTAAGGGAACATCTGAATAGTCATCCCCAGAAGGGCAACCTGTTTTGGGTGCAAACATCCAGTAGTGCAATGCTCATGGCTCAAGAAGGGCAGAGGGTGTTGCCTTGCTGCCTGCTTCAATTCTGGTGACTAGTCAGAGGTGCCAGGTATTTCCCTTCTGATCATTACAGAAGTGCAACCTCATGGCCAGAAGGCCTCTCTATCTTGTTTGAAACTGTTTTGGCCTAGGATGCCCCAGGGACTACAGGATGGGGGATTGAAGACTTTGAGTAGCCAGTTTCTCCTTGCCCACAGAGCCTTGAAGGTGAATTCTACTGATCTCCCAGGTGCCTCTGTTCAGCTCTGAGATCTGCATGGGTACAAGGCCTGTATCCATTCCAAATACTACTCCATGAGTGAGACTTTCTCTTGGTGTGCAGCCCATCTCTGGCCTTTCTAACACATCTCCACAGGTGCAGATGGGTCCTCACATCAGGCACCCCCCTCCCCAAAAAAAGAGTCACCTAGAGCTCTCAGGCTGCTGATTGAGCTGATACTCTTTCCACTGAGTTGCTATACACAACCAGCCTTGTGAAGCCTGGCTTTGATTTGGATTGTCCTGGTCCCCTCTGAAACTCACCTTCTGTTGTTTGAACATTCTCTCTTTGGCTGGACTCACACAGGAGGGTTATCCCCAGTCTGTTCATCTCCTCTCCATTAGCAAAACACATGTTTGTACTGGTACAGCTCAAGCCCCTTTTCACGAAGGGACACTGAAGTGACTGGTGCTATTACAGCCACCCTTCAGTGTCCAGCATTTACAAAGGACAAGAGATGGCCCCTTAAAGATATCAAAATCTGAAGACTATTTATTTCTCTGTGAAACAGAGAACTTTGTAGATCAGGCTGGCCTCAGACTCACAGAGATCCGCTTGCCTTTGTCTCCCAAGTGCTGGGACTAAAGGCGTGTGCCACCATGCCCACTGATGACTAAATTCTTTGAAGAAAAGGTACAGCAGTTGCATAGAACCTACACACAATTTTCTGTAGACTCTGCTTCATCTCCAGCTAGCTTGTCAGGGCTAATAGCATAAAAATGCTGTAAAATAGTTTAATGCTGCATTGTTTAAGGAATAATGAATAGAAAAAAATCAATATGTGTTTAGGATAGATACAATTTGTTTCAAATCAATCCCCATCCCTCACCCTGCCTTTGTGTCTGTGGTACTGAAAAATCCAGAGCCTGCCCATACTACTCAAGCATTCTACTATTGGGCTAAATCCCCAGACCCACCTTCACAAATATTTTCAATTCTTGTTTGAATCTCAGATGTGAAACCAGTGAACATGGGTAGCAACTGTGTATTGCAGTGACTCTGCTGTTTGTACTGTCTATCATCTCTGCTATAGATGCTACCTAGAGCCGCACCTTATCTCCATGACCTGCTTGCTCTCTGTTCTCCCCATCAGAGAACAAGGGACTTCACTGTGGTGACTTCTGTCTCCCAGTGTGTCAGCACCTGAACAGTTACTCCTTCCTCAGAGGCTCTCCCTAGCAGCTAGGGCATGTCCAGCCCCCTCCTCAGGCACCCTGCTCTTCAATCTATTCACCATGGCTCCTGAGGCCAGTCAGTATTTTGGGGGATGGGAAGCAGAGACTTCTATTGTTTATGACTATTCCTTTGTTGCTACAAAGCCTTGATTTTTGTTTTCTTTTCAGAATCTACATCTTACCCTCAGCCAAGAAATTGGTAGCATTTATTTTTTAGGAAGGTACACTGTTCCATGGTCATCAAAGGCCCCTACCCTGTCTCTCTGTCTTCCAACACAAAGCTCTGGGCTGTGCAAGGATCTACTAGATGCATTTGTCCTTGGACATCCTGGATAATAGAGATTTTTGAAGTCAATCTCTCTAGAAAAGGAACAGAGGAGGAAACTGCCATACCACTTCTAGGTGATTGGCCTGAGGCTTTGCTACATGTGGTGTATCAATTGATACAGATTTAGGTCTGGCTGCTGGATCATGATTCTTCAGACTGTATGAGGATGAAGGCTGGTGTGAAGAAAGGCTCTAGTGCTTGGCATTAAGAAGGGTGAGACCCAGAGGGTCTCTGCTGAGCAGGAACTCTCGGGTAGGAGAGATGGCATGCCAACTCCACAGAACAAAGACATGCCTTTGTCAATCAAATGCATTTATTTATATATTCAACAGAGGAATAAAAGAAAATTTTTCCTTTGCTTGGAAATTATTAAGGAAGCATCCTTCCTAGTATATAATATAACTCAAAATATCTATATTCTTTCCTATACAAGAAAGTCATGTGTCATCTTAATAAATAAGTAATGGTAAGAGCCGAGTAAGCTAGCTGCAGTTTTACAATGCCTTGCAGGAAATCTGATCTGGTTATGGACTCCAGCCCTGTAGGCACTGGCAACAAGCCTGCAATTCATAAATATAGCCACTAAGTGGCGGTAGGTAGCAAAGCCATGTGCTCCAAATACACTACCTACTTTGATTTCTCTTCCCAGAGGAAGGGATCAGAGATTTTGTGTTCCTCAAAGCCATGTTGACACTTGGTCTCTTGCTTGGCATTAGTGGGAGCGGATGGAACCTTTAGGGGGTCAGAGCCTAGTAGAAGGTTTTCATGAGATTGAGGAAGTGTCCTGGATGGGGATTTGGGCCCTGGTCTCTTTCCATGGATCTGCTTCTCTTGGCTTGATGAGCAGCTTCCCTTTTATGCTGGAATGTCATAGGTCTTTTACTCTCCAAAGAAATATAGCTGTGAAGCTACGAATAATTAAGAGAAAAAATAGCCAGAGACAAATAATATTCAATATTTCAAAAGCAAAATAGGCAGCCAATGACTTTTTCTGTTACTCCTTTTTGGCCATCCAGAAATGGCCAGCATCTTATTAATTTCCTGTGGTCTTCTGGGAGAGGCTTATATTGCACAAAGGCATTCGCTGAGTCAGCCTTTACTCTCTCCTCCCTTTTCCATCAGTCTTCCTGTGTACACTAGTGTGGTCTTGAACTCAGTCTTCCTGCCTCAGCCTCCCAAGAGCCGAGACTACAGGTACGCATCACCAGCCCCAGCTTCCTTTCCTTTTACTCATATAGATGGACATATGTCTCTGTCTTATTCTTTCACTCACCAATATGTTCTGAGACTGTCCCACGTAACTCTGCCACGGGGTTCTTCCTTCTCTTCTGACTGATGCAATCTCAGTGCTCAGATATGCTAGTGTGCGTAAGTGTCCTCCACTCATGAACACTAAGGCTTCTGATAGTGCCTTACTTTATAGTAACCATGCTTCCAGCCCCTTTGCACATGTATGCTGTTCTTGTAGAAATGCACCTGGAGCTGGAATTAGGTTGAAGGGTTTGCTACAGTTTAGATGACTATTTCCCAAAGGCCAGTGTGTTAAATGTTTGCTCACCAGTCTTTTAGGAGCTGGATGGTCTGGGTGAAGGAATTTAGGTCACTGGAGGAGTGTTCTTCAAAGGGGACTGCAAGTTCCCTGGTGAGCAGCTTCTTCTGCAGTGTAACCCCTGCCATGATGTTCTGTTTCATCAGAGGTCAGGGCCAAGGTCAACGGACCCTTGGAGATTGAGCTTAAATAAACTTCCCCTTTAAGGAGCTCTCATGGTAAGTTTATTAGAGAAAGATGACAGATGCAAAGTAATAGGCATGTGCCATTCTCATAGGTGCAGCTGCATTTTCTTCCATGGATGTCATACAGCTTACACTCCTGTGGGCAGTGAGGGAGTCTTTTAGCTATAGACACCTAAGTGTGACAGGTAAAAGCAATGGCAACTTGGTAGAGTTTTAGTTTTCTCACTTTTCTGTTTTACTTTTGTGATGCTGGGGAGCAGTGCTAGGGTCTCACCTAGTCCATGCATGTGGACCATTGTGGAGACACGCTGTTTTTAAAGGGGCTTGTAGGATGGTGAGACGGCTCAACAGTCAGAGAGATGTTTGCAGCCAAGACCGATGGATGACCTCAGTTCAATCCCTGGGACCATATAGTGGAGGAGAGAACCAGCTCCTGAGAGGTGTTCTGTGACACACCCACACCCCAAAATGTAAAAGTGCTAAAAGATATAAAAGTCATTTATATTTTCTTTCCTGTGTACTGCCCATTTTATTTTAAATTCAGTGAAAATTTCTTTAAAAGCACTTCTCAAAATTATGTACGTATTATTGAAATTAAAATGATTGAATTGCAAACCTTTTGCATGGTTTTCTTTGCTTGTGGAGTTGATTCTCAGGCAGGAGTTTTCGGTCTTGTAGCATGCTTAGTGCCTCCTCCACACCGTTTGTTAAGAGCCTTTGAAGAGTAGTGCTGACTCACTCTCTCTAGAGTGAGGCTGGAGGTGGGCTTGTTCAATTCTATGGACCTCAGACACTGTTGCTCCTGACTATCATTTGTGAGTCTGGAAAAAGCTCACAGTTCCTGAAGGGCCTGGCTTCAAACCATCCAGACACAGAGTGGATACTGAGCACGGATCCCTATGGAGCTTGGTCACCTTAGTGCCGTGCAATCTTGCCAAGGGAGACAACACATGCTTGGAGCCCTCGCATTTAGCAAGCTGAGCAAGGACAGTGAAGTAAAAGGCAGCCTGAGCTACATGGGAAGAACCTGTTTCAAGACAAAAAGGACACAGGGACATAGCTCCAGGTAGGAAGGCAGAGAATGCTTGCTTGCCTAGTGTGCACAATGTCCTGTGTGTGACAAAGCAGACGGACACATTTGGACCTCACACTTAATGTTCAATACTATGGAACTATTTGCATTTAGAGAAAAACCTTGGGCTGAACTTTTTTGTCATTTGGGTCAATAGAATGTTTAAAGTGATGAAAAATAAGCAATAAAATACGCTCACCTCTGGGAGGAGGGCGAATGGGTCCAGAGTGGAGCTGACCTATTTGGTTCCTAGGCATCAAAGCTGCTCTGCTATGACTGGCCCTGGGAGAGGAGAGGGAGGGAGAAGGGGAGGGAGGCAGACACGCCACAGGCCCAGGACATCCTTACTAGATCTGCCCCCACACTCGGCTTTTCTCCTGACCTCACGAAGGGTCTCTTCTGACACTGTGGTCAAGGAGAAGAGATCTCTGCATCCCACCCAGCCTCTCTTCCTTCTGTGACACTCAAATCTTGTGGCATCTGGCCTTCATCCCAATCCACCACTGAAAGAGGGAGGGGGTAAACTGAGGTCAACTGGAAGCATTTGGAGGGATATGAGATAGGGTGTCCCCACCCCTTAAACAGGGCACCCTGTATGCCTTAGACCTGCAGGTTGCCACAAGAGGATAGGCTGGAGTGAAAGGTCAAAGGTGACACCAGCATCTACCCAATCTTCAAGGGCTTCAGGAAGCTTGCTTGTGTGGAGGGGTGGGCAGCTAGTTCTCTGTAAACATATTGGAGGGACCCTATTTCGGACAGACAAGACAACACGGGGATCAGAGAGTCGGTGGTCACCAGGGACCCTGTGAGAAGGTCTGGTAGCCAGCAGGCCCCGGGAATCGACTGTGGGGAAGCAGGATGAGGCTCCCCCAGCAGGAAAGGCTTTCTGAGGCTACCATCCCCTAGAGATTCAAGGGATTCTGGCCAGGGCTCCACGCAATGGAGCTGGCAGAGCAGGGCGCGGTCGCTGCAGCCCCTTAGTGCCGCACGCTCTCCAGAGGCCGCCAGGGGGCAGCGCGGCGTTAGGGGCAGGGTGCGGGCACCGGCAGCATCGCCTTCACCTGTTCTACCCGCCGGGGACCAGACTTCTAAGGCTCCACAACCCGCGGTCCCAGCGCACTCCCAGGAATCTATGTGCTCCCTAGGGTTCCACCGCGACTCGTGGAGCCTGCCCCAGCTCGTGTCCCCAGGACCCAGGTCCCAGGTGGGCTCGTGCGCCAGACCCGCCGCTGTCCCTTGCGTCGCGCCGGGAGGCGCCGCGCTCGGCGCCGGAGCATCTTTGTCTGGGCTCTGCGTGGCCGCGCGGTCGTGAATCCCTTGAATCCCTAGGGTCTCTCCGGAAAGCGTTTCGGTCCCGCGTGGCCAGGCGCGGGAGGAGCCGGGGGGGGCAGCCGGTGTGTCGGCGGCGAGGGCGGTGTGGGTGCGGGTGCTCCCGGGCCGCGCCGCGTGCACCCGGCAGAGGCGGCCCTGCGTGCCGTGCGCGGCGTCCGGGGCGCGCCCGCCGCTATCCAGCTTCCCGGGCTCATTAGCAGTCTCCGTGTGCGGCTCGGCGCGGGCTCACAAAGAGCTGCGGCGGCGCCCTGCTCTCGGCCTCGCCGACCCAGTCGGGGTGGCAGCGCATCGCGGCAGCAGGTAAGAGGGGCCCGGGGCGCCTGAGTTGCCGCGGCTACAGCCTGGGTTGCCCTGTACCGAGTGGGGGTAGGGGAGGGTGGCGGGGCGCAGTGGGGGGCTCGGATGCTGTAGTCCCAGCGCTCCCTTTCGGACCTTGTAGGGCTCTGGAGAGGTGGAGAGGCATCGCCGACAGGGCGGGCGGCCGCTGGGACCTAAGGGTGCGGCGGACCAGCGCCCCTCTTTCTCCGGACCCACCGGACCCTCCCCGTCAATGACTAGCAGCCGGGCGCGGCATGGACTAGCTGGAGGCTCGGTCATTAGCAGTTGGTTGTAAGGGACTACCTTGCACAGCCAGGGGAGCTGGTCACTCGCTTGGGTCCCCCTACAGTGGCCCGGCCACTAGTGGGTTCAGGGTGGAGGGAGCTGCTTGGTACTAATACTAAGTCCCAATGCTGGGCGGCAACTCTGCTTCCAGGCAACTGATCATTGATCTGTGCCCCACCCCCCCTTTCCCTTTATAATGAGGCCCAGGGGATGAAACTCAGTTAAAAATTCCACACCCGATAGTCTCTGGGGGTGCAGTGAGTATATGCCCCTCGGCCTGGCTACTTCCTTTTGCCAGGCAGAGCTTGGGAAGGGTACTTGGGCATAGAGGATGAAGACAAACATTGATCCTTGCTTCTCCAAGCCTTGTTTTTACACTGGGCACTATGGGCAGAAGGCCTCTATATGCCAAAGCTATGGGTGAACTTTCCCCTGAGTTCGGTAGGGATAGAAGCAGGTATGAATGGGGCTGTGCAAGGGCCTGCCCTGGTTGCAGTAGATGGAGCCTGCCAGTCTTAACTTAGAATTTACTTTCAGAAGACTTTTAATTCTTTGATGTCTATTTGTCTGTGACTTGACAGAGGACAGACCTAAATCCGGTACCCTGGCCTTGTGCAGGGTGAAATTCTTAAACCTGGCATATTGTTCTTGGTTTTTCGTCCCTAGTTTGTCCCTGGTCTCCACGACCCCCTTTAAGGGCATTGTTTACCCTTTGAGAAAGGTTCAGAAGCAAAGACCTGCAAGGGTCCAAAAGGAAGAACTTTTTCTGAATAGATCTGCAGATGCCAAGAGCCAATGGGTAGTCTTCCTTTGGGTCAGGGTCCCTCCAGTGAGGCAGGGCAGAGGCTTTTCTAGATAGCAACATCCTGGAGGCAAAGGACTCAGGCCAGAGTGGCTAGACTACTTTGTCCTGCACTTTGATTGTTGAGTGGTTATAGTGAGCTGCTTGGGGGTTTTCTGAGCTTCACAGCTCTGGGACAGAGGACGGGAGTGGTACAGACTTGGAATCTGCAGGGGCTCTGAGCAATATGGAACGGGCTGTGAGCTGGAGGTTCCCGCAGCCTTCCTTCTATGGACACCAGCAGCCCTGGTCTGCTTGCCCTTGGGGAAGCTCCGTGTAGCAATGGGCCATCCCCAGGCTCTTCTCTGCTCCTTGGTGTCAGGGAGCAGGCAGCGTCAACCTATTGCTGCTTTTCTATGTCTATAGTATTGGACGCTACTGAACTGGATGGCCTGTGAGTAGGTGTGAGACAGTCGTTTCTTGCTGGAAGGAGCTGTCATCGAGGATCATTAGCTTCTGGTTGGCTTCCTTGTTCCCTTGGGAGGCAACCCCAGGGCTAAGTGGTAGATTGTTAACCCGTTTACATCACTATCCCTACTGTAGTCCTGAAGTACAGCCAATGGTTCTTTTCCTAAATTATTGAATAAAATATTAGTTTCACAGTAATAATTGGTGGGGATGGTTTGTGAAATGGAGGTGCATAAATATCTAATTTGCCAACTGAGCTAAGAAATGCTAGATAAAAATAAAAGATAATTGTAAAAGACACCAGTCACACCCCTGGAGGCAGAGAGGGAGTGCTAAAACACCTCAATTTTTCCTAGACAAAACTGAGGAAACTCAGAGGAAAAACACATTTGGGAGTGAAGTTGGCATCAACCAGGGCTTTGTTTAGGTTGGCCAGTGGTCACTGACGCCTGTTGGAGACACAGAATGGGGTAGTACCTGGACTTCTAGCTTTCACTTTATCCCCACATTCTTCTCTTATCACTGCTCTGAATTTGTGGCTCAACAGGTGAGGGTCTCCAAAAATACCACAGTGTTCTTTCCCATCCTAGGGACATATGGATGTGGAGGTTCTTTTTTTTTTTTTTTTTGCCTTGGTGTTTGCCTGGAACTGGGAACTGGAACTACAGACAGCTGTGAGCTGCCATGTGGGTGCTGGGAATTGAACCCCGGTCCTCTGGGAGAGCACTCAGTGCTCTTAACCACTGAGCCATCTCTCCAACCCTGTGGTGTGGAGGTTCTAACAGCCCTCACTGGCCTGGAGGGCCTTCCAGAGCAAATGGCAGACACCTGCATACCTTGCCCTACAGTCTGTGTCCTGGGTATTGTGACAGCCTGGGTCGTGTGCCCTCTTTCTGTTCCCAGATACTTGTCTTGCTGGTGGCCAGGAGGATAAGAGACATGTAGGCCACTGGTGGGGAGTGACGTGGCTGCTGGTTGGCAGGTAGGCATTCCTGACTTAGGATATACTTGAGATGATGGCCCACGGGGTAGGGGCCAGAATGGTGCTTACTCATTCCCTGGAGGGTGATTGAATGGCAGCTCTGAGAGGGGATTTCTCCTCTACCTCCTCTCCTATGTCTCACCCACCATCTGGGCCAGGGCCAGCAGGAGTCTGCAAGCAGCCTGCTGGCACAGGCTGAGTCAGCACCATGGGCACTGGCTTCTTGCCTCTCCCGCAGCTGGTCCTCACTCTGTCCTGTCCCTGTCTGGACCTTCAAGGGAGACCAAGGAGGACAACACTGTCAAGGTCGTGCTGTCAGACTCTGGGAAACTTTACCCATCAGTGAGTACTACAGTTGGGCAACACCATCTGTGCAGGTTGCATACCTTTTGTAACAGTTGTGTGTGTGTGTGTGTGTGTGTGTGTGTGTTTGGGCACATACATGCCACAGAGTAAGAGGTCGGTTAGAGGACAGCTTATGAGCGTTGATTCTCCCTTTTAACCATATGGCTTTGGGGACTGAACTCGGCTCCTCAGGCTTGGTAGCACATGTCTTTACTCACGGAGATGACTTGCTGCCCCTGGTTATGCTTCCTATGCTGGCCCTGAGCTTTCCTAGGGTTGGACTTTGAGACTGGCCCTCTGTCAGTTGGGGCAATGCTAGTCTGTCTCATGTTTCCTGGGTGGTTAGTGATTCCCCATTGCCTACTCCACACCTATATTCTTGACCTCATTCCCGTAGTTCTCTCTCCCTAAGCATGATCCCTCAAGGCTGCCCAGGCTCCCGGCAAACAGCCCTTACCTAATTTGCCTTTGTTTATACCACCCACCAACCCACTCCATCACAGTCGTGGTCTAAGTCATGATATCCATCCTCGATGATTCCAGCAGCTAAGGTGGGCTCTTTCCCACTTATTCCTTGACCTCAAATTGTTGGACTTGCTCATGCCTCTGGGCATTTGCATCTGCTTCCTGGCCACTTCAGATGCCTGCCTGGCTTGCTCTATTGTCTTTTCATATAGCAGCTCTCTGACCACCCTCCATGTATTGGGATCACTTCCCCATTGTTAATGCATCTTTGTGTTTCTTCTTAGCAACTAGTGTCTCTCATATACATATATGTGTGTGTATATAAACACAATGCTCATTGTTTATTGTCTGTCTCTTACTACTCAAATGTAAACACTGTTTACTTCTATATCCCTAGCATCTAGAATTGTGCCTGACACACAGTATATCAGTGCTATTGTGGCATAAACAACTGACTGAACCCCAGAGACATTATTTTCTTTGTCTTTCCCTATAACTAGGACTAGAGTCAAGACATCTTCATGCTTAGATCCTGAAACCCGGAGGTCAGTGATGGGCAGCAGGACAGAGCCACACACAGTACTGCACTATACAAGCACTTTTTTTTTTTTTTTTTTTGGTGGAGACCAGAAGATTAGACTCAGTTGTTGATGAGGCTAATCCAGCCTACAGAATGGGCCTTCTGGTTTCCTACTGAAAAGCCTTTTGAGTTTTTATTGGATTAGATTGTCCTCAGTCAGCTCAGGCAGGCCCAGCTACCAGAGAGAGGTTCCCTTCTCCTCCGTCTGGATGTTTCTTTTTTCTCTAATATTTTATTCTATCCCCTATCACTCTATTTTATTTTAATATGCTCATGCATACGAGCATGCATGCTTATGTGTGTATATTTGTGTATGTATGCATGCATGCATACTCACACAGACACAGACACACACATACACACACACACACACACACACACACACACACACACGCACGAGCACATGAGTATGCACGTGTATTGAGGTGAGAGGACAACTTGGGGAAGGTCTTTCTTTCTACCTGGGCATATAAATCACTGACTGAGTGGCAAGTGCCATGATTCCTTGAGCCATCTTTTGAACAGTTCCGCCCCTGAGCTGGGGCCCACTGGGTGTTTCTAAGCCTGTTGTGAAGCTCAGGTTAGATCTGGTGTCTCAGAGGCACTCAGGTTTTGCCTGTCCAGTTTGGACAGTACTGGCTGCTGGAAGCCTTCTCTTGTCAACTTCACCTGACTGTGTTCTGGCATGGTAGTGTGAGCTGCCCTGGTTTCCTGGGGAGAAAGAGGAAGCAGGAAGAGAGGGTAGGAACTAGAATAACAAGAGCTTGACTCCATACAGACTGAGCCTTGGTCCCTGGGGCATGTGCATGCTGTTTGCCTCTGAACCTTTCTCACTATGTCTAATCTTGTTTTGAGGCATGAATGAAAGCCAATATTGAATTGATGTAAGATTCTATTACAAGAGGAACAGCTCCATGGGGTGCTTGTGTGGCTTCAGGACCATTGGGACTTTTTCTGTTTTTTGCTTGGGAGGTGAGGTTTGTGAGTTTCAGGGGTAGCCCACCAAGAGAACCTAGCATGGGTGCTTCCTAAACTCTGTAGGGCCATTCCAAAGTACAAAGTATGAAAGATCAAACAAGAAAGATAAATGTCTGTGGCTGTGCTTCCCACACTGACTACAGAAGTGCTTTCTAGAAGCTGCCACACACCAGCAACTGAAGACAGTTTGATGGAGAAACTGAGGAAGCCAGTCCACACAAGATTGCTGTGTGCTGAGCTCTGGTTGGAGGGCTTTACTTTTTTATATGATGTCCCTTCTCACTGGAAGTGGCTGGTGTTGTCTTACGCTGCAGGTGAGGAGCTGAGGACCAAGAATCTCAATTGGCCTGAGGACTTGGCTAGAGGGAGTTCAGGTGTGCTTTGGGGGATCATTTCCTAGGGTATGTTTTTATAAATCATCAGGTGAGCCTGACTAGGACCTTGGATTCCCCTACCCACAACACACACAGGGTTAGTTTGCAGTGTGTGCCTGGACAATCCGTTGCTTGATGGCTGTGGAGTCAAGTGCCGTGGAGATTAGAGAGAGGAGATGAGCTGAGGGCTATTCAGAACAGTTGCCATTGCTGGGGCCCTTGGCGGTTTCCATTTTACACGTGAAGCGAACATGGATTCTTAGCATCACGGGTCTCTAGAATCAACATGAGAGAGATATGCTTGGCTTGGAACTGTTCAGCCACTTCTGATCAAACTCAAATGGCAACTAGGGGAGTGATGTCGGCCTAATAATTCCCAGTTGATGTGACTACATATAGATGTGTGTTTGTGTGTTCATACGCTTTATTTTTGTTTCATTTGTTTAGTTTTATATTCCTGAAATTGATTCCCAGCAAGGGAGCACTAAATATGAATGACTCTGAACTGTTGTGTGCATTGTTAATTTTAAAATATACATATACATATATAGTTTATGGTTTTTCCCCTGTTGGTTTGATTAGCAATTTTCTTGAGGAATCCATTGTTTCTCAAACAGAAGAACCATCAATTGAGAGTGCATGCATTTAAGGATGATGGATTTCTCAGGTCTCTCTGACAGCAAGTGTGTGTATTGTTCACATAAAACAGTTTATGTTTTTAGGTTTTTTGGTGTAGTAAGTGAGCCATGTGTTGTAACATCTGTCCATATTATCCAAAGCTGCTGACAGCTGTCACGGTAGGGTGGAGCAGAGTGAGACATGTGTGAGGAGTGGAAACGCAGGAAAGTGGGTTTAGCCTCCAACAGCTGCAGACGGTCTGTCTTCCCTCCAGTGTGACTAGGCTTGTCCCTACAAGGGCATACAAATACATCTGCTCTACCATCCTCACTAGCCAGAGAGTGATGATGAGGAAGAAGCAGAATCTGGATGTATGTACATCCCTCAGTCAGTGTGGTCAGAGATCAAGTGTGCATGTACAGGTGTGTGCACATGTGTGTAGTCTGAAGTTTCTGGCCTGTCTGGCTCGATGTTCGAACCTGTAGTCCCGCTGTCCTTTAGCCACAAATAATGACTCAAATGCTTACAAACTGTTCAGCCTATGGCTCAGGCTTATTGCTAGCTAGCTCTTGGATCTTAACGCAACCGTTTTCATTAATCTATGTCTTTCCACTTAGCTTGTGACTTACTTGTATTTCTTTACATCTTGCTCTCTCAGCAACTCACAGTATCTCTGTCTGACTCTGCCCTTCTCCTTCACCTGTGCTCAAATTTCCTGTCTGCCTATAAGCTGTTTTGCCATAGGCCAAAACAGTTCCTTAATTATTCAATGATAATTCACAGCATATAGAAAGACATCTTATATCACTTCCCATTTTCTGTCTAATAAAAAAAGGAAGATTTCAGTTTCAACATAGCAAAATTACATATAACAAAACAGCTATCAAGAAAGAATTACAGGGGGCTGGAGAGATGGCTCAGCGGTTAAGAGCACTGACTGTTCTTCCAGAGGACCTGAGTTCGATTCCCAGCATCCACATAGCAGCTAACAACTGTCTGTAATTCCAAGATCTACCACTCTTACATAGTTATACATGCAGGCAGAACAACAATTCACATAAAATAATAAAAATAAATATAAAAAATAATTACAGTTATATAATATAAATACAGTTATAATATCTAGTCTATTTGTATTTAGCAAAATTAAAGAAAATATTCTATCATCTACCTTATCCTTGTGAGTTCAAAGGTTCATATCTAATTTATCTTTTATTATAACTAAGGAGAACTATGATTATAACTATCTGATCTTCAACTCCATCAAAGACCACAGAAAGATATAATATTATCTGAGTACACAGGAAGTGCACTGCAAGCAACTTCCAAATTTTGGAAATGACAGAGACATTTGACTGCCTGGACAGTCACCTAAAGTTCCTTTGTAACATTGGGGCATCCATCTTCAGCCTACAGGCCTACAGTCTTTGGCATACCCTTCAGTGAAGCAGGAAATGTGAATCACTGCTCCACCCATTCTGGCATAATTTATCAATATATTTTGTGTCCTGCAGAATGGCTGGCAGGAACCTGAAGGACTATTTCGGCTTGTTCTTGCAAAGTTCAGAGGTTACTTTTGTAAGGGTCCTGCATGTCCACTTTACACAGCATACTGTCAAGCAGTAGAGACAAGAACAGTCTCTTGCCCAGTGACTGACTTTTGCCACAAAGAAAGTAAATTCCACATGAAGTTTCTTCAATGCCCATCATCCTCTTGAAGTAGATCGGTGCTGCCAGGATCAGACATGTCTCACTGTCCTGAAAAGTCTAAATTCTTAAAATATTTTAAATGCCATATTTTGTAGGTCTTTGAAGTATTTGGACATTACCTATCTAATTAAAATATATCTTTGAATATCTAAAAAAAACCTAACATGACTATAAGTTTGATTATTATAGATGACTATTAATCTGTACTTCTTAATTATACATTACAAGTTTAAAGTAATTGCATAGACATAATATCTTAACAAAAGTACAAACATACCTACAGTGTAACAAAATTCACCTTAAATTTGTATCCATCAATCAAAATCCATACCAATGTAAAGTATTTTGAGACTATCAGCTGGTTTTTGGATTAAAGTAGATTCAATAATATACCTTTTAAAATTAATTATATATTTTATAATTATATAAAGTGATATATAAAAATATATCATCATATCCCTCCTTTTTACCTAGAAAGAGATTGACTATGACCATTAACCATTTATAATGAAAGTAAACATTTATAAACAATATTTTGGAAATTTGGGCATAACTTTCTGTAAACTGGTTTCTGCTGATTACGGGTGCTGGCAGTCTTATGAGAGGCCTGAAGCTGGGTCATCTTAGTTGGCAGCCTTGAAGCTGATGTGCCCATCTCTTTCCATCTGAGATTTTTCCTTGATCAAACATTATTTTCATTAATTCAGAATTAATTCATAACCTCTCATTTTCTGTGGGAATATAAACAAAATCTCTTCTCCAAAGTAACTTATCTTTTGGTTTCAGTTTTGAAGTCATTTACAAGAAATATAGATTAGATTAATCCAGAAGCATTTATAATCAAATGTCTCTTAGCAGCTCTTGCTCCTTCCTCAGCAGTCAAACAATTCAAAGACAACAGCATACAGTATCCAGACTCTGTGTATTTTCCAATTTTACATGACATATATATATATATATATAAAATTTTATTTCTTTTTTAAAAGACTTTATTATTTTTCCTTTTTCTTTTCTCTCTGAAGCCTATATATATTTTTTTAGCACACTGTAAACCATTTACAAGTTTTTTTTAATCTGTCTTTACTGTATATCTTTTATCTTTTTTTGTTTCTGACCCTACCTTTAATCTCCTAAGGTGTGGCTAGGATTAAAGGTTTGGATATGGCAGCTTGGCAGAGGTATTGGCAGGTACCACATTTACCACCCCAACTCAGAAATTTTAGGGTTCACACTGTCACCAACTAAAGCACTGTCACCACCACCTGCTGCTCATAAACCTTGGTTAAATGTTTGGCAGCAGGGCCTCTTAAATAAGGCTTGTGTGGTTTTGTTTTTGTTTTTTTTTTTAAAGACTGAGTCAGGAAGCCTCTCTTTAAAAAGCCGAGATTCTGCTCTCTACCAGCAAACAGAACTGGCCCAAGAAAATGCTGCTACTAAAGCCATTTTGACTCTGTTCCTTTTTTGTCTGTAAGAGCAGTAACCTTAAATCTATATAGGCAGCTCATGCTTGGTCCAAGGCTTCTGTGGGACTGTGGGAGCACATGTTGCAGCTCAGGCTGCAGGCAGCAAACTGGCCATTTTGTAACTCAAGCCCGAATGTCACTCTGTACCATGGTCCACTGGAGAGAAAAAACTGGGAAGCTGTTTTAGCTTCGTTTCTGTATTCTAGAACTCTTTTTAAGCTTTCCAGACTTTATGTGGGTATATGTGCCCCATGTTGGAATGCCATTTGTAGCCAGAAATTTCTGGCCTGTCTGGCCCGAGGTCCAAACCTGCTGTCCCACTCACTGTCCCTTAGCCCCAAATAATGACTCAGATGCTTATATTAGTTATACACTGCTTAGCCTGTGGCTCAGGTTTACTGCTAGCTAGTTCTTGCATCTTAACCAGTTTCTATTAATTTATGTCTTTTCACATGACTTGTGGCTTACCTGTGTTTCTTTACATCTTGCTTCCTTTGGCAGCAGCTCATAGCATCTCTGTGTGATTCTACCCTCTTTTCCCTTTATCTATGCTCAGATTTCCTGCCTGCCTATAAGCTGCTTTTCCATAGACCAAAACAGTTCCTTTATTATCCAATAGTATTTTACAGTGTACAGAAAGACATCCCACATCACATGTGTGTTATCTCTAACCTGCCTACTATGTCTCAGATAACTGTTGTTACCTAGGGCCCCATAACTAGTTCTGGTTCTGGCTGGTGGCTGTGATAGTTGCTGTTTGGTTGATGGAAGGGTGGGCTGATTCTAGATGTTGGCTCTAGATTAATCTTGAGCCCTAGAGACAGGAATGAGTCTGTTTCTCCAGGGAATGACATTAAGTATGGTCAGTTTTCTTAACCCACATCCTTGCTGGATGCCTCACATATGGTATAGATTCCCTTGGGAACATTTTTGTTCTTTGAATACCAGGGTACTGCAGTGTGTGTGTGTGTGTGTGTGTGTGTGTGTGTGTGTGTGTGTGTGAGTGTGTGAGATGTTGCCATTGGTTCTGGGGCTCTATCTTTGTAATGTTTTGGGTTGGAAATCACCAGTCTTGACTTACTTTTTGGAATTAGCTGATTTTAACTTTAAAATTAATTCCATGTTTTATCAAGTACTGATTTTCTTCTTGATCAAGTCAGATCTTTGCCTGATCACAGTGATGATGAGGGCGGCTACACTGGATTTGCTGCTCTCCAGGGTAATGTCACTCCCAGCTTACATTGCTCTCACGTGGAGGGCTGTTTTGAAAGGACCTGAACTGGCAATGTTCCTTGCCCTATGCTTTGTGAAACCATTCCTTTAGTCCCCGTATATGTTATTTTTTCTATCCATCACATATGATATTTAGTAAAGGAAGTGAGGGAGAAAGAGGCTTCTGGGTATTTAAAAGGTAGCTCCTGACATAGCCATTATCATTCACTAACTAGGACAGGGACTTACCAGTACTCAGACTGAGGAGTCAATTGAGGGGTCAAATGCTTTACTTTAATTGCCCCTAAGTCCCTTTGCTGGGGGCTCCATCCTCTCACCCACCTATTCATCCACCCATTCATCTATCCATCTACCTACCCATCCATCCATCCATCCATCCATCTACCTACTTACCATCTATCCATCTACCTACCCATCCATCCATCCATCCATCCATCCATCCATCCATCCATCTATCCAACAGACATTTTCTGAGTACTTGCTGAGTCTGTCTTTCCTATTTCCTATTTAGAGCCCAGTGAAGCTGTCATGGGGTGGGTTGGGGTGGGATGAGGCTTCTGAAGAGTGTTTCATGGTCCTCAGTCCTAGTTTTAGATCCAAGCCCTTCCTTAGGAAGCACAAGCTAGGAGGCATGAGAGTGCCAGGTCTGGTGGGACTGTTCACAGACCCCTCTGAACTTGCTGCTTTAAAGCAGAAGGGGCATCCTTTACAGGGAATCCAGGGCACAGGAGGGCCTAGGATTATATAATTTGTGTAGGTCCAGGCTAAGATGGGTACACAATGTTTATGAGTACTGACTGAAAGGTCTGGAATTGCCTTGGGTGGTCCTAAGGGTTTGGGGACACAAGGTGGAGTGATTGTAGTGAAATTCACTGAGCAGGCTTTCTGGAACCATGCTTGTAGACCCAAGAGTAGGATCATGGGTAAATGTAAATGACCATGAGGGGCCTTATGATGTCACACACAGAGGGACACAGGGAAGAATAGGAATCGTTTAGGGGCATAGGGGCCATGTTGACCCAGATGGGTTCTTTGAGGATATAGGATGGGTTGGCCAGGAGCCTCCTCCCTCCCCAGGGTGCTTCATAGGAGGCTGTGGCTGCTGACTCTCAGCATCATGAGCAGGAACACGGATGTTTAATTTCACCCTTTAGAGATTTATAGGCTTGCTAGATTAAATTGCCCCTGCTCTTCTACAGACACGACAAGATCTATGACAAACCATATATCACATTATTAATTTGCTCATGCAGAGTTAACCTGTGCAGCTTTGCTTGACTTACTCTAGGCTGGGCCCAGGCCCTGGAAAATATGTTTCCAGATGTCTGCTAAGAGAAGGTGGCTCTCAGGACAGACTTGCAGCAGGACCTGTCAGCTTAGCCAAGACACAGCCAGTCTTGGCCTAGCTGGAACACAGGTCACTTTTTCCTGGGAAAAAGTGCTTCTGCTGCTTCTGGGCTGACCATGGCCAAGGCTTAGTTAGGGCAGGGCAGGGCAGGGCAGGGCAGGGCTGTGGTTGTGGTCAGATATCCTGAGCCCCTCTGTTGAGTGGGAGCTGCATTCCCAACCTTAACAACATGGCAGGCAGTAGAAGATATTTGAGTGCCTCCCTTTTAGCCCAGAGACCCGAGGGCTACAGCTTCTGCTTCCCCTTTATTTTCGGATGGCATGAAGCAGCCATTATGCTCTCAAGGCTGATGGGTCAAAAACAGCTCTTCTTCCCGCATGCCAGGTATCAGCAGGGATGCCCATCTTTGGAAATGCAGCCAGCCTGTTTTATTCTTTGGCTCAGTGTGGAGGTGTGGGGTTCTATTCTTTCTCATGAGGCTCATGGTGCCCTTGCCACCCTTCAGGGCCTCTTTTACTCCCAGGTACTATAGCTGGGGGTGGCCTGCTGGTGGTTGGAAATTACAACTTCCAACCACCCTTAATTGGAAGCTGCCCTTGATTGTGGTGGGGACACTCTGAGTGCAGACCCTTCCAACAGCATGATGGCTTTAATCAGACTCAGGTTTTACACTGCAGATAATGTGGACAGTTCACCTTCTCTCACAGCATGGTGCAGTCAGTGTGTCATGGGCCACAGAAGAACTGTTTTACTGGCATTGCTACCTGGATGTGCTCACGTGGGTAATTGCAGGGGAACCAACACTTTGTTCTAGATATGGGCCTTTGCTGTGCTGACTTGGTCAGCCATGCCTGTGGAACAAAGGAAGACCCACAGAATTCACACATCTGTGGAAACGCAAGCAGAACGTACTCTCCTAGCGCTCATCCTTCACCTGGGTGAAATCAGCTTTGGCTTCCAGGCTTAGGTGGGAGACTGACTTTAGTCCTGTCCACCCAGCTCCCCACAATGACCAGTGTGGCTGTTATTTCTGTTCCTTATTTGAAGTCATCCAAGCTGATGGAGATCTGGAGTCCACTATAGCTGTTCATTTTTTGCAGTCATGCTAATGGATTGCTTGGATCTTATGTCCCATGCTTTGCTACCTTGATTTTTTTTTTCACACACATCTTTAGTGGAATATATTTTAGCAAATACGTAAAATCCAACAATTACTGTATAATCTACAAGAAAAAAAGCCAAACAACCACATAGGGAAAATGATAGAGGATATTATGTGTGCATGCTTGTATATATACACACACACAGTACACTATATAGACAAGAGGTTCTGAACTCTGTCTAGTTGTCAGGTAGATGCAAAGAAAATCATAGCTGTAATATACCTCATATCCACCAGGCTAGTTCCAATCAAAAGCAAATAAGTGATGATTGGCTGGCTGTAAAGCAACTGGAATTCTTGTTGCTGATTAGGTCTAAATCCTCACAGCTGCATGGAGGAGGCACCTCATTGTATCAGCTGATGTTAAACTGCAACATTCATCTTTTTAGCAATCTTGGTCCTAACAAATGGGAAGTGTGTATGAGGCCCCAATTCCTCTGAGTCCTAATCCCTATGGATGTTGCTTCAGTTCCTACAAACTAATTAAGGATTTGTAGATGAGAGCATCCTGGATTCTCTGAGTAAGCCCTGGATACTGCTCTAAGGGTCCTTATAAGAGAGTCAGAAGGAGGCCAGCCACAGAAAGAGGCAACAAGCCCATGGAGTCAGAGAGTCCTCTGATACAACTGCAACTGGAGGAACATCAGCAGCTGCAAGCGACTGGATGACACAAGGTGTAGAGTGTCCCCAGGAGCCTTCTGTACAGGTCATGGCCCTGCTGATACCTTAGTGTCCACCTGTTAAAACACCAAAAGCTGTGAGAACGTAACATGTGCTGTAAGCTTCTCAATTTTGTGATGATTTGGAATAGCAGTCACAAGAAACTGCTTCAGCTGCCAGGAGATGCACACAGGTGTTCACAGCTGCACGGCGATGATTGTCAGCCTGCAAACAAGCCAGATAACCATCAGAGAAGAATGGATGAGGATGAGGGTTTTATTCTCACACAGAATACCGTGCAGCAAATAGGGAGTGGAGAATCCACAGGTGGGTGCCACGGGACAGACTAGTCTTTCCCCGTGATGTTGAGAAAGTCCTGGATCCTAGAGTCTATGCTGTGTGTCATTTTACATGACATTCAACAGGCAACTTCATCCATGTCAGGTGCTGTCCTTGCACATGGCAGCTAGAGGTCACATAGGATGGACATGAACCTCATTTGGGGGCTGATATTGCTCCATTTATGATATAGAACTTTCTGTCCACATACAGTATTTTAATAAGAAGCTTAAATAGAGCAGTATACTGCTTTGAATTTTCCTGCAGAACTTGAGTTGACTGACTACTAGAAAGCTGGTGTTTAATATGAGATAATTAAAGTTTTTCATTGCGATAAGTGCTCACTCATATTTAGACACAGACTGTATTTTGAGAATAAGATCAAAGTAGGTATACCCAAGCAGCATGCAGAGACCCTTCCAGATTTAGTTGGTATGGATATGTAACTTAGATAACATGAGTTCTTTTTCCTATACGTAGCAGAAGTTTTGATTTGATGGGCATCCTCCAAATGCCAGAATTTTTTCTTTTTAAGAGAACTGGACTCAATTAATCCAAATGCCAGAGCATCAAAGAGGCTCCACTGAGTGGGAATTGAGGGCTTGAAGAAGAGTAATCAGGTGGGCAGTGCATGGCAGCTCCGGAGGGCCAGTCCCACATTCTTGCAGTCTAGGAGTCACAGGTAGAGCTTCCCTTTAGACAAGGGCCCATCGCTCCTCATCTCCAGAGGTGCTAGCTCTCTTTGTCTCTGTCCTTCCCTGGCACCATCACCCTTCTACTCAAGTACTTTGTGTTAGCTTTCTGTTGCTATGACAAAATTTTTGAGATAATTGACATACTAAGAGGAAAGAAAATTTAGTTTTGGGGTTTCAAAGGTTTACTTTGTGTCCCTGGACTTTGTTGATTGCAGATTGGGGTAGTAGGTGGCAAAGGAGCAGTGGAAGATGCATGGTGGCTAGGAGGCCAGGAGAGGGGTATCAAAGTCCTCATTGCTCTGGCTTCAGCCTTCCTGGTACTGTCCTTATTTCTCATGTTCTGGTTGTGAGCCCACAAAGACAGGGCCACTGTGGTAGAGAATACATACTCTTGGCAGCCCTGGCTTCACAGGCTTGAACTGGCTGGAGGAACCACCGTGGCCGTTGGTGGGTCATTTACCCCTTTGTAGAGTCCGCTGTGGGCTGTTGGAGGCTTTGGTGTTCTGCGTGTCCACACACACTACTTTGAGCGGCTTAGTATGTCCACATGCTTGCTTCTTCCTTAACATCCTGTGAGGTAGGCACAGCTCAGTGGACTGTTCATGGTGCCAGGGTTTTGGGATGGAGGTCCCTCTGTGTGTGTGTGTGTGTACCTGGTCACGGTACCCACACACTGCACTACCTGTTCCAGGCTGGCAGAGGACCTCCAGCCAGAGGTAGCACAGGTGTCCGGTGCTGTGTCAGTACTGCTCTAGGTAAGGACAGACGAGAAGATGGGGGTCAGGGTCAAGGGTAGCAGAAGCAGAGTCTGTGTTTTTTCCAGGACTTGACCTTGTGTCAGGTCCTTGTGGCCCTCCTCCCTGGCCTTTCCCAGCCTGGCCTGAGTTCTCCATGCTCCTCAAAACCAGTGGATAGCATGGCTCTGGATCAGGATGGGAACAGGTACCATTTTTTCAGTGTGAGCCATGGTGCTAGACTTTCTGAATTTACTTTTTGTGTGATGGCAGCACTGAATGAATCTTTAGGAGATGTGTCACCACCCTCTTGATGCTTAGGAGGGTCTCATGTGTCAGTCCTGGTTACAGACTCTGGGTTCCTATGTTGATGATCCCTCATCCTTGTTACAACTGAGCTTCCACGTGTCCTCTTGTTGGTCTTCCTTTTTGCCTCGACATTGTACTGCTGTGATGTATCCAATGACATTGTGACTATGGTGATGGTGCTGTGGTGTGTCTGGTGATATTGTGACTATGGTGATGTTGCTGTGGTATGTCTGGTGACGTTGTGACTGTGGTCATGCCATTGTGATGTGCCTGATGACATTGTGACTGTGGTAATGCTGCTGTGGTGTGTCTGGTGACATTGTGACTGTGTTGATGTTACTATGGTGTGTCTGGTGACATTGTGACTGTGTTGATGCTGCTATGGTGTGTCTGGTGACATTGTGACTGTGGTAATGCTGCTATGGTGTGTCTGGTGACATTGTGACTGTGGTCATGCTGCTGTGGTGTGTCTGGTTATATTGTGACTGGTTATATTGCATGCTTACTTTCTTTAGTGCTTCTTCAGATGTGATGATGGGCTAGCTGAGCCTTCATTCAGTGTGCTTTAATCTCAGTACCCAACACATTATGTTTGCATCTTGTTTTCCTGTGTGCAAAGTCTCATCTATGTTTTTTGTCACTTGCAAAGTCTCCTTGGATGTCAGTCTTTTCAGAACTGAATACTTGCTTGGTGGAGAGGCAGGCTCTTGCCTCCTTACCCACATAAAAGCTATATCTGCCCCTTCATATTGTCAATTGGCATGTCTTTCTTTTGCATGTACACTATCCATTCCCCCGACCACGGCTAGAGATGCTCACTGGCTGTCAGCAACCTACACTTAGCTTTGAGTTCACTAGTGCTCAGTAAAAAAGTCCAATGATGTTTTCTCAGTTTATATGTGTGCTATGCTACACTGAAACCAAAGGACCAGCACAGCTCTGCTTCAGCATCCTTTTCTGCTGTTCTTTCCAAAAGATGTGAAACAAACAAGGTAGTGATATGTGACAGGAGTCACTCTGTCCCTGGCTTCACTCTGGGCCACTTTTACCCAAAGCACAATTATTTAATTGGTATGACCTGAAGCTTAGAAAGAATATCCATATGATCCACATGGATAGGTAGAATATCGGGTTGCTATTCTGCTATTCCTAGGTCTGGGACTTGGAGATGGCTGTCTTGGTGCCAGAATACCTGGGGCTCTCAGGAGCCAGCCCACACAGAGAGACCATACAACTCTCTTCCGGAGGATATGTATTCACAAGAGTGCATGTTCATAATATGGATGGTCTTCTACTTCTAGGGAGCCCGGTGTGGCCTTGACCCTGGCTGGGATTTTATAAGGATTCTCTGTCTCTCTCTCTCTTTCTTACACACACACACGCACACACACACACACACACACACACACACACACACACACACACGCACACGCACACGCACACACACACACACACACAGAGTGCCAGAACTGAAATGTAGAAATTAAGTTCTCTTCCTGTCTTTATGCTTTCTGTCTCAGGTCTCCTGCATCTGTTAGTGTGGAGATTGCTGATCAGACTTGAGGGATGCAGTGGTCTGAATGTTACTCCTTTTTAACTCTCCCTTCCCTTACTATGATGTTACCAGCAGTTGTTTTTGCCTTGTAAAATAAACAGAGGAGCCAGACTCTAGGAAATTTACCTCCCCTGTGTTGGCCAATCTGAAGTCAAGACTTTTCATTTGTAGGAAAAAACTCAGTGATTTTTTTGCTGGGATCTGGTACACATAACAAAGGCGGAGTAAGGCAGACTGGTCTCTACCCTCTCTGAACTTTGGATGTGTGGGGTATATGTGTGACTAAAAGGCCAAGCTTTGGGTACAGCAGAATATGGGGTATATATAGGCCATTGCTTGCAGGAGCAGAGTAGGTGGTTTTGGTTTATGTCCCTCAAGGTTGAGTGTGGTGATATGTTACATATTTAATATTTATTTTTATTTTATGTGAATTGGTGTTTTGCCTGCATGTATAACTGTAAGGGTGTCAGATCTTGGAATTATGGACAGTTGTTAGCTGCCATGTGGATGCTGGGAGTCGAACTCAGGACCTCTGGAAGAACAGTCAGTGCTCTTAACCACTGAGCCATCTCTCCAGCCTGATATGTTACATATTTAATAAAACCTATAATATCAAGAGATCAGCCCACAGTCAAAAACTGGGTAGAGGTAGATTCAGGAGTTCTGGATCTCTGTGAGCACAAAGCCAAACAGCTGGGCTTCAAAGGCACACACCTTTAATGCCAGCACAGGGAAAGCCGGGAGTGGTGACTTATGCCTTTAATCCAGAGACAGAGATCTTTCTGTGTTTCTGTGAATTCAAGGCTGACTACCAAATAGAGTAGCTCACAGCTTTAATTCTAACCTGGATGGGATACAGCTGGTGAGAAGGGTATTTAAGGCAGGCTTAGGAAAACAGCAGAAATTAGAAGCAACCAGGAGCGAGGCTGAGGAAGCTGGAAGATAGCTGGGAGAGTTTTGACTGTGGTGTTTCCTCTTCCAGATAGTTCAGCCTTTCCCTGATACCTGGCTTTGAGTCTCTTACAGTACAATCTGAATTCATGCGACAGTTGGGCTTCACACTCTTGCCAAATCCCAGGGTGCAGAGGGGAAACTGAGATGCTACTTGGTGTATAACCCACAAATCTTGCCCTAGTCTGGTGGCCAAGGTCAATATCCTCAGTGAGTTGCTGACAATATGTATCATATGCTCAGAAGGGAGCTTGGATGCTGAGATTTCTCTTTCTAGACCCTTAACCTCTGTATGAACATGAAAAAGTAACTCTTTAGGTAAGTTTCATTTGAGTGGCATTCTGCACACTACCTCACTTGTAGTCCTTAAGAGAGTTTAGGCCAGTGATTCTCACCCTGCGGGTCACGAGTCCTTTGAGGGTCACATATCAGATATCCTGCATATCAGATATTTACATTACAATTCATAACAGTAGCAAGATAATAGTTTTGAAGTAGTAACAAAAATACTTCTATGGTCAGGAATCACCATAACATGAAGAAACTGTATTGAAGGGTCCCAGCATTAGGAAGATTGAGAACCATTGGTGTAGGTCATCACAAGGAAGGCCTAAACAGCTGTCACAGCCACAAGTAGGTAGATGATGAGTGTGAGGTGATGTTCTGGATAGAGTCTTGGAACAGGAAAGGGACATTTGGGGAAAGTGAGGGAAGGAGAAGCGTTATGCCCAGATCGTGAGGTTCCGCAAAAGACCATCAAGTAGTTTGAATTTATATGCAAAAGCAAAGAGCTCCAGCTTGGACTCCCCACCTGTCCTACAAGGTGGCTAGAGTAGAGTGCCCAGCCTGGGAAAGGTGGGGTTTTCATCATAGTAGAGGTAGGGGGTGGGGGATTTCCAGGGTTCAGGATCCTGATTGGCTGACCTTTGTCTAGGGGTGTCTTTGGTAAAAAGGGCAATAGGCATGTGCCAGGCTAAAGGACATCTGGCGATATCTTCTGGACCAGCTAGTATTTTCTCCTGGAATGCTGATTGGCCCATATCTGGGTGGTACCAGTTTATGGCGTTTCCTGGTACTGGCCAATTAACTGTGGCTCAAGCCTCCCTTTTAGCTGGTTTCTATTAAGCCTGTCATGGCAGCAGTGTGGTCAAGCTGTTTTGGGCCCCTACAGAAGCAAGTGTAGACTTATTTAGTTATAATGGACCAGTCTTGCTCCATACTTTGTGATAAGCATATTGGCATTTTCCTGTATGTCTCAGCCTTCAAAAACCACAAAACTGGGTCTGAGGAACTGGATGATAGGGTAACACACTTACCGGTCAAGCAGGGGTAAACATGAGCAAGCATGGGGATCTGGCACCCCAGTGGCCATATATAACCTTAGCCCCTGAGAGGTGGGGGCTGGGTCCCTGGTGCAAACTGGACTAACCGAATCAAGGAGGGTTGAATGAAGGACCCTATCTCTATATAAGAGGTACAGAGTGAACAGGAATACACCTGATGTCAGCCTTGGACCTCCACATGCATTCACATGTGCCTAGATACACTACATACACATGCACATGCATACACAAAACAAACAAAACAACAATGCAAAACTTCCATAAAATCACAGGTTGATTGATATGCCGTGCTTTGTTCAAGCCCATGGGAGACCTGCTCCTTCCTGACTGGAGATGGAGGAAAAGTGGATGGGACGGGAGGTAGGTGGGAGTGGGGGCTTGGGAGGAGAGGAGGAAGGGAAAACTGTGTTCAGCATGTAAAATAAATGAAAAAATGTTAATAAAGTAAAATAAAATATCCAAAAAAAAAAATCTCAGGTTGAGTCAGGTTGAGTCCCATTGCTGTGTACCCTTGATAGTAGAAGCCTAGTTCTTGACAGCATTCAGCTCCAGGGCCTGAGATGGGACATTCACATTGGACCTCTTGTACTGTTTCCAGGAAAACAGACTGTGCTCGGCCTCATGTTTGAGGCAGCTGGATCCATTTCTATGACAATAACCAGAGCAGAAATTAGAAAGGAAGAGGGAGGACTGAGAAGGGAGGACCGAGGAGGGGGGACTGAGAAGGGAGGACTGAGAAGGGAGGACTGAGGAGGGGGGACTGAGGAGGGAGGACCGAGAAGGGAGGACCGAGAAGGGAGGACTGAGGAGGGGGGATTGAGAAGGGAGGACTGAGAAGGGGGAGGATTGAAAAGAGAGGACTCATGGCTCCAGAGACTTCAGTGTCTTGGCTTTATTGCTGTGGGCTGATGGTAAGACAGAGCATCACTGAGAAGCCATATGTCAAAGAACTCTTGCTTCATGGTGGCCTTGAAGCCGGATGATTTTACTGTCTGAGCAGAGCCTGTTCCTCTGAGCTTTTGCTCCATCAATTGATGAATCCACTAATGAGGGGCCCTCACCATCTGGCCATCTCTACTTCAGACGCAGCACTTGGGGACCAAGTATTCAACACTTGGGCTTTGGGGCTGTGTATGTAAGGTCCAAGACAAAACATTCAAAATATACATTTTTTTGTACGTCCTAATTATCTAGGTGCTTGAAAAACAATTTTCTCTGATTGAGGTTCTCCCTTACTTAGAAATAAATCATTGCCAGAGGAAATAAACCCAGCCACAAGAGTGCATTACCCACTTTCTGGTATCTGGTGCCTGCGGAATTGATCCACCCTGCCCAGCTCACTCAGGAGATGGTCACTTTTCATTTTTCTGATGACTTTGGACAGCTGTGCCTCTGACCTCTGCTTCTCTCTTATGATTAATCCCTGGAACCACAGGGGTCTTTTTAAAAGATATTGATCCCAGTAGACAAAAGGCTGATGGTCCAGCATGGAGGCAGAAGGAGCTGGGGGGGTCTGCACGGGTGGGGCTGGCATTGGCCATTTAAGCCACACTGCTCCATCTGCTTCATTCCCCAGAAGGGAGCTGTCTCAAAACTGAGCCCAGTGGCTGAAACCCTGGGCTGCAGATTTTAGCTTCGGTTTCTTTACCTTCAATAACTGTCACCTCATGTGTTCAGCAGAGGCACAGAATGAAGAAGCACAGGAGGGGGAAGAGCCCAAGGCTCAGGCTTGGTGTGCAGCCTGAACGGGTGGGTCAGGGATCCAAGGTTTCCTTGTAGCCTGGCTGGGTAGCTGTGCATGGCCATCATTAGCTCTCCCCGCCTGTAGCAGCAATAACAACACCCTTGCAAAATCATGTGAGTACTTGGGACTTGGTATGTGGTGTTGTATTGTGTGAGGCAGGAGAAACTGGTGGGGGGCTAGAAATAGGAAGTATGCCCCTTGGAAGACAGAAGACCCAATCTACTTAGGGGGCTTTGATAGTTTAGATAAATGTACCACAAAGGTACGTGTGTTAACAGCTTGATCCGCTGTTCTGCTGTTGGGAGGGCCTTTTTAGAACAGGGGCCTGAGTGGGAGTTCCCTAGGGCACTGGAGGTGGGGCTTTCTCCACAGGGGATTGTGGGACTCCGGCTCCTTTTTCCTCCATATTTTTCCTTCTTGGCCTTGAGGGGAGTAGCTCTGTGAGGCTGGAAACAATGGATGTATCTTCTCATGGAATATAGCCTGCAGAACCGTGGCTGTAACACATGCTTTCTCTTTGAAAATCAGTTCTCTTAGGGATTTTCTTACAGTGATTGAAAGGAGACTAGCAGAGGGACCCCAAGTGAGTCAGAGCTCCCTCACTTGTCCTGAAAGTCTGTCAGGGGAAACAGTTCCTGCAGGTCTTACCACTTCTCTGGAGTTTTGGCAAAATTAGATGGAGCCATATGAAACTGTTATTTTTGTATGCCAAAGTGATCAAATATAGGTAATTTCCTATGCTTCAAGCTCATTTTAGCATTCAAGCAGCTTTGGTAAGAGAACATTTTTATTTTAAAAATGTTATTTTTAGTTATTACATAGATACAATTCAGTGCATTAGGGGAAAATAGGACTCTTTCCTTCTGGGACTGATTTTAGCGCTTCCTTCCCTTGAACCCAGGCACACGTGCCCTGTCTCCTCCATCTCTGTCAGGGGCCTGTCGGAGTTCACAGACCTTCTTCCTGCCTGTCAGCTGTGCTGTCACACTGACCGGTCCTCGTGGCTGGATGCTGAGGTTGCTGAGAAGGTTTTCCTGTTATGATTGATGTTTCTGTAGTAGCGCTCTCTCTCTCTCTCTCTCTCTCTCTCTCTCTCTCTCTCTCTCTCTCTCTCTCTCTGAGACAGGGTTTCTCTGTGTAACTCTGGCTGTCCTAGAACTCACTCTGTAGACCAAGCTGGTTTCCAACTCAGTAATCCTCCTGCCTTTGCTTCCTTAGCACTGGGATTAAAGGCATGCACCACCACCACCAGTTTACCTTAGTTTTTCTATTGGCCTTGAACTTGCCGAGTAGACTAGGCTGGCTGGCCAGACAGCCCCAGAGGTCCTACTGTTTCTACGTCCCCACAAATGTTCATATCTTATCCCTTTTCTATCATGACTGATGCCTCTGAACATGGACCTGTCACACTGCATTCACACAGTTGCCCTGTAGAACACTGCTCTAACCTGCCTGGTGATGTCTGGAGGGGGAAGGAAGGACCTGCAACTAGTCCTGTGGGAAGTTTCTCCAACTTCCTGTGGTGTTCCAGGGAGACACCCTCACCCCTGGATGGGCTCCTGACTAGAACTCTTGTGCTTTTAAAGATGTAATTAATTTTCCCTTTCACTTGGCATACAGGGAGCCGCAGGCGGCATCTCAGTCAGATGACCACCAATAGAAGCCTTTGGAGCCCAGCTGGCATTCTGACAACCAGAGCTGTTGGCAGCCCTGAGCATCTCAGGAAAAGCTGCCTTGTCCCATTCCCCAGGAGGATCTTTGTCCTCCTTTTGCAGAAGCGATGGATTCCTGGACCCGCTCTGCTGGGCTGGAAGCAAGAGCTTTTAGATTTCCTTTAGTTGAGGAACTTAAAAATGGAACAACTTACATTAGTCTCTACAAACTGGACTTTGTAGTCATTTTCTATGCATGGAAGCTTGTTCCATGGGAACCCTGTGGTGATGAACTTTAAAGCATTCTATCCTCAAACACTAAGATGTCTTAACTACCAGAGGCTGTGGAATTGGGGATGAAATCCATATCTGGGAGCTTTGTCCCCCCCCCTTACCCTGAAGAAGAGAGAGGTGCAGGACTTCAGCTTCCTGGGTCACTGGGTTGTTTGAGGCAGGGTGATCCTTCCTGTCTGCTCCCCCGAAAGGCTCAGACAGAAGGAAGCAGCACTGACTCCCTGCAAGCTCCATTTCTGTGCTGTCTGTGGGAGGTAGAGATTTTGTGTATTGTTTCATTATCTAACAACAAAGAGCTAATAATGAAGATAAACAGATGTGACAGCCCTCTGTGTGAAAGCCTGCCTCCTATAGTAATTATCCTCTATCTTTGGAGGAGACACAGAGAGCCTTGTTTTCTGGCATTAGAGCTTGAAGTTGCCAAGACCTTGGGCCTGAAGCAGCAGGGGCACCTAACACTCTTTAGATTCAGGAGCCCTTTGCCTTTCTTTTTGAACAAGCAGGGTTTTTTTTTCACTTATTTTTTTCTAGTTATGAAAGTAATATGCAATAAATATACAATTCAAAGCTCAGAAATAACCAAGAAAATTCCCCCCCCCGTTTAACCCCTGCATAGACAGATATTGTCTGTTTGCTGTATAATTTTTCTTTTTCTATGGAAGTTTTAAACTCATGTTTTATATTAATACAGACATATTTATTTTTAATAGTTTCAACAAAATGAGATCAAATTATAGGTTGAGTATTTCTCACCTGAATGGTTCAAAATCTGAAACTCTCTGAGCAATAGGATGTCACGAGTGGAAAATTCCAACTCTCACTCACTCTATGTAAACCCCGTGTCATACACAGAAGTCTTTCAAATAGCAGATAGAGCTGTATACAGTTGACAGTATTTACAGAGTTACTTCATGTATGTTCTGTATGAAGCATGGCTTTTCATTTAAACTTGGGTCACAGCCACAAGTTTAACCTCAGCAAATATTCCCCATTCCGAAGCGATCAAAAAGCTGTAGGACTGCTGGTGCCAAGCAGTTTGGATGAGGGGTCTGAACCCCATGTAGAGGCTATAAATGTCTCTATAGATGCGACCTCATCTGGAGCAGTGTGTCTCACATGTGCCTTGCGAGTTGTGTGTGCGGCATGATGGATTCTGACATTTGTGATGGGCAGCTGTGGACTTAATGACCTCTAGAGTAGCTGCTGGTTCCACCCTTGAAGGCAGGGGTGGAGTGCAGTGTCAGCTATGGTCTTGATAGCCACTGGTGTGCTTCTGCAAAACAGCTCTGGCCTTGCTGCAAGCATGTGTGACTGTCACTGTGAGTGCAGGTGCATACATGTGTGTTCACATTTGTATGGAGGCCAGAGAGGCATTCCCCAGGAGTTGCCCACCTTGTGTTTTAGATGGGTCCCCTGGCTTGGAGCTTGCTGAATAGAACTAGGTTTCATGGCCACTCTTAAGTTCCAAGTATAGACTTGTCACCACCCTGGCATGGTGATCATAAATGTATACTACCATACCTAGGTTTGTGGTGATAAATTTAAATGATGCTGGCTGTGGGGTCTGCAGCACCACTCAGCATATAAGCATATAGTCACAGTCTGCAGCAGACCTTCATCTGTAGTTCTCAGTTCTTGGGTTCAGTTACCCATGGTCACCTGTGGTATTAAAATAGACATATCTATCTGAATCTGATAAGGGCTGTAGATGGAGAGGCGATGGAATATTCATGTAACATTTTAGAAGTGTTGTAATTGTTCTATTTTATTATTAGCTCTTTCTGTGCCTAATTTGTAAGTTGACTTTTGTCATTAGGCACACACGCTTAGGAAACAGCAAGTCCAGCGTTCATAGTGCCTTGTCTTGGACATCTCCTTGACATATACCCCAAACATTTTATATATTTATATATGTGTGTGTGTTTCACTGTGCTGCTTTTTCAAATTATGAAAGGGGCCACAAGATAAGATTTAGGGAGTAAAGAGTGATTGAAGCATGCTTACGAGAGTCTGAGTTTGGATTCTTCCCAGCCACAGAAGAAGCCATGTGTGGGCATGTTAATACATGTAGCAATAGCATTTGGAGAGAGAGAGAGAGAGAGAGAGAGAGAGAGAGAGAGAGAGAGAGAGAGAGAGAGAGAGAGAATTGCTGGGCCTTATTGATAGCTAGCTTAGCTTCAGTTACAGGGAGAGACCTTGCCTCAAAGTGAGGCAGATGGTGATAGAATAGGAATACCCTCAGGCCTTTCCATGCATGCACATACACTCACGTATAAAATGTGAGCAGTCACAAGCCAGATTCCTGTACTTAATGAGAATTTGAATTTCTTCTTTCACTGTTGTTGCCCATTTTTCTGAGATTTGCTCAGTGCTTTCTCATGGATTTATTGGTGTGTTTAGCATACCAGGGCTATTTCTCATTTGTCACAGACATTGCAGATATTTTCTTCCGATGTCTTTGTGTTCCTCAACTTTGTTTAATGATGTCTTTGGCAATGCAAAAACTTGAAATTTTTATGTTATCTGATCTATCAAGCTTTTCTTTTATGGCTCCCACATTTTGTATTTTGCCAAAAAGACATCCCTACCTTAAGTACAGATAAACACTCTTTATTTTTATTTATTTTTAAGACACGGTATCTTGTAGTCTAGGTTGGCCTTGAACTCATTTTGATCCAAAGATGACCTTGCCTTCCCAACTCTTTTGTCTTAACCTCTTCAGTGCTGGTGGTACAGGTATATGGCACTATGCCTTGCTTCATATCTCCTTTTTATACCCAACAGTTTTACATTCACATCTTTTATTTATCTGCAATATATTTTTAGGTCTGATGTGAATTGAAGATGTAGTTTTTTTTTTTTTGCATGAACTTTCAGTTTCCCAATGTTATTTATTAATGCACCCATCTCTGTGTCTCTGCTTTGATAACTTATTTTTTCCTTTTGGTGATAGAGGTTGAATCCAGGGTCTCCTACAAGCAAGCCTGCACTCTAGCATTGAGATACCCCAGCCCTTCCTCTTCAAGATACAGGCTTATTAGATAATCCAAGGGTGTAAATATGTAGACTGTAGGTATTTGTTACTCTCTGCTTTGAAATAAAATGCAGAGATAAAGCACAAAAACAACTCAAGGGCAAAGGACTCATCTGGGTTCACATTTTGAGGGTGCAGTCCATGATCTCGGTGGCAGGAGCTCATGGCAGCCAGTCACATCACATCTGTAGGCAGACTGTGGAAGGAGGAAGATGAAAGGTCTTTTGTATTCTTTCTGGGACCCTGACTCATAGGATTGGCTTCTGACATCAGTGGATGTATCTTCTTCTATTGACCTAATCAAGAGAATTCCTCATGTATGTGCTGGAGGATCATGTGCTTGGTGATCCTGGATCTTTCAGGTTCACGGTGTTAAATCATCACAGCATACATAGGTAGCTGGTTGAGGTGTTCTGGGTTATTTCTCTCTGTGTCTAGAAGCTCTGATTTACATGTTTATTCTTTTTTATTTATTTTTATTTTATTATTATTACGTGTTTATTCTTAGGGCAGTATCAGCTGTTAGTATTGCTGTGATTTTCCTTGTGAGACCATCATAGGCAGTTGTGACATCACACATTAGAATTTAATGGACCTGCTATGGTCCATATTGTTGGCGGAAATGTCATGTAAGCACAGGACTGCTTTGTAATTTCAGGGTCACAGCCTCTGATTTTCTTCTTTTACCATTTCTCCCCAGACTTTCTGTTTTGTGGATTTTCCTGGGGAGATGTGAACAATGTCTGTTCATTGCAGATGGGGCACCCACGGCAGGCCAAAGGAAAGATTCCATCCAAGTCAGGCAGAGTAAACCAATGGACTTACTGAGGTCACTTACAGAGCATGGGTGTCTCAAAGTCAGTTGTTACTGAAAAGCCTACCCCAGTATGTGTATGGTCTTCTGGGATGGAGTCCTGTGTGTAGGCAGTTGACTCAACTAGAGAGATTCCTTATAGTTACTGTTCATATAGCCTGGGGAAGCCCCTTGTGAACCTGGTACCTCCCTTAGCTTTGTCATGCATTCCATTGACAGATAGATTTCAGAGTAAGCTAACTCACCTCTATCCTGCTTGAGATTTCAACTCGGTGGCTCTGTAGTTTGGTAAAGGCCAGAAGAGACGCTTTCTTTCATTTCCTCCTCTTCTAAATCTTTTGATCCTTCACTGGGGCTTTGCTGTTTGGTTTGACTATAGTTATATCTTTGGTTAGCTTTTCAGTCAGATTGGACGGCTCCTGGTGCTGCTGTCACTGGAATCGCTGCCTTGCCCCATGTTCTAGCTGATAGTGGAAATCACTACACACCTGTTGGCTTTCGCATAAAGATGGTCACCTTGCTGGTGTTTGATTGTTGGCTTATATGGCTGGTAACTTACTTGTCCATTTTGGCCCTTTCTGTTGAATGTTTGTGCCTTTGGATAGTTACTTATTGTGAAGAGAGTCTTGGTTAGTTATGTGCTCCTTGGGGACAGCCCTTTGGCTTCATGGTCAGTCGACATCTTCTGACAGGGGCCTGCATGCTCAAGGCAGCTCCCAGGTCACTTTGTCCATAATAAGAGCAAGTAGTGGTCAGACAGAGCGCTTAGTTTCTGTGCAGTTGGAGCTGGTTGAAGGTAAGGGGTCTTGTAGTCTTCTCTAGGCCAGGGCAGTGTTCTGACTGGACCCTCCCCATGTCACTCATCCATGGAACCTTCGAGGCCTTTTCTCCATTCTGCTCTCTAGGGGAAGCAGCAGACAAGGCAACTCCTTGGGTGTTGTCAGTGGTGATGGTGGGGGCTCCCAATCGAGGAAGCTGCTAGGTGGCTTCTGATGGCCTCTTCTTCCGCACAGTGCTGCGGCCTCTGCAAGTGAGGCAGGAGCGCACAGATGCAAGCAGTAGGAACCATCACAGCAGCACAGTGAGTTGGTGGCTGTGGAGGATCAGGGAGGTCGATGGACCGCAGTACAGGACTGTGATGTGGTTAGCCAAAGGAAGACTCCATTCTGGCTGTGCTAGGATGTGCTTCCTGGCCACACAATTCATACCAGACTCCATTCCTCTAGGAAATCCCTCAGACCCTGTGATGCATCATCACCTTTGATTGTTTTCTTTGGGCTCTGTAGGTTGGTGTTGGAGCGTCCACAGCATCAACCACCCATCGCCGCAGGCTCTTAGTGTTTCCTGGCCAGTGGTGAGTGTTGCTCTTGCTAGTTTAGATTCCCAAGTCATTTCCCATTCCATTGGTTCTATTTTAAATTATATATATATATATAATGTATATATAAATATACAAATTTAGTTACAACTTTAAAAAATATTGAATCTTTCTTTAAGACACCATAGTCATTAATACTGGTTCATCACCATTTTTTTTTAGTTAAATATTTTTTTTTTGTAGACAGATATTTTGCCTACATGTATGTCTTGGGTTTGAGAAGTTTAGTAGTGGGTGTTGGAGTCCATGGAGGTGAAATATCAGATGGTTATCAGTCTCTATGGTTGCTAAGAAATGAACCCAGATCCTCTGAAGAGCAGCCAGTGCTCTTAACTGCTGGGCCATTTTTGTGCTTGTGAAGAATAGTATTATATAATGAAATAAACCAGCCAACCTGGCTTAGACCACCTGGTCTCTATATCAGTACTTGGCCCCTTGGTTGGTGAATTCTGTTGGAAATTAACCTCTTCCCCTCAGTGGGGATTAGTAGGCAGACCTGGCTCTGTTCTGCCCACTCCTGGGCAAATTTGGAAATATATATTTTTTTAATGCATGAATGAGCTAAACTCATAGGGTCAGAATTATGATGGAGAGGAGAGGAAGCTGGCCTGAAGGTGTGGGTCCAATCCTGGGGCTTAGGGTTTATTTTTTTATCAGCATCCTACCTACTGGAAATCTGATCCTTGTTCCATCCTACAAGATGACCCATATTCCACCCTTTTTCAGTCTGGATTCCTCTGCCTACAGGGAGGATATGTGTGTATGTGGGGACTATTGTTCAGGCTGTCTCCAGCCAATGGAGGCCAAGCTTGGTCAGTTTTGTGGAGGGCAGCCAGCAAGAGGACCATGGTGCCCACTTCTAGAGCCAGAAGTGCCCAGAGGAAGATCTGGCTTTTGGTATATGGTAGGGCCCTGGGAAACATTTGCAGAGTTGGCAAGGAAAGCCAGGAAGGAGACATGTCCTTATGTTAAGGGGTCGGTGAGGAGGACTGTCCTAACTAGGTCTGTGAGCCTAACCAGTAAGTGGGAAAGATCATACTGGAAATGAATTGAATGCTTCCAAGGAGGCAGTCCATGTACTTGACTTTGGGAATGGCATAACAAGTTGATCATGTGTTAAAATGTATGTACTAGATCAATTTAGCCATCTTTTAATGTTTTTGTCAGAATGGCCTATATTCAAATGAAATGTGATTGATATATGGTTGATATTATGTAGCTAAAATGCTACTAAAAAGAAGAGTGTGAATGTCACGGAGCCGTGGACAGGTAGCCTAAGCAGAGCCCCTTCTGTTTTGCTGTTTTCTGCTGGAGCTAAAGGACTGCCATTTGCTAAGCATCTACAGGCACCTATCTGCAAGATGAGGTTCTTGGTACTTAGAATCCCTGCAACTCTGAATCCTCTCTCTCTCTCTCCCTCCCTCTCTCTCATTCGGAGAATTAAACTTATGGCCTTGCATATGCAGGGTAAACTCTCCACCATTAAGCCAGACCCCCTCCCATTTTTTTAAATTCTGGGTTACTGATGCTGACCCTGAACTCCTATAAGCTCTGAAACTTGTAACAGAAACTGTATTTAGTACCTTGGCTATATAGGAATATGCTTTTTTTTTTCCCGAGTGTGGAGGCCTCTCTTCCTAGGGTGCTATACATTGCTGAGTATTTTCTGGGGTTACCAGACTTTCCTGGTGACCCAGCCCAGATGCCTGACACCAAGGACTGGTAGGTCCCCATCATTCTAAAGGAGGTAATCCCTTGGTCAGCTAAGTATGAGTTCTGCTTCATTTGACTCCTTTCTTCCAGCGTGGGTTGCATTCTAGGACGGTAGGGCAAAGCAGAGAATGGGGCAGGTAGCCTTTTGTGGCAGTGAGGATGGCTTTGCCAGGTGTTCCTAAACTTGGGAAACAGCACTGTTCCAAGCAGGGACTTGGCCAGTATAGCCTGGTCAAGGAGGCAGTCTTGCCCCCTCCCTGAACTTTGCTTGAGGCCAGGAAATCAGGAGAGATTAGGGATCCTGCTGTCTATCTGGTGCAGCTCTTCCTGTGGTTGAATTTAGCATCTGCCCATATGCACATTATTTCTTTTGTCTAAAACTATACAGTGGCTCTTTGAGTATCTTTCTTTCTTTTTTTTTTTTTTAAATTTATATGGCTCTTTGATTTTCAATTTTAAACTCTTATCTCTGGACAGCTGGGCTGACCTGGAGTGCAGTTCCGGAAATGGGTCGCTGCCACAGTGTTCCTAATGGGATAGGTTTTATTTCAGATGAGTGGACAGTGACAGCCTTTAACTACCTCTGTGTGGCTCTCCTCACAATCCCTCACTTTCTTCTCATTTAGTGAGAGCTGCATGATGGAAGCCTGTCACATAGTTCTGCCCCCATGGTGACCTGGGTGGATCCTGGCTCATCTGCTAGGATCAGAGTCAAATGGGCTAGCCACAGTCCCGGGATTTAGAGGCAGAGGAGGAGCCCTGCCCCTGACCTCAGGACCTAACTGGCCTGGCCTTTAGTGTGCTTTACATGACTCAGAACATGTTGTATTTAGGTCACAGCTATTCTGCCGCAAGGTCCATGGGCTTTCAGTTGTGCAAGATGCTTCACAGAGGAAGAGTCAGGGAGGAGACAGGCAAGGTCCTCACTATAGTGTGTCAGCATTTAAGTGACTTGTGTTGGTTGGTGTCTTAGCGTCAGGAGATGAGTGCTCAGGAAGGGTGGAGCCAAGTGTTGGGTACCTTCTCCCAGAATGTTTGTAGAATGAGCGTCTTTTAGCTTGGGCCTCAGGGACTCTGTGGTCTTAGTCAGCTTTTCAGATGGGCAGGTGCAGATGGTGTGCTTCTGTTTGAGTCAGTCTTTATGTGTCCGCCTGGATGGCAGAACTTGGGCTGTTGGCTTACCGAGAAGAAACTTCTCAAGTCTCTTTTGAACTGTCATGAGAGGGTTGATGAGTGTGGCTCTGTGGAGAGGGCTTACCCAGCATACTCCAGACCTAGGGCCCACTCCCCACCACTGCACAGTAAAGAAGTGAACCAACTTTTCATGCTGTTAAAATGTTCGCCTTGTAATTGGTGGCGTTATTATCCTGTGAAGTGCCCATGAGTGTGACCTGTGCCCATTATTGGCTGGTGCCCTGAATTCCATGGCACAGGCTTGGGGCCTTGTCTGGTGCCCTCTGTTCACTTCCAGTCTGGCTGAGAAGGTTGCTCGTGTTCTTCCCTCCTCAGCTCTCACTGCAAGCCTCTGTAGAGCCCCTGTGCTCTCACAGCTGGTCCTCTGAGGTCTTGTTCTTCACATGTGGAATTTTCCCTTCGGCTGTTCCAGGGTCATGGTCACTCCATCACTGAAGTATTAGGAATGACTTGAGTGACATGACTCTTGTTCTTTCACCAAGGATATTTTTATTTTCTTAGTTAAAAAAATACAGTGAAATTCCTGTTACACGAAACCCATTATCAGATTTACTTTTCTCTGTAAGGCTAGTGCATCAAAGTACCTTCCTCCTGGTGTGTGTGTGCATGTGTGTGTGTGTGTGTGTGTGTGTGTATGTGTGTTAGTACCTTCCTCCTGGTGTGTGTGTTGGTACCTTCCTCCTGGTGCATGTTAGTGGCTACCATCCGTTTTGTGTTATCTGTTCAGTCATGCTGCTCATTCCTCCCAAGCCCCCAGCAGCCATTGTTCCATTCCGTCTCTGTAAACCTGATGTTTCTCAGCACTTCATGTAAGTAGACTCAGATGAAGTCTGCCGTTTTGCGCCTGGCTCCTTTCATTTAGCAAGATTTCCTGGAAAGTTTACCTCTACTGTAGCTGTGCCTGACTTTTTCCTTCCTTCTTTGTAACTGATACCTAAAAGTCAAATACACTTGCTTTTTTAACTGATACTTTTACAAACAGAAACTATGTATATCAGATACTGTTTAATGTTTGGATATATGTATACATTGTACAAAATTTAAACAGGCTAAACATACCTATTTTCTCAAACAAATATGATTTCTTTGTGATGAAACTTTCAAAACCCTTCTAGCCTTTGGAGATTTGCACATTATTATTTATAATATTTTCTCATTGTTATCTGGCTTTCTTTTTTAAGGTTGAATGATATTTTACTTTATGTATTGCCATAGTGTGTTTATTTGTTCATTGGCTGGATACCAGGAGTAGCTCACATAGTATAAACAGCCCAAGAAACAACAGAGGGCTTAATCTCAGCTGCTTGTGGTCTCTGAAGAGACACTCTCTTCATGGATAGAGAGGGCAGGGTGGAGTATGCCCTCCTGTATCTGAACACTGCCTCCCACGAGCATTTCAGTCTGCCAAGTACAAAGACTGCAGATGAGCTCCAAAGTTGGTTCCTCAAAGAACATTAGCAATCTGTATGTTAGTGCCTGCTCCTACGCTGGGCTTTATGGAATTAGAAGACAGGGCTTGTTCATAGAGAAGAGTCTGTATCCATCTTGGAGTCTCTGTGCTTGCAGGCCTTCAAGATGGATGTAGCTGTGTGTTCAGAACTGGATGGACCTCTGGAAGCATTCATTCTTTCTCAAGGTCTGGAAAAAATAGAAAGCTGTGTTTGTAAGAGCTGATATGGTCATGATCAGTGCCTTTGAAGCTAGCTCCCCTGTCAGATGAGGATGTTGGTAAAAACTCTGTGTAGTTGACATACCCAGAAATAGAGCTGAATGTGTTTAGAATTCTGGGAACTACCATCCAAGGAATTAAAATGGGATCTGATTGGAGAGATGCAGCTGGGAAATCCAGTCCAGGTAATGTCATTTGCAGGAGATGCTCCTGTGGCATTTGATCACTATGGTCTGAGCAAGTGGTCTGACTTCTTTGGGACCATACACAGTAATGAATGACTGTCTGTCAGGCTTGCTCCTCAGGTCTCTTGGTAAAGCTGAGCTGGTGGTGCCCAGTCTTAGATAGGCACTATAAGAAAGATAATCACCACATAAGAGGCTCAACACCATGAGGCGGAAAATGGAAGGTGCTAGTCTCGGGAGAGGACATGGGTTTGGCACAGCCGATCCTGATAATTGTGGTAAGCAGTCAGTGGAGGCACTGCTCTCAAGGTATGGTGTGTTTTGAGGTAAATGCTTTCATCTGTGAGCTGTGTCTAAGGAGTAGAAATGTTTCTGTCCATGAAAGGTGCCTGTGAAGGTATTTTTCCACATAGTGCCCTGGGCTGTGCACAACACTTACACTACATAGCTTGGGTTAGCTGCTGGGGGCAGGGGTGGAGGGCTGGGGAGTACATACTTCTCTGTTAACACCAGCCATTTACAAAAAGGGCACTTTGCTTTCATAGGAACCACAGCTGGGTTCTGGCATGTTTCTAAGTTCTACTGAATAATAGAGTGATTTTTCTCTTTCTGTTTTTCCTGTGTAGTCACATTCATTTTAAGTTTGTTTTCTACCAGTTGTTTGACAATATCACTTGAGGTATTTTGTGTTCTGTAAAATGGGTTCCACTATTACTTAAAACTTAAAAAATTAACCTTTCAGAATTTAAAAGTCTTGAGTTTAGGCTAATATTTCACTGTTATCCACCCCTTTAAAAAAATCAGGATCACAAAATGATGTTTCACATTCTGTGCTTTTTAGATAGAAAGAGTATTTCTATAAAACATCTAGGTTTTGTTATAGGAAACATTGATAAATCAGTGCTTAAAAAGAAACTCAAGCAGGCGAGGTTTCAGTTTTGTCTTCCTGAGAGGCTGGCTGGATGACTATGGTTCTGGAGCTAAAGTAGAGGTATGTTGTGCTGCAGAGGAGCCTGGGGTCCAGCAGCTTGGACTTCACTGGCTCCCTTCCTGCTGATCTTTGTTCAGGCACATAGGAGCCAGGGAAGGGCAGCTGCAGCTGATCTTGGGAAGAAAGGACACAGCTACAGCCCTGCATCATTGTGCTGCAGATAAAATTGTCACTTGCCCACACTGGGGTGAGTGCCCATAGCTTGAGCTTGTCTGCCACCCTGCCTCTTAGAGATAAGATGCCCAGACCCACTGGAGCTATTTAGGTACCATGGTTGAAGACATTTAATTTAATGCATCCCCATACCCCCCATTTACATTTCTGCCAGGCGTGACACTGCCTTGTTTTCTTTGGAGCTCTGTACCGACTCCTTTTCTTTCTTTATTTTAACGAAGTATTTAAATTAAAATATTCATTGTTGGAGCCATTTGTTAATGTTTCACATTAAAGAAAACAATAGGTAGTTGTTGCAATAGGTGAAACAATAGGTAGTTGTGACCCTCACCACCTGCACACAATATAACATGGCCTTGAAGACAAGCCCGTCCCTTGTCAGAGGCCCCTCCCCCAGATGCTCTGATGCTAATCAGAACAATAACAGCTTGCAGGGAGAGCACAGGTTCCTTTCTGTGTAAGTGGCTGAGGGATGGAGATGGACACATTCCCAGGATGGCCATTAAGTAACAAGGCTGTGAAACTATGTGAGCCAGATATCACTTAGTCTCCAGATGGATGCAAAGAGAAATTTCAGTACATTGCTGAAGCTGATTATTATTTACATTATTATATGTTATATTATATATACAATATACAGCCCAGAGACTCAGGGTAGAAGTGAACATGACTGGTGGGAAAAGAGAGGCAATGAAATGCTTTCTAGTGATATATTGTTGTACTCGTAGATCAGTGCCTAGCCCAGTTGTCATCACCTAGCAACTGATGAGAGCAGATGCAGAGACCCACGGCCAAACACTAGGTGGAGCCAGGGGAACCATGAAGATGAAGGGGAAAAGGACTGTAGGAGCCAGAGGGGTCAAGGACACCATGGCTCACAGAATCAAGCTAGCTGGGCACATAGGGGCTCAGAGAGACTGAAGGCCGTTCTTTATTCTTCCTATCCCAGGGAGACGGAGACAAGTTAGCTTGTTTCTTGAAGGACTTCCTAGGGTTAGGGAGCATCCTCTCAAGTCCCTGCCTGTCTTCAGAGCTTTACGCTTATTCTCTGGGCTTTTCCTTAGATGGTACCTTGAGATCTCAGGTATTTACCTCAAAGCTACAAGGAAAAGATTAGAGACATGGCATCCTCTCCATTCATTCATATATTGTCACTCAGCAAATGTTGGTTGAATACCTACTGTGTACCAGGTCAAGCCATGGGCAGATTACCTATCAGTGCACCAATACAGTCTGGGACAGGGACTATTGGGTTTTGTTGTTTAGGTTGCTGTTGCTGTGTTAAAAGCCATGATCAAAAAGCAACTTGGGGAGGAAAGGGCTTATTTGGCTCATGTATCCAAGATCATAGTGCATTGAGGGAATCTAAAGCAGAAACTCAAAGCAGGAACTGAAGTTGAGACCACGGAGAAACACTGCTTATGGGTGGTCTCTGCTACCTGTCTTATACAACAAGACCACTCATACAGGGGTGGCATCCACAGTGATCTGTTCCCTCCCACGTCAGTCATTAATTAATAGCCCACAACATACTCACATACAAGCTAGTCTGATAGAGGCAGTTCCTTAATTGAAATTTCATTTTTCTAGATGACTCTAACTTGTGTTAAATTGATTAAAACAAACAATCAAAATATAACTGAGTAGCAGTCATGTATAGAGCATCAGCATCTGTGTTGGCATTTGTCTATACTTGATATGGACACAGAATGAAGAAGACCATCTTGATCAAGTGGCTCAGTAGTTGAGGTTACAGTGTTCTGCTTTCCAAACCCTCCTGCTATGGCTACTTCAGTTTCTTGTTAGTTCACAGCCTCCTTGTTTATGTGTTAGCTTTGCCTTCACAGTAGCCTGAGGAGTGGTATGACAGGTGAGGTTGTGGTCTACTTCATGTCTTGCTACTGACCATAAGACTACCCATTCTGCATGTGCTTCACCTCCAGGAGCTTTTTAGGCCACAGTGCCTTTGCCCGTCCTCCTGGATGCTGTGGAGCATCCTTTGACCTCAGCCCTGGGAGTGCTGTTTTTCAAAGAGCTGTCCCTGGGAGGAACTGTGTCCTTCTGCATCCTAGCATGTTACCACCAAGAGGTAGCATGGGATAACTGGTCAACCATTTGTCTTCCCACAGTAGTTTCTAGATAGATTCAGTAAATTCTTCTGCAGTTCCAGTGAATGCTGGGTGCTGGGTGAGGTGATAGTATTCTAATAACAGACTCTACCTGTGTGGTTTATTGGTTTTTTTTTTAAGATATTTATTTATTGTTTTTTTTTTTTTTTTTTTTTTGAGAGACAGGATTTTTCTATGTAGCCCTGACTGTCCTGGAACTCACTCTATAGTCCAGTCTGGCACTCACAGACATCTACCTGCCTCTGTTTTGTGAGTGCTAGGATTAAAGAAGTATACTACCACTGTCCAGAGAAACATAAGATTTTAATTGGGTCTATTTATTACTTGGAGGGGATTTAACATTTTTCTTCTGATATTTGTTTTTTTGGTAAGTCATTACATTGTTAATCACCTCCAATTGAAGTCTGAGTGGAAGCTTCTCTGTTATACAATTAGATGAACTGTGTGGTGTTGGTGAACAGGTAGAAAAAAGACAGTGAACCTTAAAGATGTCTTAGCCTTCCAGGTGCAGAGAGACTCAGCCTCTCAAGGACTGAGATTGGTTTATTGTTGTTAATGGATAGACTGAGCATAATAAGAATTAATAAAGTTTATTCAACTAAATAATGACTTGGGAAGTTCCAAACTGTAAGAGGCTGAGTTCTGCCAGGCAGTGCTTACTGGGGTGAGGCTTTTTCAGAATAGACATGGAAAATGATTTAGAAGCATTTTATTGGTTACAACTATACTGTTTTCTCACTTGGTCTATTCAGTTGGGACCCCCCAGTTGTAGAATTAAATGTGTTGGCTGCTTCTGATTGGTTGACCTTTATTTAGTTCAGTAGATATTTACATGTGTGAGACTGTTCTTGGTTGTCAACTTGACTACATCTGGAATTAACTAAAGCCTAAGCAGCTAGGTACACCTGTGAGGGCTTTTTTTTCTTAGTTAAATCATCTGATGTGAGAAGACCCACTTTAATTCAGATATTTTGAGGTGGGAAGGATCATCTTTAATCTGGGCTACCCTTTCTGTTGGCAGCCCATGTGGAAGACATGGAGGAAGGACACTCTTTCTCTTTGCTGGCTTGCTTTTATACTTGCTGGCATGTCCATTTCTTCACTGGCATTAGAGCCTACTTCGGGATTTTGATGTATATTCAAGTCCAGAGGAGACTTCCAGTCTTCTGGACTAAACAACTACTGGATTTTTAGACTTTCTGTTGGTACACAGCCATTGTTGGACTGCTGGATTACAGCCTGGAAGCTGTTCTAATAAACCCCCTTTCTGTATCTATATATAGATTAATTCTGTCCATTCTGTTCCTCTAGAGAACCTTAGATGATATAGTAGGCAACAGCCCAAGTTAAGTTGTGCTTAACATTGCAAATCAAGCAAGGTTAAGGTTCTTAGTGGATCCTTACAGGCTTTGCCTGCTCTGGGCAGACTTGGCCATCATTTTAACTGAATGTTGTCATTTTAACTTTTGCTATTATTCTAAAATTTGAGAATAATTTCACTAGTTGTAGCATAGAGCCACCTAAGGTTTATGTTGTGTGTTTTCAGTTGAAACCCCTTTGGCATTTCTGTGACCGATGACTGCCCTAGCCTGACATGTTGGTGAACAAAAGGCTCTGTTCTCTTCTGGGCTTCTGTGACAGTCAATGGGCTCCATGTCATCTCTCTAGGAATGTCAGAGCTATGGCTCTCTCTCTCTCTGACTGCATATTACTTATTTACTTTCTGGTTATGCTGCAGTCAGATGGGTTGGGAGTCCTTTGGAAGTATCAGGTAACCTCTGGCATGCCGTGGTTAGATGGGAGACAGGAGGGGGATCAGACTCCCCTTGCTCCTCCTCCAGCGTGCTCATATGTCCTATTTTGCCATTTCTGACTTCCAGAAATTAGCTCACTCCCAAGCATGGCTTATATTTGGATACAATCATATTAGATCCCTTGAAAGAAAAACAAGTTTTGAAAACCCTGCATGTGGGGAAGCGCTACATACCCAACACAACTATTGAGGCCTTGAAGTGTAGCTTTGGTCATGGGTGGTGCCTTTGGACCACCTGGGCCATGGTGTGTCTTGGTTCTTCTGTGAACTCATGTGGTTTGCATGGTGGGTGAGATACTCTGGGTTATAGGCAGAGGTAACTGTTTTACCAATATACTCTGATCCTTCTGCCACAAACACTGGGCTTCCTGTCACCACTCCTTAGCAATTCAGCCTCCTGCAAGGCTCTTCCTGGGAGCTCACCAGAGGCATCCCCCTGCCTCCATGAAAAGGTATGGAGGTTTGTCAAATGGTCCCAGTCTCAAATCTACTTTAGCTCTTGGTGAGTGACACTTTTATAGAGTGTGACACATGTCCTGTTCTCCCCAAGTTGTTCCTAGTGCCTATTAGGGCCTGAGTGGTTGGGACTTGGCTATTTAGCACTTCATACCCAGAGCCCTACTTGGGTGCAAACAGACACTGTCACATGCTACAAACTGCCAGTTGACCTGTTCTCTATAGTGCATATATGCCATCTACAGACAAATACTCCATACCACAGACAGATACACACACACCCCCCATACTATAGACAGATAATTCACATTGCAAACACCCCATACCTCAGACAAACCCTATACCACAGACAATTACCTCATACCACAGACAAACATTACATACTACAGATAATCCATGGTACAGATAAATAAACCATACCTCAGGCAAATCTTGTACCATAGACATATGCCCCATACCATAGATAGACACCCTATACCACAAACACTCAACACCACATATAAATATCTTATACCACAGATAGATATTCATAGCACAAATACCCTGTACCCCCCACACTGTATCTAACCACACATGACACCTACATACTTACATGAACACACACACATATATACACACACATGGCACCTCATTCCACACACCTCACCATTATGTCAGACACAGAAAAACACATGCATCATCCTGACTTCACACTTAACTGACCACATTCTGCAATACTTATTACATCATACCACACACAGATTCTACAGCACATCCCACAGTCCTTCATATAGGCCCCTTATGGGTTCCACGGACTGAACTCTGTCAGGGTTGGCCTTTGGCAGCTTAGTATCCCAAGTGGAAAAGCTGCCAAATGCAGATAGGAAGTTCTTCTGTGGGGTCTGGACTGGGAAACCACAGTCAGGAGAAGTTAGGCATCCAGACAAAGGCTGACATGGTCCCTAAGGCTTTCTATACTGCCCCTATCTATTCCTCTTCACCTGCTAGTGACTATGGAGGCAGACAATGAAAATCTCAAGGACTTTAACATTATCCAGTCTGAAGAAAAAGGGGCACCTGGCAGCAGAGGAGGCTGGAAGCCTGCAATTTGCACTTTCTTCTGGGCAAACTTAACTCCATTCCTGGCTCGCCGGGTACTTCACTTGTTATGTCCATTCTCACACGTATCCCCCTTGAATACTGCATCACATACAATACTTTTGTTTTTTAAAATCAAACTTTCTTTTTCACTGGTTTTAGGTTTATAGAAAACGTTTGAGCATTAAGTTTCTAGTTTGCTGAGCATCTTACTTACAGTGCTTCCCCCAGCTCCCTTTTGTCTTCAGATCTTACTTGTCACACTGCCCACTGCGGTGCTTCCATAGGATATGTTATTTGCTTATGTCCACGGTGGACTTTGTGGTTCCCTCTCTGTTTCTCTGGACTTTGACAGAGTTACAGTGATTCATCTAACTCATCTTTTTTTAAACGCTGACATCTTTGTTTCACTACCTTACTCCTGTTACAGGAATGCTCCTTGTTTCATCTTTCTCTTCTTTGCTTCCCATGGCATGGGAGTCCTGCTGTGGTGCTGGTGGGCTGGTCTGGTGAATGATGTTCATTGTGTCCCTCTGCCTCTCTGGGGAGCCTAGCACAGTGGTCACTGCTTGGGCTCACTCTTTCACCAGAGCTTCCCCAAATCCCTTCCTCAGCAAAGCAGACCTCACAGTGATGGTAACAGCAGCATGCATTTGCTGCATCTTCAGGAGGGAGCAGGTGAGCCTGGGTGAACATGGATGCATGGGGGCTACGGTGAACCAGGCTTTAAAGAGGGAGCAGGGTGATGGCCATTGTCAGCTGTGCTGTTCATGGCGGTGTGTGAGTGAGTGGGTGACAGTGCAGCATTCTGTCTGTGGCTGTGTTCACAGCTCAGAGGTCGTCACATAACTCAGGAGGAGTTCCCATGTCCCTGTAATGTTCTTTCCTGCCAGCTCACTGTGAGGATGAATAGACATGTGGTGGGAGGGGATTTTAGAGATTTTTTTTTTTCCAGTAGGAGAGCCACCAGCCCGTCTCTTTGTTGAAACAGGAAATAGCCTGAGTGTAGGTGGCTCTGAGGAACAGGCTGTCTCCCCATCTCACAGGGAAGTCTGGCCTATAGCATTTGGCTGTGGTGATTCGGAGAGCAGAATCTGCTCCAGCCCTTAGGGTCAGGCTCCCGTGCAGCAGTGAGGCTCTGGCAGCCTGTAAGGAGGGCTGGGAGGCTTTGGCTGCAGCCCCAAGCTGTAGCCTGGAGCTGAGTTTCCATGCCACACTCAAGGTGTCTGGCTCACTTTGCCCCTGTATAGGGATTGGGGGCATTGGGTTGATCATAAGTATAGAATGGGAGCTGTGGATTGAATTGTGACTGAAGTCTCCCAGATTCTGAATTTGGTCCACCTGAGAAGCCATTTTCTCCCCCTGAACACTCAGTCCAGAGACAAGTCTGTCATTGAGTCCACACTCACTGTGTTATTATCAAGTACAGTTGTAAGTTTTGGGGTATATATCAAGGGACACAGCGGCTGAAGACAGAGGACTTCTGCCCCAATGAGTGATGGCAATGGCAAATACTGAACTTAAGGCAATGGGTGAGGTACCAGTGGCATCTTCAGGGCCTCTGAGGAGGTCATCCATGTTGGTATCTGCCAGAAGCTGGCTTGCTAGGTCTGAGAAATGCCAATGATCCATGGGACTGATGCAGAGCAAGGCACAGGACATAAGTCAAGACAGAGGCCTTTCCAAGCAGCCTGAGGACTTGCACTCTGGGAGACAGTTAGGGTGCAGAGGATGATGGGGCCCCACTTCTGAATGATGTTTCACTAACAGATTTGGGGAGATATAATTCATATATTATGAAGTTCACTTCTGTGAAGTAGCTAATTCAGTGGCTTTAAGTATCCTCATGACATTGACCATTACCTAACTGCAGAGCATCCTCCCTCTGCTTATTTTAGTCATTCTCCATCTACTGTTGCCCTGTCTTTACATAGCTGTTTGCTGGTCGTTACCCTATACAGGCCTGTGACTGTCCTAAGAGTCTAGGACTACATTCAAAGCTGGGATAATAGGTGGGAAGCTAAGAGCTGGAGGTTGAGACCAGGATGGGAGTGGCGGTGAGGGCTGGGGTGTCAGGTGGGCTGGCTCTAGAAGAGGAGACGGTCTAACGCTAGAGTACGCTAGCTGAGGTGGTAAGGAGTCAAGAGGGATCCCGATAGCTAGTCTAGCTGTGGTGGAGCAGGGTCCTGGTTGGTGGGATGAGGCCCTGCTTGGCCCAGCTGAAAGGCAGTCTCCTATAGGTGTGCTTTGGAGGCATTGGTTGAGGCATGAACTCAGAGAGGGTGGAACCGTCTGCTTAGATGATGTTGTTTGCTTCATGGTCTTATACAAGGCACCAGGCACCTGACCTCACAGACCACCTGAGGTACAGAAGTACCTCCCAGTCCAAGGGATTCAGCTGCCAGAGGTGAGCGTGTCTGGAAGACAGAACCCAGTGTTTTGAGGGCTCACTGTTTCTATTTTTGTCTGAGAAGCCAAGTGCCAGTTTGTCCTTAAAGGTCCTCCAAACTTTTATCTGTCCAATGTTGAGAACTTCATTCAGCATACAGAGAAGTAGAGCTCACGTGGAGACTTGGTGCACAACTTACATATGGCATTTCCCTGATTTTCTCTCCCTTGGGGCATCTTGAGGATGTTTCTAGAAAAGGAAAATTTTCCTCTTGGTATAAAACAAAAATCCTAACGTTCTCAAGACAAAGCAGAAATGGCAACATGTGTGAATGCAGCCACATGGTGACTCTGGCTGTTCACTGAGCCCAGGTTGCTCTGGACACATGGTGATGTGTAGAGAGCTTGCAGACCCTCACTCCGCTGGGACTTAGCTCTGAGGCTCATCCAATGACTGGCTGCTTTGGCAGAACAGGATGAGAATAGAATCCCCTCAGGCCTGTCACTCTGCCGTGGACTCCCTCAGGGGAGGCTCTGTCACTGCCAGCTCTCCTCACTGGCTAGGTCAGCCTGGAGCTCTCCCAGAGTTAGACCCTCCCAGGCTGTAGTTTGCCTGAACAGGCCATGCATCAGAATGAGATTCTCCTCAGCTCCTGGCCCTCTTCCCTGTATGTGCCCCTCCCTACTGTCTATGGGGTCTGGCCCCTCCAACCCTGCACTCTGAAGTACTCAACCCTATTTAAGTGCTTTGACATTTGGTGTGAACTTTTTTTTTGGAGGGGTGCTTGTCCGGGTGTCCCTGCTACCTTCAAACCTTTAGAATGTGGGCAGTGAGCAGCTTCCCATAGGGAGGGTAACAGTGCAGGGAGGGGGTTGTTCACAGAAAGTGTCTGGCTCCGAAGCCTATTTAGAAGGGACAAAGACATTTTGAAGAGATTCCTCTGTTTATCTGAGAGCTTGTGACAGAGAACAGTTCTGTCTCTATGGAGCTTGCTTTCTAGTTACATGGCTACAGTCAATAAAAGATGGTGTATGTTGGGGCAGGTGTCAAGGGGCAGCTTTAAGCTGGGAAGGGCAGAGAAGGCTGGGGATTCAGGTTTTGTGTTAAATATGGTGGTCAGGAAGCTGACCTCTGCCCAGCAGCATGGTGGAGAGAAAGGAGGGTCAGTGTAGATATGTGAGAGAATGGTCTGTGCAAAGGCCCTGGTGCCTATTCAAGGACAAGTTAGGAAGCCAATCATATATGATGAGAGCAGAGACGGTGCTGGGAAGTCTGTGGAGTTCAGAGGAGGAGCCAGTATAGAATCCATGGGGGTGATGGAAGAAGATGGGTCCAGGATGTCACTAAGGCTGTCAGCTGGATGGGAATACTGTGATGGGGTCAAAGTGTCATCAGTTCACGCATCAGGGGCCTTTGGGTGTCTTTCACATGGGGCAGGGATACCCACGAGGGTGTGTAGTGTGTGGAGAAGGCTCTTGCTGGCTGCTCTTGAGCTATTATTGGAAGTTGGGTCAATTCTCTGTGCTATATGCCTGCACCTGGCTCCCTGAGCCCTGGTCCATACAGTTCTGTTTGTACCAGCTGTCCCAAAAGTTATGTTCTCTGACTCCAGCGGAAGGAGCTGGCTGAGGACACCTTGGGAGCTGTAAGTGGCTGATGTCAGTACACCTGCTGACCTGTGTGGGTGTACACACGGGTTGGAGGCAGGAGTGATAGACAGGCTTTAGGATGTGATGTTAGCTGTTGTAAGTGGTGATTCCAGAGAGAAGGGCATCTCTAACCTGGGGTCCTGGAGGGTCTGGGGGTGAAAGTTGGGTGTGGTTCCACCTGTGCTTTTGCCGGTGGGTCAAGTTCCCTCCTGACTCGTCTGGCTTGGCTGTTTCCACCTGGTCAACATTCATAGTGAGGTGAGCCATGGTGGGTAGTGAAGAGTGCAGGCTTGGGATGTGGGGCTCACCTCTTTGCTGTCAGCACTCTGTGGGTCAGGTGTGGCGGAGGGGGAAGTAGCTGGCCCTGGGAACTGAGCTCTGTTGGCTGCTGAACAATCGTGGGGATTATAAATGACTAGAGGGGTCCACACTTCCCTGTAAATGTGCTTCCTGGGTGGGCCTGGAGTGTGGCCAGCCTATGAAAGAATGGCAGTATGCCAAGGTGCCCAGGCAGGAGGGTCTTATGTACATGAAGGAAGCCAAGTTCTTAAGCTCTGCTCTGAATGGCCTGCTGTAGGTTGCCCACATTACTATTAGAGTGGGATGGAGGGCAAGTGAGAGAACTGTGGGACTTTTGCCGCTGCCCTGGCTACCTTCTCCCATGGGGCACTTCTGGATGAAGATTGTGGATGTATTTTTAGTGTCAGGAACACACTGCAGGTGGCGTTCCCAGGTTAGTAAGGTCAGGTGTGCAGTGAGACAGTGATGAGTGCTGTGTTTTGGAGACTGGCCATCAGGATGCATGTCCAGGATCCAGAAGAGGCAGCCGAGGTTGGAAGGATTTTTTCTATGCACCCCCTTTCCTTCCTGAATGATTTTTATCAACATATCCTGGGTAGAAGCAGCTGCTTAGTGACTGTCCTGTGCAGTCTCCAAATTCCACCCCAAGGGAGACCATTGCCTTTTGTTCTGAGGCACTTTGGGAGCCCTGTCTCTCCTAGGTCATCATGTACCTCACTGACACAATGGCCTCCTTCTATGGCCTGAACCTTCTCATGGACCTCAGTGCCAGTGATACAAGGCAAGAGCCCAGGGATTTCCTTTACAGTGTACCACCACATGCTTGTCCTTTGACATCAAGGTGCTTCTTTCCTACCCTTAGAATCTTGGCTCTTGATTTCCTTTTCCATTCTCTCTCTGTGGATATATGTTAAATATTTATTAAATCCTGGGCTATCAGAGAGACCACACAATCAAATCCTAGGCAGACAGCTTAGGAAATCCTTGAATACAAGGATAAATAGCTGAGTCAGTCACACACACCTTTAATCCCAACACAGGGAAAGCCAGGAGTGGTAACTAACATCATTTATCCCATAACTCCAGAGACAGAACTTCTTCTGTTTCTATGAGTTCAAGGCTACACGCCTTTAATCCTAACCTGGATGGGATAGGGTATATAAGGGCTCCTAGAAACCAGGCAGGAGGAGAAGCAACTGGCAGAAGAGACCAGGAGTGAGGCTGAGAGAGTTGCAAGACAGTTTGGTGAGAATTGACTTTCTCTCTTTGATATTTCAGCCTTCCCCTGATATTTGGCTCTGAGTTTCATTTATTACAACTCAAAATTGTACTACTACATCTCTCTCTCTCTCTTTCCCTCTCTCTTTCCCCCTCTCTCTCTCTCTCTCTCTCTCTCTCTCTCTCTCTCTCTCTCTCTCTTTCTCTCGCTGTGTATGTGTGTGTAAAATGCATGTTTACATGTGCAGACGCACATATGGCTATAGATGTGCATGCACAGAGATGCATATGCATGGGGAGGCTCAAAGTTGATATTAAAAATCATCCTCACTAGGTCTTTTACCTTATTCTATGAGGTATGTCTCTCAATCCAATTCAGAGCTCTCAGATATGGCTGATGGTGCTAGCCACCTTGCCCTTGGGATGCTCTGACCCTACCTTCAGATGCTGGGATTACAGGTGAGCTACCACCCCAAGCTGGCGTTTATGTAGGCTCGGAGGGTCTGAGCTCCTGTCTTTATTGCACGGCAAACAGTTTAGCCATAGAGTCATCTCCTCAACTGTTTTTTCTCATTTTGCTTGTTTATTTCATCTCCTCCCCTTTCTTCTTCTTTCTTGGAGGCTGCCTTTGAGGTTTGCTGATGCTCAGGTATTTTCAGCCTTTATAGATTGGGCTCTGGTGATATCAGGCAGGTCCCAGAATGAGCAATGAATTCTATGGGGAGCAGAGAAAATGTTGGGAGTACAACTGGGCTAGGTCAGAGCTTCAGGGAGGAATCCCCAGTTGGGTTTTGAATAATGAATCGAACTTTGCTCGGAAATTCCACAGGAACAAACAAGGGAACATTAACGATGGCAGGGGTGAAGTTATGAAGCATAGGTGGGGTGAGGTGTGGGTTGTGACAAGGTGAGACTGTGGAGTGTGATATGGCACCTGGGTCTCAGTCACCTTGCACACTGTATTTCAGAGTCAGTGTCTTGTTTTGTCATATCTCCATTTTGACCATGAGAGTCCCTGGGCAAAACAGGTTTCCCATGCTCACTGGGGGTTAGACTTGGGTATGTTTTGGCCTGTTTTCCTCCTCTTCATCCTTAGGTATTATAGTGGATCCCAGAAGTTGGGGATGCTCCAGTTTGGTGACCTGCTCTGTGAGCAGAACAGAAAATATGCCTGAAGAAGGTATAGGAGAGAATGAAGTAGGGGCCTGCCTTAAAGCCCAAGGAAGCACCGGTTCCCAGGGATGCTCCTTTGAAAGGGCAAGGTGTGAGAGAAGGAACCAAGAGCATGTGCAAATTTAGCATCTGGGCTGCAGCATCCTCGGAGGCTCAGGCAGGTGTGCAGGCTTCCTGGGCTTTTCCCAGAGCAAAGCTAAGATGAACACCAAGGTGTCAGTAGCTCCAGGCTGAGAGAAAAAGCAAGGCACTGAGGACATGGTGTCTCTTGCCCATCTGGTGGCTTTTCAAGCACTGGCACTCGAGAAAGGTCACTGCTTCTTTGTGGAGTCCTTGTTCATTGTGTTTGTCAGAAGTGTCTTATCCACATGTAACAAACACTATTTTAAGAGAAGTAACTTGAATTGCACAAGCTCTGGGCCTTAAGTAGAAATGGTTTGCTATGTTGGGAAAAAAAAAACAAGCTGGGTGCAAACAGAGCCTTGTTCTGTGGGGTGTGTGTGTGTGTTTGTGTGTGTATAGGGGTGTGTATGGGATATTTTGACTGATTTCAGGGTCTTCCTACAAAACAATTTGAGAAATCTATCCTTCATATATGCAGCATGGCTCAAACTGTAGCCAGTCAGAGGTCTGTGCTGACCTTTATGTGTGAATATGGAGGGCTTCCCTGAAGATGTCAGGAAACTGATGACCAGCTGCATTCTGCACTTTCAGATGTTGCCTGTTCAGGAGAATCTGTGGCCTCTGACTCTGTGCTGTGTCTGGGAATGAGTGGCCTGCCTTCCTAGCCAGCTGATGCCTTGTTTCTGATCTTTCTGCTGCAGTTATCTGGATATTGAAGCACTGTTGACGCTCAGGCAGGTGACCCGGTGGAGGCTGGACTTTGTGTAGAAACTGTCGGTGAGTAGAATGCATTTCCCAACTCCAGCTTTTCCTGATGTGTACTTGGGCAAGACCCCATTAACACGCTAAGTGACAGCCTCACTTTTCTCTTAAAAAGCTCAAATTCACTCATGCTTATTTTCAAGCATTGTCTGGTTTGAAACATTCACATTTACAGTTGTCACCTGGTATCTGTAATAAGAAGTTTCTGACATCCAAGTCCAGACTCACTGTCCCAAATAATCACACAAAGTCTTATTAATTATATGCTGTTTGGTCTATGGCTCAGGCATGTTACCTGACAACTCTTACTTTTAAACTAACCCATAATTCCATTTATGTTTAGCCACATGGCTCGGTACCTTTCCGCAGAGCAGCATTCTCATCTTCTTTTCTCTGTGTCTGCTGGTGGTTCCCCTCTGCTCTTCTGCTTCCTAGAATTATCCTAGCTTGGTTGCCCCACCTCCAGCTACTTGACCAACCAGCATTTTATTAAACCAATATTTACAATGACAAATATTTACAAAGTAGGAAAGCATAGTCCCACAGCAGGTAACCATGTGGATTGGTTTCAAATACCTCTGTGGGTTCTTGGATCTGAAGATGCTCCAGTCTCCTATGTGAAGTGCTCAAGGTTTACATGGGGGGCATGTTTACGTCCTTCTTTGGTGACTTCTGACACTCCATATATCGCACTGCTGTGTGAATGCTTGTTTTATCATTAGGGGATGATAGGAAACGTAACTGCACCCATGCTCAGTATGTACTGGGCCAACATAAGCTTAATACCACAACACAGGAGCCACAATACCATACTGTAGGGAAATCACAGGTTAGGAAAAGGCCATGCCATGCTCATACCATTTGTGTGGTTTCTGCTGTTATCTGGAGGGTTTGGTAGGTGAAAAAATGTTTTGCATTTTTAGGACTTTTGGAATAAAAACAGTTTTGATCTGTGATTGGTTGGATCTATAGATGTGGAACCTGCATGTTCAGAGCCAGCAAAGTGCGAATGACAAAAGACCAAGAGGTCTACCATTTGTGTCCTGCCCATGAGAATGGCTGTTTTTGTCTGCTGTCGGGTACCTCCAATCCTCCAAGATGTGTTGTTGGAGATCCTCCCTCCTGCTCAGTGCTGATGGGTCCAGGGCATCCATCAGCTCTTTCAGGGTTTTAGGAAGCAGGAGCTGACAGGAAGTGGGCAGGGTCTCTGTGCCTTGTGTGGGAATAACAGTTCTTTAGTTGTTCCACACCCAGACCTATCATGGGTGACCCAGGCAGCCACCCGAAAGGAACTGTTGTTATGGGCAGGCCCCTTAGCAGAAAGCATGCTGGAAACTCTACAGAAAGTTCCAAGTAGATGGTACAGGGTCCTTGGGCTGGGTCTGAGGTTGCATGTGAAGATGTGTCATGTTCAGGACCTACTGCTGGGAAGTGACAGTGGCCACTTCTGAGTGTTTCTAGTATGACAAAGTACCCCAAACTGGGTGGCTTAACTAGCATGCATGAGCTTGTCAGTCTCAAGGTTTTGGAGGACTAAAATCCAAGACCAAGGTGCGATGGTGGTTCTTTTGAGGGCTGTCCAGGAAATGACTGGAGGCTTTCGGGTCATATTTGTTGTTATTTGACTTGTGATAGCAGAACTCTAACCTTTACACAGCTTCCCTCTCATATTCTGTCTCCTACTAAGTGATATAGGAAGGTAGGATCAGATCATGTGAAGATTAACTTCAAACCAAACAACCAAGAAAGGCCATCCTTTGCAATGGTCCTCCTGGATCTTCTCCTGGATGGCATGGAACCCAGAGAACAGATATTACCTAGGATATCCTCAAGGGTCTGTGCCTTAGAGAACTCTTCTTTCTCTTTTGTAGTAAAGTCATGGGTCTGCTCTCATCAGTGGCTGTACATATATGGTTCGTTTTTAATATTCTGTGCTTTCACTACTGTATCATGCCAAGTTCTTTGTTTTAGACAAAAACAACAAACAACAAACCCACTCAACAAGGCAAACTAAAGAAAACAAAAAATAGCATAAAAATACCTGAATATTGCATCACAGGAGGCCCCTGAGCTCTGCCCAACAGGACAAACTTTCTCTTTATTTTATAAGTTTCTAATCCTGTTGCTGTGGTAAATACTCCTAGAGAAGGAACTTTTTTGGGGGTGGGGGCTTTCAAGGCTATGGTCCATCATGGTAACCGAAGCTTGAAGCAGCTGGTTATACTGTCTGCCATCAGGAAGTAGAGGGAGGTAACTGGCATGGCTCAGTCAGTTTTCTCCTTTTTATGCTCTCCAGGACCTTAGTCAAGGAATGCTTCTAGCCATAGTTTGGGTGTTTTTTTTTTTTTCCCTCAATTAATCTAATGTAGACAGCTCCTTACAAATATGCCCAAAGGCGTGACTGTGTGTGTATGTGTGTGCTTGTGTACACACAATTCTAGATTCTGCCCAGTTGACAATATTTACTATCAAATCAATCATACTGAATTAGGATCCACCCTAATATCATAGTTGACCTTGATCAGGATCATCTACAAGCATTTTATCTGCAAATATTGTTACATACAACTTAGGTTCGGGAAATTAGGATTTTATTATTATTCTGGGGGTGGGCACAGAATAAACACATAATGGGCCCCCTACTAAGTCTAGGATCCATTCTTATGTTGCCTATGAGGTCCAGTCACTGAAGCAGTTTAGCCCTTTTGTGCAGATGTGAGAGCATTGCGATCATCTGGGTAATAGCCCTACACTTGCCCTTTTTCTGCTGGGAGATTTGGGCTCAGCATATGGCTCCCTTACCACACAACCTTTCCCTGTGTGCACAGGTCCATTGTCACTCAGCCTTTCCCTGGGTACACAGTCTGACTCCAATTCTATGTGTCTTCCCACGCTGGCCCTATTTGGCTCCCAGTCTACAACAGTGCTTTTTCATCTCTGTCCCTAACCCAGACCCCATTCCCATTGTGCCAACTCAGTTCTAAGACTACATCTACCTTCTGGGGAGTGTCCTGAGCTGCCCCAGGCCAGCCTGCTCTTGTCTGTGGACTGTCTTCCCTGCACTGCTTAAAGATATTCTTGGTCACCAGTGGGACACACACACAATATCAGAGTGGACCTAATGAATTCCTACAGCCTGGTGACCTTTCCTGAACTGTCATACTTCACAGTACAGTGTGCCATCCATGTGTTTGCTGGATGCCATGACTTGATAGTGATAGTTGCTCTTAGGATCTAGAGTGTCTCATGAACTTCAGTATGTTATATACTTGATCACTGAGGTGGTTCCATCATGAAATTCTGGAACCTTTAAGAGATGGAGCCTAGTGGGAAGTCTTCAGTTCATTGGAAGTGTACTCTAAAAGGGACAGTGGTACCCAAGCCCTCTTCCTCTTTTCTTTCCTCCTCCTCTTCTTCCTTCTCTTTATCCTCCTCCTCTTCCTCCTTCTCACAAGACAGTAGCTGTGTGTCCACATGTGCTATCTGTCGTGATGTGTTGCATTGTCATAGGCCTAGAACCCACAGGACCACCACCTGTGGGCTACAGCCTCCAAAACTGTGAGCCCAAATGCATAACTTCTCAGTCTTGGAGCCCTATTATCTAACTAATACATTTGTATGCTTAAATTCCTAGTGTCAGTCAGGACAGTCAATACCATGCTGCTCTAGCAAAATCTTCAGGTATGAGGTGTAGGCAGCAGTTGTTGGTTGCCCTTCATTCTGCCCTTCCATGGTCCCTGGATTTTTCAGATTGAACAAGGCTTCCCAATAGCTTAGATGGCTGCTAGAATTTTGAACAATTCTTTCTAATAGGACAGATATATTGTATTCTTTAGACATGTTACTGTGTGCTTACTGGGCATGAGGTAGTGTGAACACAAACTTTGCATGCACAAGAAAATGCAAAGCTCTGTGACATAACTTTGTTTTTACATTTGCTTCATTGGGGTGGTCTGGAGCTGAACCAGGAGGACAGACAGACAGGTTGGAGGAGGACAGCCTCCTGCCCTGGGCACAGGGTGGGGACAGACAAGGTTGGGAGCTGGCACTGGATCGGGTGAGAAGCCGTGGGGCTGTAGACCTCATCACTGAGCATACTGATTCCCTGCTCTTCTCCCACTTAGTGCCCTCTCCCCTACAGTGTCCCTTCCTCCACAGAGCATCACATAGAGGCCTCCCAGCAGCAGGGCCTCCTGACCCCCACGCACCCGCTTGTGCTTTGCTCTTTGGTAGTTCTGCAGATGACTGGGGGGTGTGCAATTCTCTCCTCCCCTGTGGGGGTCATTACCCTGTGTCGCTGCTGCTGCTCCTTGCTGCTTTGGTGCTCTGTTAAGGCAAACCTGCTTTTCAAGGGAAGGCACAGGAAGGTGTCAACTGCCCTTTCTTCAAAACCAGAAATCAACATGGCCACTTCTGGCTTGGTCCATGTCCCCCCCCTTCATGGGTGAGACCACCTAGACACTCTACACCTCATCTCTCCCCCATCTCCCTGGTGCCCAGAAACTTTGAGGCTGGTTCTCCTTGTTTATCTTAAAGGACTCACCACTATTTTAAATTGGCAAAATATACACATAATACAAAAATTTACCATTAGACATATTAATAAAATTTATTTTTAATTACTTGGTGTGTTTGTATATGTGGGTGTTGTGTGTATGTGTGCCTGATGTGTGTACACCCAGAGGTTGATATTGAGTGTCCTCCCCAGTGGCTCACTCTCCACTTTATCTTTTGAGGCAGAGTCTCTCTCTGACCCTGCTTGATCGCTGATTCGTTTAGCCTGACTAGCCAGGCAGATCTCAGGGAGCCTCCTGCTCCTGCTTCTCAGGCATAGGTACTGCCATATCCTGGATTTTGTGTCAATGTTGGATTCCAAACTCAGAATCTGTATTGACTGAGCCATTTCCCAGCCCCTTAAGTTTATTTTGAAAACTGATACATAAATGTAAAAACTTGTATGTATTTGTAGTAACTGCATGATATTTTCATAAGTTGTACATAGTATAATGTTCAAATTAGGGTAAACATCTATCTCTTCAAACATTTATGCTTTTTATAGTTTTTTTGTATAGTTTTATAGTATGTGTATATGTAGGCTTGAACTCAGGTTGTCAGGCTTGGTAGGAAGCCCCTTACCCTGCTGGCCCAGCTGGTAGGCCCTCTTGTGGTTATTTGGAGCATACAACACTGTTCTTAACCTCCTGTGCCACAGCATACTCCTGATGAGGACATCTGCCGCTGGTTACCATAGTTCTACTTTCAACTTCCATGAGAGTGACTTTGGCCATGCTGGTCTTTGTTCACCAGGCTTATTGCAGTAGTATGCACGTCTCAGTTATCAGGAATGTATGAACTTTTATGGCAGATGGTTAGTATCTGTTCTGGCTTACTTTCTGTTGCTGTGACAAACGCCATGACCAAAAGCAACTTGAGGAGACAGTTTGTCTTAGCTTGCATGTTAGGGTCTGTCATGGAAGGAAGTCAGGGGAAGAATCTGAAGGTAGGAACTGACTCAGTCTGTGGAGGAATACTTCTTACTGTCTCAAGTTCAGCTACCTTTCTCACACAGCCTAGGCCTATCTGCTTAAGGATGGCATCACCCACAGTGGGCTGAGCGCTTCTATATCAATCATTCATCAAGCAAATGCTCACACAGACATGTCTTCAGGGGAATCTGACGATGGCACTGAAGGTCCCTCTTCCCAGGTGTTTCAAGTTGAACCAGGATGAACCATCAGAGTGTTCTATAGTCTACACTGTGGTAGCTCTCTGTTGCTATATCAGACATGCTGAAGAAAGCATGGAAATGAGACAAGGCTTATCTTGGCTCCTGTACTTACAGGTTTCAGTTCATGACTAGCTAGCTCCATTGTCTGTGAGCCTGCGAGGAGGTGGATCATCAGAGTAGAGAGCTCCTCAGGTGATCCACAGCTGAGGGCGTGGGAGAGAGAGGGAAAGAGAGACAGGCTACAGGTCCTAGTGTAACCTTTAAGGGCATGCCTCAAATGACCTGCTTTCTTGCACTAGGCCCCACCTCCTGAAGTCTGTACCATGCCCTACTGGGGCAGAGAAGTCAGGTGTGCGACTTCGGGGGAATTCCAGATCTCCAGCTCTACAAACCAGGGCCAGATATTTTGTACATTCCTCGGCTGGACCATTCATTATTTATGCATTCATTCTGTTCTTGGTATAGTATGACCCTCTCCTCCCTCTGGTTATCTCATAGGGAAACATTTATTAACCTTAAGCAATCGCTCTTCCTCTGCGCTGCCCCTTACAGTATCTGGAGACCTCCAGTCTGTTTTTTGTTGCTGTGAGCTTCTGGGTGCTAGATATGCTAGATAAAGGGATGCTAGATGTCGCTGGTGAGAAGCCACCAGCTGTGGTCCTCTGTGGCTGGCTTCTTGGACTTCTCTCGATGCTGTGCTGGGGCCTTGGTAGTGGTATAATGTGTGGGAGAGAAGATTCTGGAATCTTCCAGTGAACTGTGCTCCTCAGTTGTCACCTCCCCACATTTCTTCTTGTGTAGATGAGTCTCCACGTACTGTGGCTTTAGCGGTAATGGTTGTGACTGGAAAGCATGATGTCTCAGACAAATGTAATTGACATAGATTACATGACACTGTTAAAAAAAAAAAATCTCAGCCAAGAGACAGTTTCTTTGCTAAGTGTTGAAGGTCATGGGATTTGAGGAACACTGTTCTGGAAGTGAGAACCAGTGCCTGTTTCCCCACTAAAAAGTAGAAAAGTCATAATTAAACCCATTGTGGGAAGCACCTGTGTGAGGAGAGGCAGGGAGATTAAGGGTTTCCACCCCTTCTCCAGTCCTCTCAGGAAGAACCTTGTGGGAATCTAGGGTAAAGTGTGGGCCCTAAGCCCTGCAGCCTGGCACCAGAGCCCGCTGCTCCACATGATGAGGCCTCACGTGGCTCTGAGTTCACCTGTTGCTTCCAATCCTGCAGGAGGAAGGCATTTGCAGTCTAACTTCACAGATAGGTCTATGAAGGTTCAGACTGGTTTTCAGACTCACTAGCAGGTTCCCCTCTTAAGACAGGGTGACTTATGGCTTTTTACATGTTGGGGGGGGCTCTTAAATTTCCTTGGTAGTTTTCTGGAATTGTGTTCTTTACTTGAATAGTTAACTTTTTTTTTTCCTGTCTGTCACCCATTCCTACATGCGTTCCAGAGTCTGGAACTTTGCCAGTACCCGGGTTTGCACTTATCTGTACGTGTCTATGAGAGTTTGACAAGATCTGAATGAAAATACCCCAAGTGCTGACTGACGAGGCCAAGACATGTGGTCTGCTAAACAGAGGGTTTCTCAGTGGTTGGTAGATTTGATGAATTTGACTGTTAGGATTGGGCTGTGTTTTATCTTTTTGAGTCATGTGCTATATGATTGAGCTCTAGTATGATGATGGTGAGCAACCGTGAAAGCTAAGAGGTGGGGTCTACTGAGGGGGATTGTCCCATAACTAGGACATGTCCTTTGAAGGTATTAGTTTTCATGGTACCCTACCTAGTTCTTGTGACTGGCTGTTAAGGTGAACCCATTTGATGCACTTGGTCTCATTTGCATGCAGCATTTTCCTATTTCTATCTTGTTCTGATGGTGCACTTATCTGAGGCTGACAGAGCCCCTCAGTCTTGGACTTGAAACTTCTAAGTCCATGTTATAAATTGATCTTCTTTGCTATAAAGTACATAGTCTCAGGTATTTTGTTGTAGTAGCAGAAAGGGTACAAAGGCAGCTTATGGCTTAGAGGTTCTCAGAAGTTCTTGGGGAGAGGAAGACTCAGCCTACAGTTGCTATTTTAAATGTAGGACTATGATACGTGGCTTATCATTGGGTGTACTGATCTTTCTGCCATTAGAAAAAGCTTGGTTGTCACAGGAAAAAGTGCCTTTTCTATGGTTGCCTCTAAATTTTGGGTTCCTACCCTTTTTGTGAACCAAGATTCCATCTGCTCTGTCCACAGTCCTACCACTTTGCTTTGGGGATTATAGCGTGGGGTTCCCACTTGTCCAGTAGAGCAAACTCACACCCATCCCCTCATCTTGTTGATTTTGTTCTCGTGAACAGATTTTGGTTGCCATCTGTGCTTCTCTTAATTATTTTTCCTAATTCTACCAAAGAGAGAAGAAAGGACATTTTCCTAAAGTCCAGACTCACCAAGGAAGTATTGCTCTCCTCCCACCATGGTCAGGAGCACAGCTGCTATCCCTGAGGGTAGGGAACCATAGGGTAGAGCTGGCCCGTAAGACTTCATGGGCCATGCCCTTGCCCTGTTATCCAGTTGGTGCTGCAGCATCGAGGGCTTCCAGGCCTCAGCCTCACCCTCCTGGCAGATCCCCGTGCCCTGCTCACTGGGTGGCAGAGACTGGGCAGAGCTTCTGTGGTTCTGTCCAGGGCTGTCAGTCAGTCACTGGGAACATCTTGCCCATGTGGAGCTTTGTGCTAGCCGATGTAAGGTTGAGGGCTCCTGCTCTGGCGCTTCCCCTGGCCTGGGCTGTCACCGTCCAGTGCTGCTTTGTACCCTCTTTTGTATTGTGTTCATTATCCACTAGGCTGGATACTAACAGAGCACTGAGGCCCAATCCCACCCCACCCCTCCGTCTCTTGGCACATGTTCCACAGGCACACTCTTCCCTGACCAGGGAAGTCAGATGGGCTTTAGAATGTAGTGGTGGAGGGGGGCTGTCCATGTCCTTCCTCCTCAGCTGTCTTCCTTCTTGTTATCAAACGTGTACCTGCTCATCCCTTCTTGCTGGTCCTGTAGGTGACCCTGAGGATGTGGTATCTTTAGAAAAGGCGGCCATAGATGGATTTGGAGAACATCTTCCTGAGTGAGGTCTTACAAACCCGGAGGATAAGCAGGGGATGTACTCACTAATTAGTGGACTTTAAGCAGAAACATTCTATTTTCATTGAAAGATGATGGGTGAATAAAGTGATTTAAAACACACACACACACACACACACACACACACACACACACACACACACACACACAGAGAAAAGAAAAGGTGGCCATGTTGGCCTTTTCAGCATCCAGCAGGTTTTAAATTCTGCGTTCTCTTGGAAGAGATACACTGGAGATGATCTGGCTGTCCATGCTTGCTCCGTCTACCTCAGAAACCTTAGCAGCCTCTTGACTGGGAGAACTCTGTGTCTACAGATGGGTTTTTTTTCTGGGCAGAGACTCTTTAGCCTTTCAGTGTATGGCGGAGTGCCACCTCCATCTCTGGATACTTAGGAAGTTTAGGTGAGGGCCAGGAGACATTGGGGACTTAGCACTTGGCAGCCACTTCTAGAAGTCTTCTGACTCAGGAGACAAAGCAAAGCGCCTATTCCTCCTTGGGCAGCTTGTTGATCCCTAGGCTAGAATACTGGGAAAGCCAGCCTGGAACATCTGCTCTTTGGTCCTTATTTTCTCTGCTGGCCAGGGCAGCATCCTGGACCACACTGACCACTGTGCCCCATCTCATGACCTTCCATGAGAAACTGCCTAAGCTGTCCATTCTGTAATTCCTAGACCCTCAACGAGGCCCAGGAATGGGAGGTTGTGAAGTTCTACAACCTACTACACATTTCTCTGGGGAAGGGTTGATGGGGTGACCTGGCTTCCCTGTTCTCTTGTTTGGGACTCATATTTATTGCCTTTTGAAGGCTGTAGTCAACAGCCCTTCTAACATGGCCTCCTCTTCTTCAGCATGTGGTTGGAGAGCCATCCTCATTTTGTGGAGGTGGAATGTGGTGTCACATCTAGATTCACTGCGGGCCTCTCTAGGCTAAGGGGCCATTTCTTCTCAGTGGGCCTGGACAGGTCCTTTCAGTTCAGCAGTATCTGTGGGCAAACTAGGTGTTGTCTGCATCTGGCTTAGAGATGGGAAAGTTTTATTTTTATTTGAATTAACAGCAATTTAAAATAACAGCGTCAGTCTTAGCTGTATGTATTTGGGATTCTATTTGCATCTTTGGAAGCAATCTCACGGTATGTATTTTGGGAAGTTATGCTCCAGTGTAGAGGAAGTCTCTGTGGGAGAGCCTCTGTGCTGGTAAAGGGATATCTGGGACAGGTCTGCTGCAGCTGATTCTTCCCCACCTGGCTCCTGGGTCTCGACATAGCTACGGGAAGGCAGCCACAGAATCTAGCCTCCTTTCCCAGCTTAGCAGTCAGGATGCTTAGTGCCCAGGATGGTCTGCAGGTGCCTGAAGCCACCAACTGTGCTACCTGCTCATCATTAAGTGAGGAACACATTAGGCACAGTAGGAGACCAATAGTAATGAATAACCCATATATTAGTACAGTTCATTCACATTCTCTAAAGTATTCGCTTCTGGAATTTCCCAGTTGATGTTTTTGGGTGGCAGTTGATTATGGGTAACTGAACTTAAAAAGCAATGTCTCTAACAGCAGGGATGCGGGCATAGAGCTGTCAAATCACAGGACCAAATCCATTGGTTAGCTGTATGGCTGACCTGGCGTTATGCTCACTGTCCATGACTCTATGACACAGGGCATGATGGGTATTGGCAGGGCAGTCCCTGAGACTGTGTTCACACTTGTCCACAGTTGCCTACACTTGCTGTGGGCTCCAGGGCTGCTGCTGCTGCTGTCTGGAGATGAGTCAGCTTCCCCTGAAACTTTTCCAGATGGCCAGCCTCTGTATCCCTAAAACAGTGCCTGGGTGTGGGGACAGCCTCACACTCAGGATTCCTAAATTGGGGCATGTGAAGCACCCTGCCCCATGGAAGGACAGGAGGGGATGGCCCTGTGGAGCTCTGAGGTTTTTTTCCTGAGCACCTATGAAGTGTGCCTTGTTGAAGATCTGTGTGCCACAGACTCATGTTGTCCCATCATCTCTGCAGAAGCACATTGAGCTTTGTGGCAGTGACAGGGCAGCACAGCCTCCTTTGTGGATGGGACTGGGAGCTTGGCTCCTGGAGTTAGAAGTGAAATGACGCCTAAGGGGTGAGGTTGCTGGGGTGGTGCCCTCAGGAGGGATTAGGGATGAAGAAATGAATGGATACCTAAGAGTGAGCGTTGCTGAGGATGTGAGTTCAGGCTCACAACCACATGCAACTGTAGTTTTAAGGAATCCAGTGTACTCTCCTGGCCTCAGCAGGCATCTGGAGCTTGTCAGCCAGTTCGCTAAAGAGCTGATCATTAGACACAGAGTGTCTGGTCCCTGCGCCCAGCCTTCTTCCTGGCCAGGTGAGCCTTCCTTTTCCCTCACACACCTTTTCCAAACATAGACCAGTGGACTGACTGTTTTCAGACTAATTTTAAACTATGCACTAAATTAACTGTTTCTTTTCTTTTCTTCATAAAAGTTCCAAGCCTCTGGTATTTGGTTGTAGCAGCAGAAAAAGACTGATAAATATTTGCACCAACACACCCTACAAGCAAATAATTCTACCCAATTACAACTTGGGTATTTTTTCTGAGCCTTTTGATTGATATGACCTTCTCTAGTTGTGCCTGTCTATTTGGGCCAATTCATTGATTTCTGGCAAGTTGTTGCTTCTCTTATCAAAGTCAGTGTGGAACATCCTTGAAAGACTAAAATTAGAACTGCCACTCAACCCAGCTGTGCCAGTCTATGTGCCCCTGAGTTAGCATTATCATAGAGACAGCTGTGGGTTATCACTTCAGTATCAACAATAGCAGAGTCAAGAACTAGCCCCACAGCCCATCAGTAGAGGAACACATCTGTTGTAGTCCATACACCCGATGTGTCTGTCCTTTTCACCAGAAGCTGTCTACACCCCAGTAAGTGGATGGAGGCTGAGTTAGTTACATCAGCTTAACCAAGTTCTGTTCCCAGGGAAGAGGTGGAGTGGGCTGCAGTCCTGCCACAGCAGTCATCCAGAGACACCTTTCTATATGCTTGGCTCTGGAGTGAGCCAGCTGTTACCTGCCACCTCTTTCTGTCTCACCTCTGCCCTGAGGTGTTGGACACAAATGGTCAGACATCTTAGAAGCCCCATTCTAGGAGTCCAAAGCCCACATGTCAACCGCTCTGTTACTTGACCAGAGCCTATTTGGGAAGTGAGGGTCCCATTATTGGTCTTCTAGGATACAGCAAGGAGTATCCACACACATTGCTTCTTGTGGCCATTATTACAAAATAAATGAGTGTTTTGCTCTTACCCTGCAGGGTGAAGTGGGAGAAGAAGAGACTTATTTTTGCAGTGCCATGTTTCTTTGAATTCTTGTGTGTGACCTCTAAGGAGGTCAAGAGCCTGGCAGTGGCCTGAGCCTGGGCTCCTGCCTCCTGGTGCATCTGCCCCCAGACATTTCAGCTTTGCTCCTCCGTGCTGCAGAGCCCCTTGGCCTTGTGTGTGAAGGGACTGTGCCATGCACCTGCTGGCAAGTTTATGGGAAGCACAGAGGCCCTGGTGGAGCTGGAGCTGGAGGCATCTAGGATGGTGGGGGTGGGGGTCCTGGGAGTCCTCTAGAAGACCAGCCTTGGCCAGTCATCACTGATAGCGCCCTTCTGAACCTGAGTCTTCCCCCTCAATTCTGTGAAATGACTGTAACAGATGCACTCATTTTACAAATTTGTTTAGGCAGAAGGAGGCCCACAATGCATAAAATATCATTTGGAGCATCCTTCTCAGACAATAGCTCTCTGTCTTCACCCAAAATGTGTACTTGGTGCTGGGCTGGTTGTCGTTGGAGCCCAGGCTATGTTAGCAGAGGGTAACCTACTGCCAAGACAGGTGTCAGAATGTGCACGGGGCGTGGGCACTGTGCTATATGGAAGGTCTGTCTTATTTCCTCCAGGTCCACATGGGCTGGGGATGCTTTGTTCAGGCTGCTCTGGGGAGAGGGGAGAATCTCAAGCACTCTCTGAAATAGGAGACATGTGTGTGTGTACAACCTCTGGGGGACAGGAACCCCACACGACAAGTTTGCTGTGGAGTCAGTCACACATTGCAGACTGTGTTTGGTGTGTGACTGTGAACATCACTGGCAGAGTCAGATGGAGTATGGCCCCTGTGGGGTGGCTGTACCAAAGAGGAATGGGGTGTAAACACAAGGTAGCAGTAAAAGGCTTCAAGTTGCCAGTGATTTGAAATGAAAATGAAAGCCATGGCGGATTATCACATTTAAATCACACAGAGTCCTGTACTCCCCCCAGGCTCTGAGGTAAATACTTCTGGTGGTGGTATTGGGGTTGCTTTGTTAGCATTAAGAATTTGGGGCTTTGGTGGCAATATTTTTCATCATTTGGAAGGAGGAAAAGGGTGTTTTCTAGCAGTTAAAGGTCTCAGGAAAACATCTAAATTCATTGATTATTGGTGTATGCTTCTCCATGAAGACAGAGTGGTGAAGCTCTGGATGGGTGAGATTGAGCAGATATGGAGGGAAGTGCGGCTCTGCACACAGCCAAGTGGAGTCCTCTAAGGAGGGTCTGGCTGTCTGTGCCCATGTTTGATTAGACTAATTATTGTCATGGCAGTCTATGTGGGTGTAGGTACATGTGCCATGCATGCCTTGCTTGTGTGTATGCTTGAGTGTGGGTGTATGTACTTGCTTTAATTTCTTTTGTCATTTAAACTCGGGCCTGGGTTTTGTTGTATGGATGTCGTTACAGAGAGTATGATCTGCTTTCATCAGCAGCTGTGGAGGGAAGATGTCTGAGAACAGTTGTGCCTATGCTGGGTCTGTTCACTCTCTTCCTGCTTTCCAGGACTCTCTTCATAGTACTGGTTGTGCATTAGTTAGAGTATGTCATCAGTGGGTGGTTCGAAGTCTGCTGAAGGATGCATAGGGGTTCTGGGGAAATGCTATGGCATTTTACACAGAGACTTGAGTGCCCACAGATTCTGGTATCATCAGGGGGCCTGGAGTTAATTCCCCAAGTATGTCAATTGATGACCACATACTACTGAGAGGCTGAGGTAAGCAGGAAAAAGACTCTAAAGATGCTGATCCTGGGAATGTCTGAGTCTGTTTCTTTACTCAAAGCCCAAAGACTGTACTGCTGTCACAGTCGGCTTTTGAGGTGGAGAAGTTATCCTCCATTATCTGGTTGGACACATGTCATCAAAACTGTGATAGTTAACTTTGTGCTGCTGTGACAAAACATAGTCTAAACTGCAGTGTGGCATGAGTCCTCTCACCAGTCAGTGACTCTATCTCTGTTCAGGTCTTGCACTGTTCATCATCAATGGCTGTGGCTTCTTCTAGGTACCAACTCTTCTACATGAGCCCAGTCACGGTCATAGACACTCACACCTCTTGGGAGATAAATGCTTACCACTCAGCTCTTCTGAAATGCTAAACCCTGAGGAATACCTGAAGACTTGGAGCAGCTCTAGGGATAACACTGAACTTCAACCTGGGGGTGAGCAGTGTCTGCTAGTCTGTGCAGTTGAGTGTGGTATGCTGTGTGGTCCAGCCCTGTCTTTTATCCTCTCACTGTGTCCTGATGTGGGGCAGGTAGACCGAGGTACTCAAGAAATGAGTGTCCAGGTGTCTCTTCCACACTCAGGGATGAGGTTGCTGCCCTCAGGTTCTGCTCCTCCTATTTGGTTCATTTCCCATGGACATTCCTCCAAAGTTGCCTGGGTGTGGTTGACCTGGTCATCTTGTTGCCACCATCAGGAATGAAAGACTGCATAGTTTCCTGGGCTGTCATCAGGACAATGAGCCTTAAAATCAGGGGTGCTGCTGTGGCCTTGCAAGGGAGCCATGCTCACTGGGGTGGGATCACCTTCCTGTTGGAGGCCAGGCTGCATGCCCTAGCCTATTCCTAGGTTTCTTCTAAATCTCTGGTTTGGGAAGTGGGGATTCTGTTGGCAGCTTATTAATAGGCAATGCAGCTTTTCCTGGAACACTGAATAACGGAGAGTCGTTTCACGTGGTGGATCCGCTCCTGTCTGATTCCTCTTGGGAAGCCCCATCTTCTGCTGGAGACACAGGGATCAGGTTCCCGCACCTCAGAGAGGTAGATGAGGTGGGTTAATGCTGGTGCATTTGCATATGCTGCCTGTGGATAGAGGCTGGTGTGCCTGAAGAAGTCTGACTCATAGGGCTTTGCAAGCTTCGAGGCCCTTCAGTGCTCAGAGTTTTTATGGCTTCTCCATCTGTGCTGTGCCCGGGAAGGTTGATAATCCCTTCCCCCTCACTTCTCCTCCTCTCCTCTCTTCCTTTCTTTGCTCCCCATCCATTTGATGGCCTGACTACACAGGTCCTCTTGCTGATGCTGTCTGGGATAAATGAGAGTCAAGTCTGGGTGTGGCTGTGCAGCCATCGGTGTCTGTGGTAAAGTGCATCTTACACAAGTGGGGGCTGATGCAGTGATGTCAGGGGAAGAAGCTGTGTGGCTGTGGGCACCCTAGATCATACAAAGAGGCTTCTCAAGATGTCGGAGTCTGAGGATCAGGGAGGTTGTAAGGATGGCGTGAGGAGGGGTCCAAGCCTGCAGTTTGGATGTCCTTGGTTGAGGGGACACAACAGGGGTGAGAAGCAACATGGAGGTGGTTTGGCTTCTTGTTCATGTCAGGAGATGAGGCAGAGAAGGGAGCAGAGAAGATGGTTGAGCTATGAGGCAGGCTCAGGATGGAAGATACAGCAGTAGGTTGCCTGCTCATTTGCTCACAGTCCTTGAGATCAGAAGAGCTGCCTTCTCCACACAGTGGCTCGGGTACCTTCTGAGCCTGTGTATCTGCTTGTGTGTGTCTATACATGTCCATTTGTATATTTGTGTGTATGCCTATTTTTGCACCTGTGTATGCATCTGTATGTAATCTGGCAAGGGAATACTTGTGAGGGGTAGAACTATTAGACCACCCTGGAAGGCAGTGAATCAAGGCAGAACAGCTTGAGGGGCTGGGCAGCTGCAGAGGCTCTGGAACTGTTCCAGGATGTGTGCGCAGGTGTGTGAAGCCGCCCAATCACAGAGGAGAAGTACTGCCCCATGGGAGGCCTCCTGTTCCTTTGCCCACTGTTTATGAAGTTATAACATTAGAACATTTTTACATGTGTAGAGAGTTTGCAATGATGGTAAGATAAAGCAGAGAAACACCATCCCCAACCCTGGTTCCCTCATCATCTGCTGTCACAGTGGGCCAGCCATTTGCCACAACAGTGGAACCCATAGTGTGGTCTGTGGCAATTCTTAGACTTTGTTTCTGATGATGTAACAATTTTGAGGAATAGGGAGCTGGAACTTTGTAGACAACATCTCAGTTTGGTTTTCCTCCTGGCTATGAATTATTAGGGGGAGACCCACAGAAGTGAAGTGTTACTCTAATATCATGTGCTATGGAGATCTATGTAAAACTACCTGCTTCTTTTCCAAAGGACTCTGTAGAAGGAGACTGACTCAGGGAGGGGGTCATAGAGAGATTGTGCGCCTAAATGATTTGGGATTTCTATATGGGAGAATGTTACTTAGCTATCAATTCATTCAGACATTCATGCGTATCAGTATGGATTCCCTGTTTTGCTGTTATATCTTGCGTCATAACCCTCTGTATCCGCGGGTACCACATCTCTGGATTCAAAACCACCTGTGATTGACAGTACTCAGGAAGTGCTTCACATGTGGAGAATTTTCTCTGTCACTCACTGTTTTCTCTGCCATTCAGCATCTACATTGCATTAGGAATTATGAATCAGCCGGAGTGACTGAAAACACAGGATGATACAGACAGTTCTGCAGTCAGCACAATGTTTGGCATGAAGGACTCATACTTCCTATGATTGTTGTGTACAAGGGGTCCTGGATGAGTCCATGGTATTGATTCTTCTGCTCAAGTTGTTCAAAATATTAGAAATTGCTGTTACACTCTAGACCACCTTGACAGACCACTGCCTTCTCATGTTTTGAGCACTTTTGTTTAACAAAAGATTTATTTATTTTTTTATGTATGAGTATTTTGCTGTGTGTGCATGTACATGTGTGTGTGTGTGTGTATGTGTGTGTACGTGTGTGTGTGTGTGTGTGTGTGTGTGTGTGTGTGTGTGTGTGTATTCCATATGCCTGGATAATCTTCAAGGACATCAGAAGAGGGTATTAGATCCCCTTGAACGAGAGTGACAGATGGTTGTGAGCTGTCACATGGGTGTTGGGGGCTGAACCCGGGTCTTCTGGAAGAGCAGCTGGTGCTCCCAACTACTGACTCACCTCTCTGGCCCTTTGATGCTTTCTTACTTTTGGACACAAGATGTTTCAGGTTTACCTTGTACAGTATGTTCAAGAGTTCAGTCTGGTCAACTTACTGAGACTCTGCCTCAAAATAAAAAGTGAAAAAGTGGCTATGGATATAGTCTGGTAGTAAGTAGATCACTAGTCTAACATAAGACCCTTGGTTGAACCCTTAGTGCCACAAATAAATAAATACTATCAAACAAACAAAAAGCAGTCTGTAAGCTGAGCGTATTTGTTGCTATCAAGACATCACTGCTCAGCTTGCTCCCTCAGAGCTAGGTCATACATGTGTGTGCAAACCTATGTGGTCATGCATAGGTACCCTGGCTCTTTGAAGGCCCGGTCCCACTCAGTAGTCATGATCACCCACGAGGGGTCTGTGTGCTCATACATATCAGTGCAGAAAGGAATCCTGGCACCTGCTGGCCTGTAGACAGGAACAAACAAAGGACCCAGGAGGCTGAAACAACATTATCTAGGTATGAAAACATAGCAGAGCAACGGAAATATCTGGGTACCCTTGACAGTGAGTTTGAAATGTAAGACATTTACATTTACAGTTCAGCCCTCCACCAAGTATGACTCCTGGCTGTCAGTAAAACCACTAAAGTTGTTGATCACTCTGGTGAGTTGTGTTGTGGTCATGCTGTCAGTCATTCATGGCATCATGTTGTCCTCCTGACTGTTGATTCTGCTGGATGAGTTGTTATGTAATCACACTGACTATTGATCATGGTAAATATATACCGTTATTTCGCACATGCTGTAAAATGCTGTTACTATGAGCCTGCAGCTTGGATCCTGTCTCCTGAGAACTTCTGCAGTTTTGTGCCCTCTCAGCAGTCTTGAGAAAAGCAAGTCTCTGATTTCTCTGTGTAGCCCAGGAAACTAATCATTAAAGCAGTGGTGTGAACATTGCCAGCTCTAAGCTGCTGGTAAAATAGATGCACATGGGGCTGGAATGGTACAGCCGTTAACAACACTTGCTGCCCTTGCAGAGGACCTAGGTTCAGTTCCCAGCATTCATATCTGGAGGCTAACAGCCGCCTGCAGCTCCACCACCAGGAGATCAACACCCTATTCTGGCCTTAGATATATCAGTACACACACAAAAACACACACAAAACAATAAATCTTTTCCTTCCTTCCTTCCTTCTTTCTTTCTTTCTTTCTTTCTTTCTTTCTTTCTTTCTTTCTTTCTTTCTATTTTTAAAGACTCACATTTCTGTATGCAGAATACCGTAAGACTGTGTTATCTGTCCTATGTTTAGGTCAGAGGACGAAAACAAAAGCGGTCATGTTATTTCCTCATTTGGGCTCCCTTGGCAGGGATCCAAGATTTTTGGTATAAAGAGGCCTCTTCTCATTGGTTGGGACCCTTCTTCCCTTATAGCCCCATTTTCTCTCCTCCTGGGCCTTGACATACATCCCTGCAGATTTGCCCCTCTGTCCTTAACAGCAGATGTCACCCATCACCCTGAGCACCTCAGCCTGCTGTTCTGGCTCATTCCCCTACACATTTCAACAGCTGCTTTTCTCTCAGATCTTGGAGAGAAAAAATGCCGGCTCCCACTTTGTCTTTCTTCTCCTGACCCCTTTTCCGGCCTTGTTTAGCTGAGGTTTCTGGAATGTCTGTCTGTCTCTCCTAGCTGTTCCATCCCTCCCTCCCATTCTCACACCCTCTCTAGACAGACATACACCATTTCTTGCAACACTTCTGTGGGTGTCTTTGGCACAGGAACTGTTTTCAGCAAGGCCACCAAGGCCAGCTATGAATCCTTTTTTCCATTCATGCCCTAAGACTGTTTGTACTGTCATCTTCTTCCCCAGAAATCCAGTTGGTTCCGGGCTGCCAGAAGCCTGGAATTCTCCTTTACCTCATAGTACGGAGTTCACCCAGTCGCTCCCCGGGCCTTATAGTCCAGAGTGTCCCCAGAATCTATGCACAGGGCCCCCTTTCTCCTTGGTTTGTGCACATATGGTTGTTGGTTGCGTACAACCTTGTACTGTCAATTACCGCTGGGCCAATAGTATGGTTCAATGGATGAAGGCATTTGCTGCTAAGCCTGACGGTTAGTTTGATCCCACATAGTGGAAGGAGAGAACTATCTTTGCAAATTGTCTCTGACTTCACACATGTGAGATGTGTGTTTGTACATACATATATGTGTGTGTGCATATTCTAATAAATAAGCAGATAAGTGTAAGAACATGTATTATCCATATGTGAAAGCATGCCCACATTCATTCGTAGCTTACCCTTGACTCCTCTCCAGGACTCCACACTGCTGAGTCCAGTTGACATTCTAACACAGTAGGTACTATGCTGTCTCTATCATCCTCTTCACATGTCTCTCTATATCCACTGGGAATCAATCTTGACCTCCCTCAACTCCTACAGCTAGTCTATTCCAGAATGCTGTGCCTGCTTGCCCTTGCTGTCACTGTGGGGTATGATCCTGTCATCTCCCATGGATTATATCTCCTGGTAGGCTTCCTATTTCTACCCCACTCATATCTCCAGGCTCTGTCCTAGGGTCATCTTGGTTATCCCTTTAGATCTTAAACAAGATCCTGTGACTCATTGGTATAGAAATTTCTATCACTCTTCTTGCCTACAGGATCACTAGAGACCCTGCCTCTATTTTCTCTCTGATGTTATTTCCAAATACTTTCTTACCCTTCCATACTTTCTCTGTTAGCTTAGTGTCTTCAGGTGCTGGTTTCCATGTCCCTTCTCTGGGAGGCTTCTGCGGATTGACCCAGTTGGTACGGATCCTCCTGTTACTGTGTTTGCCTTCTCCATTAACCCCACCACTCTTGCTCATGTATTAACTCTGCCCTCCATCACTCCAGCGTGGATACTGGGGAGCACAGAGCTCTAAGTTGGACTCATTCAGCTTCAGGTGTGTTCTTAGTGTCTGAAAGAGGTACCTACTGTCTGCGGGACAAATGGCAGGTTGCACTCAGCAGCCAGGGCCTCCTTGAACTCTGCACTCTGACATCTTCTTGTGTTCATGCTAACCCTTTCACTGAATCAAGTCATTTATCACAAATGCCAACATGTGTGCTGGTCTCTGTCTGGAGCCTTGGAGAGAAGTCTGGGGTAAGCTGTGAGTGTGGACAGCTTCTGTATATGGGTAGGGCATTTTCTTTCATACATTTATATGTATGGAAGTCAGAGCATAACCTCTGTAGCTAGTTCAAGTTCCTTGTGACCCCCCAAAACTTCTCAGGACTTGGCTGTCTAGCTTCTATGGATTCGTACCCAAGAGAAGGCTCTTCCTCTTATTAGGGTGGCACACAGGCGGACACTGGTGGGTGAATTTTGCATTCTCCACAAGGAAGAGGGACCCTGATTCACTTCAGCACCAGTGGGTAACCCACTCTTGGGACCATCTGACGATTCACTTGCCCTTGATGTCCACAGGGATTGTTTTCAGGGGGGCTGCCAGAATCCAGGATACTCAGGTCCCTCATATATAGAATAGTGGAGTATGTAGAACTTAAACCAATTTCCCCACATGCTTTAATTTTAGCCAAGAATATTTTATGAAGAGTGGGGTGTGGTGGCACATACTTTTAATCCAAGGACACAGATGCAGGAGGACCCATGTGAACTCAAGGCCAGCCTGGTGTACATGCTGAATTCCAGGGATACATAGTGATATTCTCTCAAAAAAATGGTGTATATTAATTGAAAAAAGAATACCTTTCATAGTGACATTTTCATATGTGTAGACTAAGTATTTTGATTGTATCATCTCTAGGTGACATAGAGTATTGAATATAATGTGAGTGCTGTGGAAATAGCTGTCGTGTTGTATTGTTTAGTGGGTAATGATAAGAAACAATGACATGTTCACAAGCCTTCGAGGTGACTCAGTGGGTGTAGGAGCTTGTTGTCAATTCTGACAACCTGAGTTTAATCACCACAGGTATGAGAGAATGTGATTCGGGATTATGCCAGTGGTCCTGTGATCCAGGGGCATGCCATATTCAGAAAAGAGACACGTTTTCTGGGTGTTTTGACCAAGATTGGCTTAGTCCTAAGATTCACATCCTACAACATGCAGGCTTGCTCTATTTGCTGCACAGAGTAGAATCTGAAGCTGTTGGCCTTTACATAATCTGCATTTCCTTCAGTCACACAGAAATATCAGAAACCTTTTCTTGGTTCAGTGGTAGAATTGTGATGTTCTGCATTCTGTGTTGGTTTTAGTGGTTCTGTTGCTTCTGAGTGCGTACAGCTGTGATGTGCCTGTGGGCTTTCAGTGATCCACGAAGGCAGCTTTCTCCACGGTGCTCACCACACAGTGGGTGAGAAGCCTGCCCCGGAGCACAGTAAGGGTCGGATTGAGATCAAATGCGCAGGTGAATTTGCTGAAGGGCCAGGACTGGAGTCCTGTCCCAGTTTTTCACCATGCAGCTTTCTGAGATTTTATAATTAATGCTAATGGTGGTGCCGTCATAGCTTGTTTAAATTACCCCAAGAGGAACATCATGTCTATTAAAGAAACTTGATTATAGCTGCCCACCTGCTCTCTATTCAGGGACGTGCAGCTTTTGTGGGAATTCTTCTGGGTAATTAAGAGGGTCTAAAAAGCTGGTTTTATAGTCATTGATTGAACTGTAGATAACAATGAAGTCAAATAATTTAGAAGCTGTTTCCATCTTCAGAAGCATATGAGTGATTTGAATTAGAAAGAGTTTTCCACGTGCTGCTCTGGTGTCTTGGAAGACATGTGGTTTCTGGAGGTTCTGGGCATGTTCCCACTAGGGGTCCCTGGGGAGCAAGGCTGCATGAGGTTGGGAAGGGCCATTGTCCCTCTTTTTGCTTGAGCTCTGAAGACGATCAGGGCCCACACAGAAGCTGCAAGATCTGACAGAGCTGTGCCCACTGCCTGTGCAGACTTGGAAGTTACATGCACACAAGAGTCAAACTCTAGTGTGTACCATGGCCAGAGCAGCGCTGGTCTGGAGATGTGCATCTCAGGTGCAGGTTTGCACACCAGCTTGGATATCTTTAGCTATAAAGAATTGGTATAGTTTGCTTTCATGTGTGGGTGCTATGCTGGGTGCTAGTGTGGCAAAGAGGCTGGCAGGCTTTCCCTGCACTCTGAGCATTCATGTTCAGAGGGCAAGGAGGCACCATTTTATTTGACTATGTATCATAGTATCAGGTTTTCTAGCACTGAGGGCACTCAGAGGATGAAGATGGCATAGAGGGGTGTAGCTAGCAACAGCAGTTAGTGTGGGCTTCAAGGGCAAGGCTGTAGAAGGCTCTGTGAAATATTGTCAACAGTCTGGATTTTGTCCACTGAGTCCTAGATGCTACACTGTAAAGGGTTTTGTTTTTGTTTTTTATGATAGCATGTTTTCACACACACACACACACACACACACACACACACACACACACACACACCTACCAGTTTCAGGTGGACAGTCAGCGGATTGTATGCATCACATCGCATAGCTGTGAGCAGCACAGGGTATTTATATATCTTCCCACCCATCTCCTAAACCCACTGAGCCTGACTCCTCCTCCTCCTCCCTGGTCCTTCCACCACCATTCTGTCTTCTTTCTCTCAGAATCTGACTGCTTGTGGAGCCCTAGGTGGAAATTAACTTAGAGTACTCACCAAAAGCACTTGCATAGGTGCCTGAGAGGCACACCTGGGGACACCTAGTATGCCTGTGTTTGTGACTGCCTTGCTTCTCTGAGTGGGATGTCCTCAAGACCCATCCATGCAGTATATGTCAGAATTTCCATCTTCCCTCTCTGTGTGTTTGCATGTGTTTGTGTCTTTCATGCATGTGGAGGTTAGAGGCCAATGTTGAGCATCTTTTGATGGCACTCTCCACCTTGCTTTTGGAGACCAGGTCCACCATTCAGTCAGCTGACCTTTAATCCTCAGTCCACCTGCTTCCCCCTCCCGGCACTGTCACTACAGATGCCCATTGCTAAGTCTGGTTTTTATGTGCGGGTTGGAGATCAGAACTCATGCCCTCATGCTTATATGGCAAATACTTTACCCACTGAGCCAGCTCCCAGCCCCATAATTTCCAGTCTAGTCAAGGCTGAATAATAATTAGCTTATGTATGGATCACATTTTGTTTACCCACTCACCCCCTGAGGAACTTCTGACTGTTGTGAATGATGAAGATCTGTGCTTCCAACCTCTGTGCATATACACCCAGCAGTGGGATTGTGAGCAGTGACTTACAGCATTCTACTCGGAGTTTCTCAAAGACATGCCACAGTCTTTGAGAAACTATGAGTTTCCCACAGTGGCCATGTGGGTCGAAGCCAACACTATCACATCTAACACCATGTGAACATCTTAGGCACCTTAACATCGAAGTGGCCATCTTCTGCCCTAGAATCATGGAAGACTAAACAAGACAGGAATCATTATTGGGCCAAGCACAGTGATTTAGGGATTTCTTGTAAACAGCAGAAGCTCATCTATCCTGATGGATCTGAGGAATCTGGAGAGACTTGTAAGTGCAAATATGGGTTAGGGTGAAAAGGTCGTGTTTTGGGCCAGATCATAGGCTTTAATGGCTGAGCATCAGGAGCCCCTGGGGTGGCAGCTCATTCTCCAGGCTAGGGATGGGCTGCCTTTTCCTGTAGGTGGTTTCTCTTGCTGTAGAGTTAATTACCTTCTTCTAATGAGTGTATTTCACAGGTGGTGCTCAGCTTGATTGCTTACAGCTGCCCCAAGAGAGACTCAGAGCTACCCAGGACTTGTGAATATCCAGATCTAACTGGAGTTAGTGGCCTCCGTTCTCTAGTCTCTCCAGACCCGAGCCTATATAAATTTAGAAGATAGCCCCTGACTCCATAGACCTCATTAGACTTCAAAAGCAAGAGAGTCATTTTTGGTGGTTATTCTCAATTTTGATTCTACTGCAGAAATGCCCTTTTAATATCAGAGAATTTCCAAGGCTTTCTTCCATGTGGCTACACTAATATTCTTAACACTGTTTTACACACTCAGTAGCTATTTGCTAAGAAAATATTTTTAAGTTTAACTTTCCATTGTAGAAAAATTTACATAAAAGCAAAATCATGGTGTCATCTGTCCCTGAGAGGGTTAAGCCACATTCTCCTCTAGTTTTTCGGCTGAAGTCTCAGACCCAATACTGCAGAATGTGGTCCTATTTGGTAATAGGTATTTAGAGAGGTAATCAGGTTAAAGATGAGTTTGCCACCATGACTCCAGCCAACTTACCCAAAGTCCTTATAATATGAGAACATTGGAACACAGCCTCACAGAAAGACAGCTGTGTAAAATCACAGGAATAAAGGGCCATGCACACACTGAAGAGAAGTGCCGGGTGCACACAGGGAGAGGGAGTATGTGCAAGCAGGGGGAAGAGGCATGCGCACACTGAGGGGAGGGACTGTGTGTGGAGGGGGCACTCTAGTGAGACCCAAACTACTTCTATGAAATCAGCATTAATCTCTTCTTCGTGTGCCTGACTTGATCACTCAAGATTCCATCACTTCGAAGCTTCCACATTAGGTTCCAATCTCAGCATCTTTGGGGAGAAGACACATCTAAACCACAGCCATCAAGAAAGATAGAATAAGAACTTAGGCTCCAGCACCTTTGTCCCAGTGAAGCCAAACATGTCACATGGATCTGGACACACCATCCTTGGGACTAAGCTGGGCCCATGTGGAGCCAAAACAAGCATCATTCTTACATAATCAGGAAGTGGAAGATGAGAAATCACATTGGAAAGTGGTCCACATGCTTACTGATGCCTTGAAATATCAAATCCCCATCTGTATTTAAAACTACCCAATTCTCTCAAAAACATGCTGAGTGAAGGAAGCCAGACACGAAAGACTACATATTGTACAATTCTGTTTATAGAACATTTCTAGAAAATGACTAAATATAGGCCCAGAAGGCAGATGAGTGAGTGGTTGCCTAGGTCTGGAGCTGTACATGGGGGTTGGCTTCAGACAGGCATGTGGGAGCACAGGAATGCCACGTGTTCTGAGTCATCATGCAAAGCCTGAGAAGTAAAATGCATTCATGAAAAAGGTCTCCATTTACAGTGAGGATTGCCGGGTCTATAAGCTGTTTATTGGTAAAGTTGTGTCTTAGGGTTTCTGTTACTGTGATAAAACACCATGATCCAAACCAACCTGGGGAGGAAAGGGTTTATTCCAGCATATAGCTTCATCACTGGGGGAGGTCAGGGCAGGAACTCAAGGTGGAAACCTGGAGGCAGGAGCTGATGCAGAGGCAGACCATGGAGGAGTGCTGCTCACTGGCTTGCTCCTCATAGCTTGCTCAACTTGCTTTCTTATAGCACTCAGGGCCATGTGGCTTTGAGCTAGATGGGGATACTGAGCTGTTGTGGGATAATCTTTCTGTACACTATGAAAATGTGCTTCTGCCTGAGGTGCCTTCTGATTAATGTAGTAAGGAGCTGAACATCCAATAGCTAGGCAGGAAAGAATAAGCAGGACCTGGGGTGGGGGAACTTGGAGAGAATCTGAGGCATATGGGGCTTAAGGCAGCTGGACACAGAAGAGTCAGATGTACAGTGTGGAGGAGATGTACCTAATGAGCCATGTGGCAGGACGTGCATGAATATAAATGGTTTAATTTAAGTTCTAAGAGCTAGTTTTTATCATGCCTAAGCTAAGGCCAGGAATCCATAATAAGAAGTCTTTGTGTTATTTGGGGTGGCCCAAAGAAATTCTGACAAAGACTGACTACACTGAACATCTTTGAAAGGAGAGCTGGTTAAAGATGAATGAAATCCTGGAGTGTATGGGGGGGGGGAGAAGCTTGTCTCACATGAGAGTGTTAGGAGCCTGAATTAGCCAGGGTTCTCTAGATTAACAGTTTATAGAGTGAATCTCAATCTCTCTCTCTCTCTCTCTCTCTCTCTCTCTCTCTCTCTCTCTCTCTCTCTCTCTCTCTCTCCCCATATGTACATACCCAATATGGGTGGTTTTATTAGAATGACTTTCAGGCTGTGTTGCATCTAAGTTGGGTGCCTATGAACAGAAGTCCCAAGAATCCAGTTCAGTCTGAGAGGCTGGATGTCTCAGCTGGTCTTCAGTATAGGCAGAATCTTGAAGGAGTAGACTCTAATGCCAGTGGAGGAATGCATTTGTTAGCAAAGCAATAGCAAGCAGGTAGAGAGCCCATCTTCCTTCTTCCAGCAGAAGGTATGGCCTAGATTAGAAGTGTGTCTGCCAAGATCTGGGTTAAAGGTCTGTTTTCCCAACTCAAAGATCCAGATTAGAAATGAATCTTCCTACTTCAGATTAAGCAAAAATTGATCACAGATATGCCCTGCCATTTTGGGAGAAATTGACAGCCAAGAATAGCAGTCCCAGAACCTGCATGGTGTTCAGGCGTTCTCAGTGCTGTTTGTCCACTCTCACTGATTGGTTAGAATTTTAAGACAAAGCTGAGCAGATTTCATATTGAACTGGTCTGGGACATATATTCTGGAGGATACTGTTGCTTGTGACTTATTTTAAAATGAGGGCTATTCTAATTCTTTAATTTGTTTTCCAGTCCTCAGCTGGGATGCCTCTGTAGAGAGGTACTAGCCTTTGTGTGTGGCCACACAATGGGACAGCCCATGGGGGATGCTTAGCAGTAGTAAAGGGAACTAGTGTACTCTGAATTTTCTCAATTTCTGTTTGGTGCTATTGCAGAATCCTGAATCTGGGTAATTTCTGAAGAAAAGAGGATGATTTCAGCTGTGAGTTTCATAGGCAGTAAATCCAAGGTTACAGAGTTACAGCTGCCCTGTGAGGGTCTCATAAGATATCAACCCCTGGTGTACAGTGGGAGGGAAAGAAGGGGTGTGTAGGAGAGAGAAAGGGAAATGAGTTCCCAGGAGAGCTAACCCATCCCAATGAGAAGGGGACCATGCACTCATAGCATTTTAGCCTTGTGGCTCACACACTTCTCATTAAATGCCTTCTCTTCTTACTGCTGTACCCACCAAGGGAACAATCTGGCTTCACACCATAGTCCTCACATAAGCTTTACACCACAGCCCTCATACCAGCTTCATACCACAGTCCTCACACCAGCCTCTCAACAGCTTCACACCACAGCCCTCATACCACTTCACACCAGCTTCACATCACAGCCCTCACATCAGCTTCACACCACAGCCCTCACACCGGCTTCACACCACAGCCCTCATACCACTTCATACCACAGCCCCCACATTGGCTTCATACCTCCCAAAGGTAGCCAGTTTAGTCTCCTTAGCTGTCATTTTGAGCTCATGGTTTTGGATGTGCTTGATAGATGCCAAGCTAGGTTAAGGATTACTTTTATTTGGCAGTGATAGAGTTATCAACATGGTTCTTGAGAGTCCCCTCCCCAATCATTGATAGCTTCTTGGCCTTTTAAAAATGAAGCCATTTATTTTTCCAAGCACTCCCCCATAGCTTATTAGAGAAGCATTCTTTATTGTTTCTATTGCTAAGATATAGATGTCGCATCAGAATCTAAGGGCTACAGAGTCCGTCTTTAGGTCGATGTTTTATCACTCGCTGGACAATATAGGGTTTGGCATACAGGTAGCAGTAGGTTTTGAAAGCTTTGCAGATCTTTGCAGCAGTCAAGGCTTGGAAATTGTGTGTGAGGCATTGTATGCGTGGGAGGCATTTCAGAAACTGGCTGGATGCTGTGGGTGAGATGTGGTCCAAAGCTCTCCACTGAGTAATGATCATTAGGACATTTTGACTATGTTAAAATGAAATAAATTTCATCTTGACCATGTTAGATAAATTTGGCCCAAATCAGTTTAAAACTGATAAAACTTGGCCCAAGGTAGCCTTTGTTCATAGTGAACTCTGATTCAGCTTGACAAGTAAGCAAAATGCAAACTAACAGTTACTGATAACTGAGTGGCTGAGTCCCAGCCAATCATAACAGTCTCTCAGCCAACAGCAGCAGGCCTCTCAGTCAATCATAACAGCCAGCCATTCAACCAATCATAATAGTGGGCCCAGCCAATTGGAGGCAAGAGACTGCCAAGTTATACCCATATAAGGCAAATGCCAGACTGCATCCATCAGGTGATCTCTGCAGTAGAACCTGTGTTTTTCTGGTTGTAAATACAGTCCACCACATATTGTGTTGCATTGTGACCCACCCTGTGTCATGAATGCTCTTCTGATGCTTGGTTCTTGGGTTTATATTTTGAAGAACACTTTCCTAATTCCTCTTTTCTGCTCATTTGATGTAGCTGCATGTGGTGATGTGGTATTTTCAGTGTAAAGATCCCTTTAGGGTGGTGTGGAGATGAGCCCTTTAATGTAGTGCTCAGCAGTGGAAATAATCACACAGCCAGGCCAGTTCCACCCTCACAGGCTTCCATTCCTTACAGGTAAGGGACTCTTCCCTGTGCCCAACACTGTGCTGAGGCCTGTCATGAACATGTCTCTAGCAAGACACCATTTAGTCTGCCCAACCCCTTGGGCAAGTGAGAAACGATTGAAGAGAGAAACGACTGAAGAGAGACTTCTGGACACCTGTTCACAGTGATGCAGCCCACAGGTTTCACAGCCAGAGCCCACCAGGCTCTAATATCTGCTGCTGAGACAGTGAGGAGGTAGACCATAGCTCATCAGGAATGGCCATGACCAGAACTTCACTGACAGCAGTCTGACAGACAGGCTTCTTAGAGAACACAGAACACTGATCCCACTGACACTGTGTTTTGAGTGAACTCATGCACATTTTTTAAAGACTGTTGTATTAAAGTCACTTTGGATTTACAAGAGAGTGCAAGGAAAGGATAAGAATACCTTTCATTCTGCCCTTGTTCAGTGTTGGTGTCCTCCACACACCTCCACCCAGCTCCCTCCGTGTTGGTGTCTGTCTACCACACACCTTCACCCAGCTCCCTCAGTGTTGGTGTCTTCCACACACCTTCACCCAGCTCCCTCCGTGTTGGTGTCTGTCTACCACACACCTCCACCCAGCTCTCTCAGTGTTGGTGTCTTCCACACACCTTCACCCAGCTCCCTCAGTGTTGGCGTCTGTCTACCACACACCTTCACCCAGCTCCCTCCGTGTTGGTGTCTGTCTACCACACACCTTCACCCAGCTC
>PVIH01002303.1:88894-195250 GCA_004025045.1 Sigmodon hispidus | reverse complement strand
ACCCCAGAGACAACGGTGTGAACCCCAGAGACAACAGTGTGAACCCCAGAGACAACAGTGTGAGCCCCAGAGACAACGCTGTGAGCCCCAGAGACAATGCTGTGAACCCCAGAGACAACGGTGTGAACCCCAGAGACAATGCTGTGAACCCCAGAGACAACGGTGTGAGCCCCAGAGATATTCATCTAGTAGAGAAAGAGATGAACAGAGTCGATGACACATAGCATGGGGGTGTTAGGGAGTGGTCAGAATGGGGCTGTCTGAGAGCAGTAGAGTATTCTAACACAGTTTGGGGGACCCTCTGTGCAGCAGGGATAGCAAAGTTACAGTTTGAAGACTGGAACTGGTAAGTGAGATAGTGCTAGATGCTGTCCAAGCAGGCTCCTGCAATTCAGTGATGTCATCTTTGTTTACATCTCATTTTCACAATGTCGGTCACTGTGTTTGGTCCATGATTCAGGGACTCTGAGTCCATTCATCTCTTAGGATACAGTGTCCTTCAGTTGGCAAAGAAGGAACTACCCTCTGGCTTTGTTACTGTTTCAGCTGCTGTTCCCCCCTCATCCTCCATGAGGAGTTTCAGTCCTAGGCTGACCAGGGCCTGGGAACTTGGTACAGCTCCAGGCTGGGAGATCTGGAATACTATTCTGAACCCCAAGTGGTTCTGAGACCTTTCTAGGCTCACTGCCATCTCTGAGACCACAGACTCTACCTTCTCTGCCCACAGCCTCTCCCCGATCTGTGTGCCTTTCTGCCATCTCCCAAACGCTCAGCGCCTGCTTCTCAGTCTGGCCCTGCCTGCCTCTGGCGCTTATTTAACTGTCAGATTCTTCACTGTGTTTTTGCTCCATCAACAGTTTTGCACAATCAGCACCAGCTGCCATTGGCGAATCCACCACATTAAGCCTGAAGAAGTCACACCTGCTTCACCCAAGCTGTTTATCTCAATAATCCCCCCCACAGTCTGAAGTACAAACAGGGGACTATTTATTTTCCCTCTTGACATCCATAAGGCTGTTAAAAGTCTGAATGTGCTGGTAGTTTACATGAAGCCAACTCTAATTATATACTAAAGTGCCATAAATGGAAGACCAGGGCCTCATTAGCTAGGGGCCTATTTTACATTTTTCTCCTCTGACCAAAACTGTTTAAAAATGTAGGGTGCTATCTCACTCCAGCCAGACATAAATTTCAGGGCTGTCAAAATGCCCTTGCTGGATTCCAGCATCTCTCATGCCTCAGAACATTGTGTGTTCACCCTGGCTGTAGGAAGGTAGAGCCTTATAGTCTCTTGACTTCCCCCACGTGGATGGAATCGTGTCTCACACACCAAGTGCAAGCCTGTGATGCTGACTAGGGCTCCTGGGTTTTATGACTTAAGATTCACCCAGAATACTTGTATTGATTGCTCTTTGGAGAAGTGTTTCTGGCCTTCCAAGCACTGGGGGCAACTATACACATGGTCCTATACATAAATGTCCTTTAGTGCGCATTAGCTCAGTATTCACCAAAGCAGGCCTAAGGCCCATCACCTCCACGGCTTCCCTCTGCCAGACACGAGCTCGGGGCTCCAGCCCATGTCCTGATTGTGTCTGGAGATTGCCAAGCTGCAGAGGGTCACCTCTCCTCTGATTTAGTTCTTCATTCTCTTGGCTAGTGCCCACTCATCTACTGGCAATTTCCTTGTCTTTGCCAACACCGCCATTGTTTAGGGCAGATCTGATACTTCAGGCTGCTCCGGGAAAGGAGCTAGTTTATGGCTGTGGAATTAAAACAAAATAAGACAACAACAAACTACCCCAATTTCAAACTCTGTAATTCTGTTGCCACCATGTCCTGTAGCAGCACGCTGCCCTCCATTGACTTCCAGCTCATCTCTTTCCCTGAATGACTGAGGAACTGAGGGGTGAAGGAAGTCCCTCTTTCTCTGCCTCCCCTCTTTCACCCTACATGTAGATACAACTACATACCCTTTCCATCTTCCATGACAATTCTTCTGTCTGTGTGAATGGAACATGGCTAATAGCTCTGAGCAGCACATACCAGTCACTGGGCTGTTTTTCTCCTACTATTTTACCCAGGCTTCACACTAGCTCCAGGGGATAGATTTACTTGTTATCTTTATTCAGAGACAAGGAAAGCTATGGTGGAAACATTCCTTCTGGAAGTGATCCTCTCTGTTCGTGCTGATAAACCCCAGGTCAGGGGACTGCAGACACCAGACTTTATCCCGACTTTCAGATAATGGGGTGTGTGTAGGCATTAGTTAAATAGTAAATTACCACCAGTAAGTGCTAGCTCACACCGCAGTTCTGACAGGGGCAATCCCAGCCTTCAGTTTATCGGTGAAATGATTGCCAGAGGGAAGGCTGAAAAGCACCAGGGCCAGCCTGCCTGCCTGTTTCTAGGCACCCAGACAGGCCCATCTTCCTGGAGCCCTGAGCATTGTACCGTTGCCTTGGTTTCTAGAGATTACTCTGGCTTCCTTCTTTTGCAACCGAAGGCTGTGTCACTCAACCAGTTCCCTGCTGATGGGGGAAGATTTTGAGGACTTTGAGTGAGGTGCATCAGATCTTGGGCTTCAGGACAAGCTGGGGGCTCACTGTGATACCCTTTCTTTCTATGACACTTTGGGAAAGTGCCCTTACTCTCCGACATCTGTCCATGGAACATTTGTTTATTTACCCTTTATTAAAGTGAGAAGGGAGGGAGGGGGAGGGAGGGAGGAGGAATCCCAAGGTGGTGATAAGAAAGTCTGGAATCTGACCTGGAGAAATCGTGTCCTGGCCTGTGGGAGAACTGGGAGCCAGTAGGTCACCTGGCTAACCTGTAACAAACAAACAACAAACAAACAAACAAAATGTGTGTGTGTGTGTGTGTGTGTGTGTGTGTGTGTACACGTGGACAGTTGTAGGAGTCAGTTCTCTGTCTTTACCCTCCATGTAGGCTCCAAGGATTGGTAGCAAGTGCTTCTACCCACTAAATTCTCTTTCTCCTACCCACATCAGCTTCTCCATCTGTAAAAGGAAGATAATACCAGGACCCACTTCAAGGGCTTTGAATTCAGAGTCAGGAAAAAAACAACCCCCAACAGTACTTGTCTCCCAGCGCAGCTGTGTTTATGGAGGCCGCCTCCAGGTGCTGGGAGCTAGCATCCAGAGCTGCAAACAGAACCTCAGAAAAGACTGGACACAGGCCTGGCCCAGCAGTGCTTTGACCTTGGCAGAGAACAGAGAAAGTCCATAGATGGTCTATGCAAGTGATGCACATGGTATAGAGAACAGGGGCCAGACCTAGGAGCTCAGCGGGGATACTTGGACTCTTAAATGGCCAACAGCCACAGATTTCCTTCTAAGTGGGGTCCCTTGTCCAAGGCCTTGCAGCCAACTCCTGGATGGGGGTCCTGTGGCTAGAGACCAGAATGTCATTCCTTAGGAGCCATTTACCTTGTTTTTTGAGACAGTTGTTGACATGGAACTAGCCAATAGGATAAACTGGCTGGCCAGTGAGTCTCAAGGATGTGCCCACCTCTGCTTCCCCACTTCTAGGATTACAAGCACACACCATCAAGTCTGGTGTCTATGTGGGTGTGGAGGATCGAACTCATGTCCTCATGACTGTGTAGTGGGCACATTATATGGTCTTCCCTACAAGTGGCATATCCCACACAGCCCAATGGACTCCAGTTTCAGCCATATTGAAGTGTGTGTTGGCATCTCCTTCTTCCTTAGGGATACATGATATGTCACTGCTGAAGGAGACACTGTTGTCTAGTTGTCCACTGATGATCATTTTGGTCCCATCTTGTGGCTACTGAGCCATCATAATCTACATGGCACTCAGCACCACTGTCTTCCATGCCCCTACTGGGATGGCCCATTATGCCCCACTTAAAACATTCAATTGCTTTCTTAATCCAAAGTGCATATTCCACCCACAGATAGCATAATCAGGCCTGCCACAGCAATGCCCCAGTCCCTGGCACAAACTTCCATCTTAGGCACTGTTCTATTTCTGTGAAGAGACACTATAACTAAGGCAACTCTTATTTTTAAAAACCATTTAATTGGGGTTTTGCTTTCAGTTTCAGAAGTTTAGTCCACTATCCTCATGGTGAGGAGCATGTTGGCATGCAGGCTGCTAGTACTGCTGCCTATGCGTGTCTGGTTATCTTTGTGTACAGTGCCCTGTGCTTTTCCTCCAGACCTGATGTGTTTATTTATTATTCCTTTTACCCTCCTCGATATGAGCTGTTTGAGAGCAGGAGCTTCCCTCTGCTTTGTTTACTCTGGTGTTCTGACTGCTTACTGTAGCATCCCTCCCAGGATGGCATCAGAAGAGCACAGACTTCTAAGCCTGTTTGAGTGTGGCTGTGAGCAGATGGTGTAAATTCTCTGTACCTGTTTCCTCACCCAGAATATGATGAAGTTCACCCATGTGCACCACAACTGTTTCCCACTAGGTATACACATAAGTAGTGAGTCAGGGCTGTGAAAATGACATGGGAGGGGGATCTATTTGCTTCCCTTCTGATGACTTCTCCGTCACATACTCCTTCATGGTGCTCACCTTTGCAGGAGGTTCAGATGTGTGAAAAGAATCTCCTGTGTTTGGAGATGCACTCGGTTATGCTCTCTGAAGCCAGCTGCTCACTGAATGAATGAATCAGCAGGAAGTTGGCTCCCATATATCTTGAGGCCCAGGGTTTTTGCAGAAATATTAATTCAGAAGGGCTGGAGGCAAGTGTCAAGCTTCTCAGATCCCAGTTATGTCATCCTGATATTGAGAACCACTGATCACAGATGAAAGCTGAGACAGTCCCTGACGCATGGGGCTTGACTACTCAGAAGCTGAGCATCCCTCTACTTGGGAAAAACTCATGTGATCTTTGATGAGCACACTCACCATTCACAGAAGAGGTAGAAATGACTGACAGTTATAGAAAACATGTTTAATCTCACTAAAAAGCCAAAGGATATATTTGAAAGAAAATTCTAATCTCTCTCTCTCTCTCTCTCTCTCTCTCTCTCTCTCTCTCTCTCTCTCCCTTTCTGTGTGTGTGCCTGTGTATCTAAGGGAACAATCTCAGCTGTCAATAGTTATTTCTATTATATAAATAACTATTATAAATAACTATTATTCCAATAGCTGTCTCTTTGGCTTCTTCTCTCTCCCCAGCTGGCTTTTTCTTTCACTGGACCCTTTCGTCAGGCTGCTGCCACACTAAGTAGCTGCCTCACTCCACCATCATCTGAATCATCATTTCCAATAGATTTGGTGAGTCAATTGTGATATCTTAAAAAGGGGAATTAGTTTAAGACACAGAGAGAGTGTCAAACCCCCACTAAAAATGAGAAATAGTATTACAATGGAAGGAGTTTGGTCTGTGTTTGATAATATGCTAGATGGTATGAAAATGGGACAATTAAGTGAGAGGATAATTAATGTAGGTGAGATTAATGTAATATCTATTATAAATATTATTTGTTTGGTCATTTCTGTCTTATTATTTAAAATTGATTAACACAAATCTCAAGATGAAAGTCTTAAAAAAATTTGTTAAACAGATCATAGAGATATTCAGACCCAGACAGGAGTTTAAAGGAGAACCAATCTCAGTCTTGCATTACAAGGTTAGAGAGAAGCAGCCTAAGGCTTTCAAAGAGCCAACCTTGATTTATCCAGTAACCTTACAGGAATTGCCAAATGGTAGATATTCCCCAGACCACATAAGAGCTCAATGGATTCCTGTGGAAATGTTAGAATTGAGGAGATTCAAGGAAACAGGCTTACAAGACACACACTCACGGTTTATGAAGCAGATGTTAAACTCATGGTTATTTGTAATAGAATTATCCCTCAAGATTGGATCAATTTAGTTAAAGCAGTTTTGGAGGCTGATCACTAATTACAATGGACGACTTTGTTGGAAGGATGAGACTAAGACAATTGAACAATGAGGTAGGGCTAGAGGCATTGAAATCTCCCAAGATCAACCTCTTGGGGAGAGAGATTATGCTAATGTAGAAAGGCAATCTTTATATGATGACCACACCCTGGTTTTGTGCCAAATGTCAGCCTTAAATGCTTGGGATAGAATTGAAAAAATAGGCAGGAAAATTGAGTTATTTATAGAAGTTATATAGAAGGCCCCAAAGAAACCTTCACTAATTTTTTTCAAAGCTTGACATCAGCAATAAATAGAATGATAGCATATTCAGAAGCTAGACAAATAGGAATTGGAAGCTCTGGCTTGTGAAAACACTAATTCACAATGCAAAAGGATGATTAGGCCATTAAAGGCATGTTTATTAGATATATCACAGCATGCGAGGAGCTGGGCACTAACTAGTTTCTGTAGGAGCTCTCTTTAGGGGAGCAATCATAGGCTGCAAATATCTAGGAGGAGGAAGCCTTTGTTACTAGCCTTCTCTATTGAGACATCAGGGGAAAGCTTTGCCATGTCTCTTGAGCTGGGCCTATGTGGAAAAATGGCTTAGCCAATTCCCTTTTCATGGCTGTGTCATGTGAACAATAACCATTCACTCAGGCTTCTCTCCACTCCCTACAGGCTGAGAAGCTTGGTTGCATTTAGAGTCTTAAGAAGTCAAACAACATACTTGTTTTGTGTCTCTTTTATTTACTACTTAGATCCCTGAATGAGCATCTTGACTTTGCTGTGTCTACCTCAGTTTCTTCGTGAGCCACAAGTAATGGGTGCTCATGCTGTGGTACACTTGAAGTAACTGAGTTAACATTTATCTTGGCTCATAGGCACCACTTGTAATCAGACTTTTTCATCATCAGCTTCTTAATAATGACACAGAGACTTATTATTAATTATGACAGCTCAGGCCAATAGCTTATGCTTGTTTCTAACTAGCTTTCATAACTTAAATTAACCCATTTCTATTAATTTACTTTCTGCTTCATGGCCTTATTGCCTCATCTCTGTAGTACCCATCCTCCTTGCTCTGCATCTCCTGGTGAGATGTCTCTGCCTTCTTCTTCCCACTGTCCTCTCTGCTTGGAAATTCTGCCTAGCTATTGGCCATCCGGCTTTATATTAGACCAATCAGAGTGACACAGTGTATAGAAAGATTATTCCACAACAGTCCATGGCTGCTTGACTCTATCACACTTGAGCCTGTGATGAGGTAGTTTATCTTGTGCAGGAATTCATGGTGGAGGAAGATGCACATCTCATGGCAGCAGGGAATTCAGAGACAATAAAGGATCCATTCAAGGCATGCCTTCCTCTCATCTGACCATACTTCTTAAAGGTTCTAAACCTCTCCAGAGTACCACAGGCCTTTGACCACACATTGAACCCATGGAATCTTTGAGAGACATTTATTCAAGCCAGAATGCATAGAACAAAGTGTGATACATGCTCACCTCCTGAACATGAGGGGCTGATTATTTGTCCTGTGAACTACATTAGTGATTAAGCCAGTTGTGCAGGAGAACATCGAATGCCCTTATCAATATTTGTAAAATATTCCTTATATTTCTAAGATGCATACTTAAGCCAGCTTAACAACTCTGCAACTGGACATATCTGATGACTGACAGCTTCTTATAATTGTCTCACTTCTCCCTAGGCAAAATATAACCACCTTACCTTTAATTGGGGTACTAGAAATACTAGTGTAAGGTGACAGAATAGATAAATAGCATTGTGATGGAGGAATACCCTGTAGAAAATTTAAGAACACCCTTTTAATGTAGAGCAACCAGATTTGGGGTGTAGGCTCAATGATAGGAAAATGGTACTTAAAGTCTGTCTAGTTGCACAGATGCCTTAGCAATTTGCCTAACTGAATTCCCACAATTGTTTAAAAATGATTTCAGTTAGGCATGCACACTTTTATTCACAGCTCTTGGGAGGCAGAAGCAGACAGATTTCTGAGTCTGAGGGCAGCCTGGTCTACAGAGCTAGTTTAGGGACAGCCAAGGCTATATAGGGAGATGCCATCTCAAAGAAAAAGTGATTCTAAAAGTTGTAAATATAGGTTAGTGCACAGAGTGAATGCTGAGCATGTGTGAGCCACTCTAGATTTATTCCCTAGCACACACAGAAATGTAAAGAAATTAAAAGTGAAGTGTATTGTCATGGTTTAATAAGAGACACTATTTCTTAGTGATACACAAACTGAAGGCATGTCTTGGCACTGGTAATATTTCAGAAACATTCAAGTAGAGAAGCAGTTCGCAGAACAGTGAATTGAGATCTATGTTTTAGGACATGTAAATGTACATATGTGTATGTATAGTTATTCCTCTGCATCTGGGGCTCTACATTTGTAGACACAACCAAATTTAGACTCAAAATAACTATGCTTATCTCCTGTGCAAGATTCCCTTTGTTATTCCCCAGAGAACACAGCATGCTAGCTGTCTGTCTGTCTGGCATTTTCATTGTGTTCAGAATTGGAATTCATGGAGGTGATGTAAAGAATGTGCGAGGGTGTGGAAAGGTTATGTGACAGCTCTGTGTTTTTCTGTATAGGTGACTGGAGCCTCCTTAGGCTTTGGTAAAAACAGCAATTTCTGAAATCAGTATTCAAAGTCCTTTCCATATTTCTACATGTCTATTAGGACATTTGAAAGGACAAAATGCAATGGGAGTGTCATCCATCTATCTATTTATTAAGACTTTTCTGAGGGCACATGTAGAACCCAGAGGTTGACATCAGAGTATCTCTTCAATTGCTTCTGCAACTGTATTTTCAGGGGACAGAGTCCCCCACTGGCTCCAAAGCTTGTAGTTTGGGCTAGAATTGTTTGTTGGAGACCCCTGGACCTACCTATCCTATGCATCCTCAACACTGTAGCTATAGGCATGCTCCAGTAGGCCCAGCTTTTACATGGGTTCTGGGGATTCAAGGCCAGGTCTCATGTTTGCACATCCAGACCCATGAGTTATTACCCCATTTCTTTGCATTATTCTTTTGATTAAACAGAAATCACAAAATATGTGATTACAAATAAAGATATTTAAATTAAAACCTATCACTCTAACAATATATTTTATTGTCTAGCTTTCATATATTTTTGTTATAATTTTTAAAGAAAAAAATGGAAGCATATTATGACCAAAGTTTTTAATCCCTCCATTTATCACAGTTCTTACATTGTTAAGGAGTTTAGGAGGCAAGCTGAAACCTCAGAAGCTACTCCACCTGTAATTCTTCACGAGATGCCAGAGCCAACTGCAGGGTATGAATTTAATTTGTCATCATATATAGCTTCTCTAGGTTAGCCTGTTCTGAGGCCCAGGGATGGAGCTGCCTTTCTTGTAAGGGACTAAAAACTCAGAAGGAAAAGCATTCTTGTGTATCCTGGGGGCTGATTGAGTGGGTCTTTATCAAAATGTTATTCTTCCTCAAAGGCATTCATCATTTTCAGGCAGGCTTTATTCTGGTGTCACAAATATAGTCTTGCCTCGGGGGCAGGTTTAAAGTAACAGCATTCAGGAAAGAAAGGATCCTCCTGACTCCATCTGAGGAGCTGTCAGTATGATTAATTAGCACTATGAGTCTCAGGTGGGTAATAGGGACCAACTCAGTCTGGCCTACTGTTTGTGCTTGCCTGCCTGTGACATAGGCTGGGCTCAGGTCCCATGTCCATCACCCCCACTGCACAGAAGCGGCTGTGCTTAATCCTAGCTTCCAGAAGTCAATGGCAGGTTCTGGCTTCAAACTGGAAAAGATAGGAAGCCAGGCTGGCTTTGTGCTTAAATGCATTCTGTAACCCTGAGCCTTGAGGTTCAGGTTTTCCAAATTTACCCTGCTTCCCCTAGCCTCGTCATTACCGGGCTGCTGTTTGCCGTTTCTGTCTTCTCCCCCAGCTCCAGAGGCTTTCTACTGCAGCCTCCACGGGTTCTGCCAGCTTGCCCATCCTTTCTCCTCACCTCTGCCCATCACCTGCGCCCTACTCCAGTGTGCACCAGAATGTGCCGACCTGTCCTCTGCTTGTCTGATTCCTGACATCGTTCCAGACTAAATTTAACTACCGTTCTCTTTGTAAAGTCCTGCTGGATCCTCCCTGAGGAGAGCCCCTCTCTCTTCATACTTCTCTGAAGGGTGCTGCTGACTCATGCTTTGTAGACAAACCCTTGACTTTTCCAACTGGACCAAGAACTTCTTAGGAAAAGGCCATTGTCATCATCAGAATTGCAGCCCCTACGTGTGGTTCCCTGGCACAAAGTGAGACCCCCTGGATAACCAGAAATGGGGTGAAATAGGGCAATTAATGAAAGGAACTGATGTGTAAGTTCAAAAATTCTACTTAGGCTCACATGGTAAACACCTGGCCCTCAACCCACGGCGTGTTTCAGGACCAGACAGAGGAAGTGGAATGCTGGGAGTAGGTCCTTGCAGGCATCTTGCCCTAGCTTCTTCCTGTCTCCCTGCTTCCTGCCACCTGTGATGGGAAGTTCTCTGCTCCGCTGTGCCCTTCCACCATGACAGCCTGACAATCAAATTAAACTCTTCCTCCTGTGAGTCATATCTTCTAGTGTTTTGCCACAGCCCTGAGTAAAGTAACAAACACAGTGTCCTGAAATCCTCGTGGCTTTGCCCTATCCCACACTCATTCTGTTCCTGTTGAGCCCTGGGCTTGCCTTACCTACTCCTTGAGTGAGGCGGAGAAGAGCCCACCATGAATCAGCAATGTCTTCAGTTTGACTATGTGCTATTAGCTGCCACAGCAGACATACATTAGAAAACAGCCACGCACATGGGCAGGGGAATGATCCACCAGAGACAATCTGTGGGCTTATGATATTTTCCATTGTTACAGATCAATCCCTTCTGGAATCACTGAAGGAAATACTCCTGGCACACATCTTTCCCCAATTTTCTTTGCCAGAAATCTCAGAACTTGGAATTTGTTCTTCTCTTGGAAAAACAATCCTTCTGGAGTCATCAGTATGTGGCACTTACTGGCAATGGGGACCTGATCGCCATTAGTCACTGAGAAGCCACAATATATACCTTATGATTTGAGAGAGAGCTCAGAATCAGTGTTGTGTCTTCAAAGTGGTAAGAAAGTTGCATTATTTTTTAAGAGAAAAGAGAACAATTAGAATTGTCTGTACTGTTTTTAACTATGAATATGTGCATGTGTGAGGGCAGCTGCCCAAGGAATCCAGAGGGGGCAGATCCCACTGGATTGACATGAGTGCCTACCAACATGGGTGCCAGGAACCGAAGGGAGGTCCTTTGCAAGGGCAGTGTGAGCTGTTAACTGCTAAGCCATCTCTCCAGCACCTGGAGATGCAGCTGTCTTTCTTGATATTTGAGTCCAAAAACTAGAGATAGCATGCCACCTTGCCTCAGTATACCAGGAAGGTTTAGATCCCAAAGTAAAAGTCAGGAGGCCCCATCTCATCAGCCTAAGTGTGATGTTTTATGCTGAAGCAGTTGGGCGGTGAGCTGCCCATCACTGTAATGCATGCCACAGAAAGGTTTAATTTTGGCCCATGGTTTTAACTGTTTCTATCTAGTTGGTAGTCTAGAATGGTTGCTCGTTTGGGGCTTGTGGCAAAACAGCAATGTCATGGCTGGAGCCTTCCAGAGAGTTTTTGTGGAAGACCAAGATTGCTTAGTTCAGGGCCAGGAAAAAGGGATGGATGGGGGGGGAGGGAGAGAGGGAGGGAGGGAGGGAGGGAGAGAGAGTGTCCCAAGTCCTCCCTGTCCGCTAGAATGGCAGACCTGAATGATACCATCTGGTCAGCAAAAATTCCTTGAGCTCTTCAATGACAATGAAATAAGTTGTAAGTTTTTGAGGATTTTCTTATAAAATTTTTTAGAATGAGTGAAGTTTTCTAAGGTTTGAATAGCAGCAAAAACAAATGTAAAAGAGGTGAGAAAAATGTTTGAGGTACACAGGTAGGGGTGTGGTTAGCTTTTGTCAATGAGATACAAAGTAGAGTCCCAAGGAACAAGGGATCGTCTCCATTAGGTTGGCATGTCTGTGGGGACATTTCCTTAATTAGTGATTGATGTGGAAAGGCCCAGTCTAGCAGTGCTGAAGACTGTATTTACTCCACACCATTTTCCCAAGGCTGTTAGTATTGTGAATGGTCTTAGTGTATCTCTCCAAAGCAAGGAAGTAGTTCATTTACAAGTGCAGTCAAGGTTTGTGTACAGTAAAGATCCTGTTATTCTCTCTAGGGCAATGGCCAGTCAGGCTTATTGCCCTCTGGAAAAGAACTGGGGTTGCTAGAGTCTTGTAAAAAGTTAGTTCTCTTTTAATGTGACTCAGGGCTCATGCAGATGCCGCTGGTCCTCTTCAGATGGCCCTGTGACGTTTTGCCTCTAGGAACAGGCAAACATGTGGATGCTCTGCCTGGTCTTATGTCTGTGAATAGTGACTCTGCTGGCATCTGAGAAACCTTGGCAGGCTACTTACGAAGCTGGAGTTCTGCAAAGCTTCACCACTTTTGCAGACATAGGTTGACATTGACAGACCATTCTGCTCACAGGGCTGTGTATTGCTTTCTCTGCTTTTCAAACTTGTGTCAGACATGAACTTTAGAATAAACCTGCCAATTTCTACAAAAATAAAACAGATAAATGGAACCATAGAGGAGATATGAGGGTAATTCTTGGTTCTATAGGTCAATTTGGGGAAGTGAACATGTTAATATGACTATCTATTAGTCATATTAGATATGACTAATTGCTGGGTTTAGGTCTAATTCTAGATGGCTGACTAATATGATGTCAGTGTAAGAAAAAGATTAGAGCAGAGATACGAAGGAATGACCAGGTACAGATAGACAGTCAGACAAAAAGCAACTCTGCATACTGTGGAGCCCAGTACACCCTGATCTGCAACTTTTCATGTCCCGAATCATGAGAAAAGAGAGCTGTGGTGTTTCATCCCCCAGGCTGTGGGGCTTTGTTGTAGACACAAGCAAGTCGGTGAGTGCAGCATTCTTTTCTAATCTGAGACTCTATGGGAAATGAATCTATGTTCTTTCCTCTCCTTTCTTTAAACCTGGATCACACTACCCCTGGCTGGTCTGGAGCTCGCTGTGTGGACCAGCTTGGCCTCAGACTCAAAGAGACCCAGCCTCTCTGGTGCTCGGATTAAAGATGTGCCACCATGTTAGAGTCTACTTAATTTTTTTTTTTTTTACTTAGTTTATTAGTTTTGGAGAAGGATGTGTTACAAGACTCAAGTATGACTGTGTGATGTACAACCATTTGTTTCTGTCTTAAATATAATTAAATAGAAACTTTAAAACCCTTATTCCTGGCCTGGAAGACAGCTCAGTGGATACAGGTGCTTGCTGCCAGATCCAGGCATCTGAGCTCTATGCCTGGGACCTCCATGGGGGAGGGTGGAACCCTTGACTGTCACATCTGTGCTGTGGCACGTGCCCACCTATACTCACACTAAATAAATAAACAATATATGTAGCAATAAAATTTAAACATTGAATAAAATCCTTAAACATTCATTGTGCTATTTAGATCATCTTGGGGTAATGAGAACATTCTTTTTGATTAGCTTTTCTATTGGAATTATATTGCCTTTCCATGTGTCTTAGTATGTGCATCAAATTTAGATTGGATCGTGGACCTGTACTATGTTGTAGAGACTTTGGATTTGACTACATTCCATAAAACCTGGATTTCATTTCCCCTTTGGGTCCGAAGTTGGCTGCCCTTGAAGATAAGCCTTCTCCTTTGCCGGAGACCTTTGATCTCATCTGAAGTCCTTTTCTCTTCAGGGGCCTTTTGGGTTTTGCTTCATGCACCAGAGATTCAGGGCTCAGCCAAAGCTTTAAGCAGGGTTTACTCAGAGAGGAGGCTTAGCCGTTTCTGACTTTCCCTTCCTGAGTTCTGTCCCCATGTTGCAGTGGCTACATTGTCACATTGGTTCTTTAAGCCAGTGAGACTGGGGTTATTGTTTTATTTCTGCCCTGGTTTGCCCTCTGCCAACCCTCTGGGAACTTTTGCTCTAAATTACTCTGTAGTGCACTCACATGCTCACATAAGCTCTCCAGCAGGGTCAGCTGCATCCTGTATGGACGGGGACTTGTGAGGCCATTTAACTGTTCAGCTACCTGGATAAGAATTTGACTCTTACATAGAGCCCTTGCTGACCTGGATTTTAGACAGGTTCTTGCTCTCAGAGACTCAGCATCCTCATTTAGCAAATGGAAATGATAATCCTAATACATGCCTGGACTAAGGGACTGTTGAATGAGAATTAAATTAGATAACGTGGGGCTGGGAATATGGCTTCAATAAAGAGCTTCTTGCAGAATTTCCAAGTTCTGTTCCCAGCATTCATGCTGGGTACCTTATGGCCACTAGAAATTCCAGCTCCAGATGTTCTGATGCCTCTGACTTCCCTAGGCCCCTGCATTCACATGCCCATGCTCCATGTGTATGTGTGTGTAATTAAAAAAGATAAATCTTCAAATTAGATAACATAAAATAATTTAAAAACTGCTGAGCTAAAAAAGGTTCAGCTAGTGATCATTAGTGCTATTATCTTTGTGTTCGTGTGTGTATGTGTGTATACAGGTTTGAGTGTACAGGTATGCATGTTCATGGCTCCCCATGTGGTGGCCAGAGGTAGATGTAGGCACTTTCTCTGTTACTCTCCATGTTATGTTTTATGATCCTGTTTCACTGAGCCTGGGGCTCACTGATCTGGCTGGACCGGAAGTGGTGGGGAGGGGGAGGGGTGTGGGGGTGTGGGGGTGCTGTTCTGAGATCTATAGATCATCACACTTGGGCAGCAAGTACTTTACCAGCCCCACAACCTCTCTAGCCTTGTTGTTGATTTCTAATGTGCATTGTAGACCAGGCTGAGCCTGAACTCACAGACTGGGATTGTGGAAGGGAGCCACAACACCTGGCTGAATGGGCTGTTTTGTTTCTTAATTATGTATGTATGAGTGGTTTTGCTAGCTTATATGTTTCTATACCATGGCATACAGGGCCTGCAGAAGGCAGAAGAGGGTGTCAGATCCCCTGGAACTGTGATCCACCATGTGTGTGCTGGAAATAGAACCCAAGTCTTCAGGAAGAGCAGACTGTGGTCTCTCCAGTGCCCCCCCCAGCCCCTCAATAATGGCTAGTACAGGCACATAAACCCTGGACAACAGAACAGTGAGTGGGATATAGGCCTAAGAGATCTGCATTTTTCGGGAAATGTATACCTGATGGGGTGATTTATTTTTATTTGTTTTACTTCTGTGACTTCAAACTATGTAATTAACCCCTAGGGCAGAAACTCTTGCCCAGCATTGGATGCGATCCTGTCTTCTGAGGCTTTGGTAAAGATGGAGCTTCTGGATGTCACTGTGTATCTCTGGGTTGTGATGCACAGTGTACATCTGTTAGATGTGCACAGCATCATCTGCACCTGTTAGATGTGCACAGCGTCATCTACACCTGATAGATGTGCACAGTATCATCTGCACCTGTTAGATGTACACAGTGTCATCTACACCTGATAGATGTGCACAGTGTCATCTGCACCTGTTAGATGTGCACAGTATCATCTGCACCTGTTAGATGTACACAGTGTCATCTGCACCTGTTAGATGTGCACAGTGTCATCTACACCTGATAGATGTGCACAGTATCATCTGCACCTGATAGATGTGCACAGTGTCATCTACACCTGATAGATGTACACAGTGTCATCTACACCTGATGGATGTGCACAGCGTCATCTACACCTGATAGATGTGCACAGTATCATGTGCACCTGTTAGATGTGCACAGTGTCATCTACACCTGATAGATGTGCAGTGTCATCTACACCTGATGGATGTGCACAGTGTTATCTACACCTGATAGATGTGCACAGTATCATCTGCACCTGTTAGATGTACACAGTGTCATCTACACCTGATAGATGTGCACAGTATCATCTGCACCTGATAGATGTGCACAGTATCATCTGCACCTGTTAGATGTACACAGTGTCATCTACACCTGATAGATGTGCCTCTGTGTTGTGTTTAGCTGGTTTGTCAGCATTGTTACAATATGTTTCAGGTATTGATGCACCTGCTGTGCTTTGTGGCCTGGTTGAATGTGTGAGACCTAATATGAGCTGAAAACATGGTATTGGAGGACCAGTCCCTGGACACCAGCTGCTTCTGAATATCCATCTTACAAAAGCCAAACAAAATAAACCCTGATGCTGGAATAACAATAAATTCGAACAGGCAGGGCTAGAGAAATGGCCTCAGCAGGGAAGAGGACTTGAATTCAAATCCTAGGCATGGGTTCAGAAAGCCAAGAGTGGAGGTATACTTGTCTGTGTCTGCAGTGCTGCATGGTATAGAGACAGAAGAGTCACTGTGGCTCCTGGTTTAGTTAGAGACCTGGTGTCAAGATCAGGTCCCCTATGTCCTCTTCAGTGCCCCCCACCCCATCTGTGTACCCTTATCCTCCTCACACACCAGAGGCCCCGGAGGTATTTGTTGTATGTATGTAGCTGGTGGCTCAGTATTGAGCATTTCTACATCCCAGCAGGGATACAGGGTATGTGAACCAGGGGATGGAGTAACATTTTATATCTAAGCCAGTCATTTTCTTTTATTCCATACGTTACCAGGGCAATTACGTCATCAAGGTAAATTAGTCCTGAGCTGTAGTTTCACTCAGACATTTTGTCACTAACCCTGCCCTCTGAACATTTGGCCCAGACTTGGAGTTTGGATTAAGTCATCACAGATCTTGATTTGATCAGGGAAATGAAATTAAAACAGACAAAAAGAAATGAGGTGAGTCAGGCTTGCCACGTATTTTTCTCTTTTCAATTGGCCAAACATCATTTTGTGGGGACAATGGGGCTTGCCATAGTAGGCAGCTGTCCTCATGAGTGCCTGGGAGACTCCTTGCTGGCACCTCAGCCCTGTTGATCTCCATGGTGTCATTCTTGGGAATCTAATTGCATTGGCTTTGCCATGAGCACCCATACATATTTAATGAGATTTATGTGTCTGCTTGCAGAGAGTTCTAGATCCTCTCCCGATTTCTTTTGGAATTAATCCCATCCTGGCTGTTTTCCAGGCTTAATGGCTGAAGAGTCCCTTCCAAAGGGGGAAAGAATTCACTGATAGACTTTAATAAAAGTTTGTACAAAAGCTAATTCTTCATAAAAGCCTGAAAAATGTCCCCTCAAATCCAGACACCAACATGTTTGCAGACTTGGGGATGTCACTCCTGCCAGCCTTCCTTGAGGTCTGTAGACTGTCAGCAATGAGTCTGCATCTGTAAACAGAGAATAACTTCCTGACAGTTTAATGGGGGCCGAGAAAAGTCATTCCCTCTCTCCCTCTTTCCCTTGTTGGTGAAGCATAGTGGGGGGATTTGCGAGAGATAAGATCCTGAATGTGAGGCTACAGTAAATACACATAATCTTATTGCATTTCTTGCCTGAGACTGTGGTCTGCACAACAGCAGGTGCCCTGGGAAAGTGAGCAGCCTGCTGGCCAGACAGTCTAGAGGGAGAAGAGCCTGAAGGTGGCAAGGGAGCAGAAGCAGCAGCTGGTGGCCTTCTTAGTATGCTCGCTCTGTCTCAGTGGTCTCCTTGCCCACACCTGGGAGGACACCCATGTATGTCAGTCTTGCTGAAGTTTGTGTCCAGCATCACTATTTGAAGTTTGCTTTTGACCTTGGCAGTCCTTCCTCACACCTTCGCTTTTTCTGTCTACACAGCCGTTTGGAGCAGCCTGGTAAATGGGACAGGAAGTAGAAGGGAGACTTAGATACATGATCTGGATCTCACTCATCAGCCATGTTGGTGCCTCATACCGATCTTGGCACTTGGAAGGTTGAGGCAGGAGAATTTCTGATAACTTGAAACCAGCCTGGGCTACAGAGTGAGACCATTTCTCAAAACAAAACAAAATCCCCCCTAAACTGAAATTATAATTTTAACTTGCCTATGAGCTGATATGCTCTAACTTTAATTATAAAAATAAAATTAATAATAATAGCATTCATTGAATACCTTAGCATCATAACAAAATGTTTGATGATCAAATGAGGTAGATGCGTTTAAAATATTTCAGATATTTGGAAATTTTGGTGGTTAATAAGTGTGTCTTGTTAAGAAGACTGGCTTCCTATGCATCTGTTTATCCCGACAACTGTGGAGATGGATTTTAAGGTGGCTGAAATGCTCCGTTTTGCCAGTGCTTGTGTGAAGAAGCACTGGTTAGGATTTTCCCTCCCACAGTGGGAAGCAGCAGAGCTCCATTGGCCATTTTTAATGCAGGTACAAAGCAGGCACTGGAAATTTGGTTTCCTTTCCTTGCTGGGGAAATGAATTAAGATCAAAAGACTCACATTAGATAGTCTCAGGTGAGAGATGTCATCCAGTCAGTTGGCAAACACTAAAGACTGAGCTGCTGCAGAGCAGAGGAAATATATCAAGGCTGTTGGAGTTAAAGAGTGAGTTCAAACTCCAGCTGTGAGACTTGAGAATGTCACACGCCTCTCTGAGGCTCTTAGCACATAGCCAGGCTCTTGGGGAGAAATTGGTGACATACCAATGAATAGCTTGTCTGGATGCTCCTTATATTCTGGGCAAAAGATGGCCGAAGCCTATGTGCATGGAAACAGAAAGCTAGAAGTGAAATCAGAAATTCACATTGGTGCATGGTATAGAGAGGAAGAGAGTAGAGTATGGGTGCAGACATGTACAAGGCAGTTAGAAGTATAATGTATGCCTGTGTCCTCTGGTCATTCTCTTCATGTATGTGAGGAGAGCAGGAGTGAGTGTGATGTATGTGCATGTATGTGGGGAGGGGTGTATGTATGTGTGCAACAGCCAAGGGGCCACTTTGAGTGTTTTCTTCCTTTCTTCTCATCTTAAATTTTGAGACAAGGCCTCTCACTGACTGTGAACTCACCAACCGGACTAGATGGTGGGTCAGGGAGCTCCAGAGATCTGTCTGTTCCCCTGTGATGTTGCCATGACAACCTTGTGCAGTTGTGCCTGACTGTCTTGTGGGTGCTGGGGTCTGAACTCAGGCCTTTGTGTGGATCCATCTTCCCAGGCCTATTTCTTATTGCACATCCTCGGGGCCTCTATTTTGAGGAGGCTGACTGAGGGTCTTGTCACTTCCAGAGGAAACTCCCTTCTGTCTCCTTCCACCTGCACCTCCTCTTCTTTTAAAAACGTGTGTGTGTGTGTGTGTGTGTGTGTGTGTGTGTGTGTATGTTGCATATATGTGTTAGTGTGTGTGTGGGTGGTGTGTATGGTAGATGGGCGATGTACATGTGTGTTTGTGTGGTATGTATGTGTGTGATGTATATATGTATATGTCTGTGTGTATGTGTGTGGTGTGAGTGTGTGTGTGTGGTGTATGTGTGTATGTGTGTGTTAGGTATGTATGTGCCCATGTGAGTTCAGGTACCTGCAGAGGCCAGAGGCATCTGATTCTCAGGGAGCTGGAGTTACCAGTCATTGCAAGCCATCCTACTGTGGGTTCTGGGAATTGAACTCAAGGCTTCTCAAGGATGCTTACGCACTCCTAAGTCTTCCCAGCTCTGACACACTTATTCCTATCATTCAAGTTGCTTAAATCTCCAACTTTACTACCTTAAAATAGGGGTTAAACTTTAATACATGAATCCACTGGGAGACACCCCACATGTCCATGCCATAGTGGGTGCCTTTTAGAGAGTCAGGTGGGTTGACTTCTCTAATCACCTGCTTTTGTGGAGTAACAGCCAAGTTCTTCTCTGATGAACAGTCTGAGTTCAGGATTGTCAGCAGGACTGAGGAGAACTGAGGAGCTCTGGCTGACACATTCTGTCTAATGTCAGTTCCTAGGAGGTTCTCCACCTTCCTCAGGTGGTCCCTGGACATCAACACCTGCTACTGAGAAGGAAGTAGTCCATGGAAGCACTTCTTAGAGCGTCCCAGCCTGTTCTGAACTTAGCCACATGGTCACACCCAGGCTGACTGGAGACTCCTAGCTTGATGCTAGGGCATGTTGTTTTTCCTCAGACTTCAAACCCAAGGTCTCAAACTGAAATTAACTCATCTCCCCTGAGTCTGTTCCTTCTCTAGCATTTTTCATCTCACTGTCAGAGCTTCTCAGTTATGGGGTGACACAGGAAGCCTCCTCGACTCCCCATATGAACCCACTTCCAGTATCTCATAGACAGAGCCCAGAAGCCAAACTGTTTGTTCAATGCCTGCACTTCTTACCGTCATAGTCACTGCTGTGATTAAAATCCTTCTGATTGTTGCCCACATTGCTACACTAACTGTTGTTGTCTACTTCTGCCACAGTCCATATCTTATTTTGACAAAATCTTATTTGGTATAGAAGGCATTGCTTTGAATGGCAAGTTGGATAATTCTATTTTTTTTAACTTAACCTTTTTCTTTTCAGCTTATTTATTTGATTTTTATTAAATTAGTAAACCCAATGATATATATTAAGCTATCATGCAAAGGTACTGAAACAGGGACTTTGGTTAAACATTCAGACAAAATTGTTTAATTCTGTCTCTAAGTCTGATGAAGCACCCATCTAGATACACTATGGATAAATGTGAAAAAGAAATTATAGGAGGATTGTGGAGCATGAACAAAATCGGGTCTTTTAGGGTAGGGGATTGAAGTTTGGTGGAAATGACTGGTTTAGGGGACAAGTTACATTGTTTTTTTCTTAGGTCTAAGTATAGCTATAACACAAGGAGGCTAAATGCCAACAAAAGGCTGACATCTTTTTGGCCAGATGAGCAAGAAAGTTTCTAGGGAATGTGGGGTGTATGCCAGAAAATAAGAACCCTGAGTTCTGTGTTAGTCTCATCCCATATCTCTGACTGAGCCTTGTATGGATAGGGTGGATTAAAAACAGACCAAATGGACATGTGATTGGGTTTGCAGCCAAACTACAGCCAATTTAACTGCTTGCTAAGAAAAAACGTAAGTTGTCATTTAAAAATTTCACAGAATGTAGAATATTCACAAGATAAAAAAATCACAATAAATGGAACACAAGAAAAAATTCAATATTTAAAGAGCTAAAATAATAGTGACCCACTCTTAAGGAATCAAGAGATGATCAGATGCCAGTGACAATGTGATTTGTATTTTGTAATTTTCTGACAGGGATACTGAAGTGAACTTTATGATCACACTCCAGAAGAAAAGAAAAATACAGCTGATACAACTGAAAAGATAGTAAATCTTACCAAATTGGAGATATGAAAAAATTAAAGGAAGTTAAAATCTGCAGAATTTGTCATCTGCAATAAACCTGTTCACTGAATGAACTTAAGAACAGCATGGAGGGGCTGGAGAGATGGCTCAGCGGTTAAGAGCACTCACTGCTCTCCCAGAGGACCAGGGTTCAATTCCCAGCACCCACATGGCAGCTAACAACTGTCTGTAGTTCCAGTTCCCACTTCCAGGCAAACAAATAAATAAAAGTTTAAAACAAAAAAAGAACAGCATGGAGACAGCAAAGAGAAGCATATGAACTTGAACTTGAAGATTACCCGCTTTGAAAAAAGAAAGAAAACTAACGATAGCATCAGTAGAAACACATAAATATGTGGACAACATAAAAATTCTAACATATTGATGTTTGGACTTTTGGAAGAAGAGAGGAAAAAAGGAACAGAAAGATATATTTAAGGAACTCATCACTGGCTGAGTCTCAAAATAAATGAATAGAATAATATGTGAATCCAAGGATCTCAGAGAGCCCCACCAAGATAATAAACTACATCTGTATATACTGTAGTTGATCTACAGAAAAGAAAAAAATCTTGAAAAGCCATCAAGGGAAACCAGGTGACAAACACATGCCTCACTTGATTGCAGATCTCATCAGAAACCATAAAAGATAGAAAATAATTGAAAACCATTTTAAAGCATGGAAGGGGGGGGTTAGCACAGAAGGGGGTTGTTGCTTCTGCCAAACTAGAATTATTTACCCAGCAAAACTATCTTTCAGAAATATAGGCAAAAGAATACAATATTTACAGATCAAGATAAACTAAGCAGACATGATTTGTCACACTTTTAAAAGCAATAACTGCTGGTCTTTAATCCGAGGAAAGAAGAGAATTTTAAGAGTAAATGAAAATCACCAGAAATGACATATATTTGCATAATCATATCTTTTGAAAGTCATGGTGGCTCAGTGAAGTCATCATAAACACGCAAAAGTTACACACTGGGGAATGGAGCATTTGCTGTTGCTCCAGAGGACCTGAATCTGGTTCCCAGGGCCCACACTAGACTGCTCACAGCCACCTAAAACTCCAGCTAACACTTTCTTCTGGCTTTCACAGGCTCACCAAGTCCTGTATAAACAAAAACTAAACTATTTTTTTTTTTTAAGATACATAGCAGAGAGGTTCAATGACTTACCCGAGATCATACCATCCCATGCCGTGAGGCACAGCAAAACGTATTCGTGAGTATTTATTTCTTTCAACCTCAAAAGAGGTTTTCTGAAAGGGAAACAGAAGATTTAAAAGAGAAGGAAGGCATGGCTGGATTTCTTTCTTCTCTTTTGGATGAAAATATCAGACAGAGAGGTCAGGAGGACTGGAAAGGGGCTGTAGGGGGGAGCGGTGGTGAGTGCAGGGAAGATGGAGGGGCTCTTGCTGAGGTGACTTTTGCAGCCTACATTTCTGTGGGGATTTTGTCAGCTTGGTCTCTGAGGCAAGTACTAGCCAGGAATATATGGAGTTCAGGACTGGGCTTGGAGTGGAGTAAGAGGTTAATGAAGTAGGCTCTTGTCACTACTGGGCACTGGTGTCAGTGTAAGGTGCCATGGGTCCCATACATGAAGGAGGGAGGGCTGATGGGGCCTGCTGTCCCCAGTGGGAGAAACTATTTTCTTTGATTCTTGACTTATGACTCACTTTCCAGTGAAGAGGGCAAGAGGCCTTAGCCACCTCTCCATTCACCAAAGACTGTCTCCAGAGCATCCCACCGTTCACTGGGTGCACGCTAGCTAATTCTCTGTGGAACATCACCACTTCCTCAGGGCAAACCTCCTCCTGCTGGGATGACCTGCCATTTTTTCTCCTCCTCATTCTGGGCCCTCCTAACCATCTGCCAGTTTAGTTCTCCAAAGGAAAAATTCTACTTCACAGACTCCAGGCAGCCTTTCTTGATTTCCCAACGTGAGAGCACTTGACATTCACAAAATGTAGAACTTCCTTGTAAAATTCTCTCTATGAGTGTCTTTTCTATTTTATGATGTTTAGCATGTACTGATAACCTACTATGTGCTGGGAACCATACTAAGATTATCACACATTTTTTTAAGAGATTTATTTATTTATTATGTATACAGAAGAGGGTACCAGATGTCATCATAGATGATTGTGAGCCACCATGTGGTTGCTGAGAATTGAACTGCCACCCAATTTAACAGATGGAGGTTCGGTAACAGTTGTTCTTTGTCTCAAGGGTCCACCCACCTACCTCCTAAACATTAGAACATTCCCAGCGTATGACTGCATTCCAGAGTCCTTTGTGTGTTTAGTGCAAACTAAAAGAGTAATTTCCAGGAACATCACCACGTGCAATTACATATAAAACTGCACCCCAATTCCGAGGTTCATAAATTCTAATACTATTTGCCCCGTCCCAATTCAATAGTCTGTGACAGTCCCATGCAGTCTCCCTGCCTTGTACCGTAGGTCTCCAGTGAGCATCCTGCAAAAGGCCACATTCTTGCCTTTGTCATGTATTAGCATGTGTCTGAAACATCGGGATGGATTTTGCTAAGCATGGTGCTTAAACTAAGCAGTTTGACACTTCTATAGGTCTGATTAAAGACAAAAGAGCAAAACTTTTAAAGGGAGCTCATGAACAGTTTGCAGTTGTTTGTGAAACTGATACAAACTGCATCAGGTTCAATTGCTGTGACTGAATCTTTCAATCAAGAACTTGAGTCTTGACAGCGTTCCCTACGCTTTGCTCATTTCTCAAGGTTCCCCTTTACAGGCAAGTCTGTGGGTATCTGCATCTGCAAACTGTGAGCCAGCCCAGCAAACAAGGTAAATCCCTAATCACCCTCCACACCTGAGGGGAGAAACAGACACAACTCTTTTTATGCCATAGATGAACCCCGGACAACTAAAACTAAAGAGAAATTCACAAACATGAAAAAGTTTATTGGTCTGGGCAGAAAGTCAAAATCACTAAATTTTTCTGAAGTTATGTTTTGAGCCTCATTCTTGAAGTCTTAGGCTTTGGCTCACATTGGCCTCTGTAGTAGGCAAGAGACTCGTTAATTTAGTTTTACAAGATGAAGATAATGGCTTGCACTCTATTAGATATATATTTTCCACATTGGGCATGTTTCAGGGGCGTCATGGCCTTGTTGCCTCCAGCATACATCCATTGTCCTTGTCTTGCCCTTTCCTACTCTGAAATGTGCACATGTGCAGGATGGCTGAGAAGCCCTGGAACCTGACAAATTACCCAGGCAGACTGTCCAGCACCTTCTGCTTGCAAGGAAAAGAGATGTGACCCATGTAATCATTGGATAGTGGGCCTGCTGTAGAGAATAGTTACCATTTCAGCCCTGATGGAAGCTGAGGGGTGGTGAAGGAACACACCCCTCAGCTTCCTGCTTGCTCCTTCCAGCTCCTGTCAGCCTTTCTTTTCCAGATATGATATATTCTTTTATTCTACTGCCTTAGGAATGTTCTGGAGGAAGATTTTGATGTGTCTGTCCTTTGGGGTTTTTTTTTTATCGTTTTGTTTTTTGAGACAAGGTCATATGTAGCTCCAGCTGACTTTTAATTTTCTAACTCTCTATGCATCTGAAGATGACCTTGAACCTCTGATCATTTATCTGAAGATGACCTTGGACCTCTGATCATTTTGCTTTCACCCCCCCCTGACCCCCCCTCCCCCGCAATTGCAGGGATTAGAGGCCTGGGCCACTGTGACATGTTCAGTTCATAGAGAGCTGAGAATTGGTTTTAGGGCTTTGGATGTTCTAGGCACACATTCTACCTACTAACTGAGCTGCACCTCTAACCCTCCCAACCACGTGTCTTTTCACTTTGTTGTAAGACCATGGTGTAGAGACAGATCAAAATCCACAGAGGCTGTTTGTTTCCTAGATCATGAAGCAGAGAAGATTCTTTTCTGTCCCTCAGAACAAAAGAAACATCTGCTTTAGGTGTTAAAGCCTGTGCCTTCCATGATCCAGGCCTTAGTTTCAGGAAGAAACCTGAGGTGGGGATATGAAGACCCAGGGAGCATGAGAACCATACACACATAATGTCCCCTGCCATGTCTTAAGAATCAACTGAGTATCTTACTCCAACTCCTCAAGATATGATTGACTTAGCTTGTAGCAAGCTTAAAATTGCATTAAGAAAAGAGTTTCCTCACTGTGAAGCACACCTCTCAGACTGGCTACCTAGGTTAGAAACATGGAAGCAAGGAACATGGACTCAGTGGCCAGCTGCATCTCCCCTGGACAAGTTAGAACATCTTGTTTTCTGTCCACTTTCATGGCTGGTGCCTCAAATAACACATAGGATAAAGCTATGTTGAGAATTAGTGAGGTAGCATAGAGCTATGCACAGAGTTAGATAGTGTAGATAGTACAGAGGTAGAAGTGGTATTGCAAACAGACCTAAGGTCTAGCTCCAGCTCTGTTTCCACTCAGTCAAGATGGCACTTGGTCATCAGCATCAGATTAGCTGATTGTTGCTGACAGCTCAACCAAGGGGATTATCCTTACACAACCATAAGCCCACAGGGAGGCAGGCCAGGGCCAGCTTGATGGCCCAGGGAGTCCAGGAGGATCAGCCCCTTCTAGCTTCCTGCTTTGAATCCTTAGAGGCTTGTTGTGGGACAAAAATGTAACCCCAAAGATCTCTGTGGAATGTCGTTTATTTTCAGCAAAAGATGCAGTGATGGTGGAATAAACAAGCCATCTCAGTGTTCCCAGAAGGGAGGCTGCTCTTGGTTTCAACTGGGACTTTCCCCAAGTGTGTTTCAAAGCAGAGGCTCCATAGGGAAAAATGCCTAAGTCCCCTGGGGGTCTGCCAAGGAGTGAGCACACAGACACCCACATCAGGAATGGCTGTAGGAGAAAGACTTCTCGGGGATGAATGTGCTTGCTCTAAGCCCATCACCATGAGTTGTATACTCAGGGATCCATGTGGTGAACAAGCTCCCCAAGTTGTCTTTTGACCTCTACACACAGACCATGTCATGGGCACATGTCCTCTTACACACAGGCAAGAAACTTTAAAAAGTGCTGCTTGGTGATGGTGGCATGTGCTTTTAATCCCATCACTTGAGAGGCAGAAGGTTGTCAGATGAGCTCTGTGAGGTTGAAGCCAGGCTGGACTACAAAGTGAGTTTTTACACAGAGAACCCCTGCTGGGGAGGGTGCTGTACTTGTTATGTAAAACTAACTTAGCTATGAGCATAACTCTCTTGAATTATTATGAAATTCTTTCTCTGCTGCACAGCCACATTCCTGTATCCTATGGTGATGAATGAGTCTCAAAATGAGAACTGTGGGGTGAGATAGAGAGACTATCTGAGTGGAGAGTGACAAAGGGCAGAAGGGTCCAGGGTGACTTGGTTCTTGAGTTTAAGGGGCTGGGAGGATGGTGAGGCCTTTACCAGGAAGAAATGAGGGCTGTCCACAAGGGCTGAGAAAGGAAAGTTTAGTTGGGAAAACAGAGATTCTAAGGCTGAGCAGGAGCCCTTTCAGGTGGAGATACTCAAGCCTTGAACTCAAGAAGGAGGTCTGCAGGGACAAAATGCTTCTTCATCAATACCTTCTTCAATCCCAAGATGGTGTCATAGCTTTCCATCAGCTGTAGGCATCCACTCACTGACCTTATCCGCAGCTGGGTAAAATGAAGCCTGCAATTATCTGGGGAATCTGAGCTCTGTGGAGAGTCCACTAAGGGAAAAGCACAAACCTCCCACTCTCTGTAACTACAGGGGATCTGGGGAAGGGCAGCTGTTTCCCAGTTCCTAGGAATAAATAATTCCCTGGCTTATATAACTTTTTAATGTTTTGTACACATTACCTTATTTGTGACTCGTCAAAGTCCCACAAAGAAGGCAAAGAAGGCTAGAGAGTGTTCTTCTATATTGACAAATCTGGAAAGAGGTGCAGATGAGTCTTACATGAGCTCACAGTACAGAGCAGGGCTCTAACCAGGTAGCCCAATGCTGGTCTCTCCCTTGGCATGAGAGTAGCAGCTAAGCCTGTTAGCCCCTCTTTAAATCTGAGTCCCTGAATGTAAATTACAGTCCTCTGGCTATTCCATCAAATTCACAGGGGTTTAGAGAAATGGTCCTCAAGTTTTAGTCCACTTGGGAAACAGAATATGCAGATTCTTGAGCCCCACCCACAGGTTCTGTTTCAGTATGTTTGTGAGGAGTCTGGGAATCCCCCATGCATCTGACATGGATGGCCTACCCACTCTTTTCATTAGTCAGTAAAGAAAAGGGGATTGGGATGGGGGACAAATGTATAAATCTCCTTTCTTTCCTCTATGATGGATGAGAAGCTACTGGATTGGTGAGGTTATGGGACATGGACAAAGCCATAGCCACCAACAGATATTGTCACTGCTCTTTTAAATGTCCAATATTCGCATGTCTCTCCTCTGCATCCCCACACTGCTATGATGTGATGCAGCTCAGAAGAACCATGTTCCCTCAGGACAGTCCTCTTTGTCTCATTAACTTTCCTAAACATGGTCATGACTCTGGTTCCCCTGGTCATATGGAGCAACCAGCAGGAGACAAGCCACAGATGTTTGGCTGGAAAGTAGAGGCCTCATTTACACTCAGATATGAGTGCAAGCCCCATGTCTTACTCCTGTCTACATCAGATGTGATGTAGTGAGGTCGCTGAAAATGAAGTTCTACATTGTTAAGAGACAGAAGATGAATCGATGACATTTATTGAGTGTGTACTATGTGCCAGTGAATATTCTGTGTGAATTAATGTACATACCTGATTTTGAGACTCCTGCAAGAAACTATGACTGTTACACTTTTTTCCCTTGATTAAGAACATTGCCTAAAGTTTTCTCACTAATGAGTGATGGGAAGAAGGTATGAAACCAGCCCTGCAGACTCCACTCCAAAGTCTACCCTTTCCCAGGCACTTTTGTTTAATTCTGCAATGCCCTGCTGGGAGGAAGGCTGCTATATGGTGAGTGGGCTAGTTTTTCTGTCAAATTGACTTAAGGTAGGGTCATGTGAGAAGAGAATGTCAGCTGAGGAAAATGCCTCTGAAGAGTGGCCTTTTTTGATTAATGATTGATGGGGGGGCATTGTGAGTGATGCCACCCACTCGGGTGGTCTTAGGTGTGTAAGGGAGTAGGCTGAACAACCAGTAAGCAGCATTCCTCCATGGATCCTGCTTCAGTTCCTGTTCTGACTTCCCTCAGTGATGGAGTGTGACCTGAGAGTTGTAAGTGGAAACACACCCTTTCCTCTTCATATTGCTTTTGGTCAGTACTGTGGAATGCTTGTGTTTGGGGCATTCTGGGCATATACTCTCTCAGTATTATCAAAAATCTGCACTTGTGTGTGTGTGTGTGTGTGTGTGTGTGTGTGTGTGTGTGTGTAGAATGCTCAGTCAGTGAAGTGTTTGCAGCACAAGGGTGAAGGCCTGAGTTTGGATCTCCAGGAACTATGTCAAAGGTGGGCATGTCAGCAGCTCCCTGTATGCCTATAGCTCTAGGGATATAGACAGGATGATCTCTAAGCATGCTGGCCAGCCAGCCCCAGCCAGATTGGTTCAGTTTCAGGTTCACTGAGACCTTGTCTTAACAAAAAAAAAAAAAGTGGGGGGGGCCAGCAATTGAAGAAAGAAACCCAAGACACACACACACCCATCTTCACAGAAGCCAATTCTTAGAAAAACAGATGCAAGGAACAGAATTTACACTCTGTTTTGAACTGTGTTCTATAGATAACATTCATCAACTTGTCCACTCTCCTGAAAGAAACACACCCCGCTGACTCCCCTACAGCCCAGGTTGTGATATCCACAACCTCAGTGGCTCCAAGACCCACAAGGGATGAGCCCTCTCTAGCAATTCCACTTACTCTGAGCCTGCTGCAGGAATGTTAGCTATTATCTCAGGGGGAACTATTCCCTGGAAAGGAAGGTGCCATAGTTAACATGAATCCAGGATGACAGTCCCCCAATGGCTTTGCCCTGCCAAGAGTATGCTGAGTGTTAAACGTCAGTGGACACTGGCTGCAGCCCAGCGGTTTCCAGATTTTCTTTATGGGGGTGAATAGACTTAACTCAGCACTTTTCAGTCTCTCAAGTTAGTAAGTACACTGACATCATTTGGAAGTTGCAAGAATCCACATATTAGGCCAAATTCCACCCTGGGTTCAGCATCCATCACCCCTCCTCAAATAAACCCCCAAGAGCACGGTTAAGTGAGGGTAAACCTTGGCCGGAAGCTTGTTATTTTTTTGCAAGTTTTAATTACACATACCTCATCCATTTGCCCGAATTAGGAGAGATGGTTTGCTGGGGAAGCTTTGCAGATTGGCTTGTTTCAGAGTCTGGTTCCTCCAGGACTTAACCCAGGAATTCCAAGATAACAGTCAAGTAGGCAAGAACTGACATTCTGAATGTTGGGGATGGAAAAGAGCAGGATATCTAGTATGTAGTCCAAAACCCATGGCTTTATACCAAGAAAAAAAAAGACAGAAACAAAAATAAACAAATCCCTGGAATTTGGAAGGAAAAGTGTTCTAAGTCATACTAAAACCAAATGATGAGCTGGGCAAGGAAAAAAAATAACCCAGAATCTGTTCTTCTGGGTAGTACAGTTTCCACAGGCCCAGCTAGAAAGGGTGACTGTACCCAGAGATCTGCTGTGGCTGTGTGTAGTGCTGGAAAGGTTTTAGAGTCAGGGAGACAGACGTAGGTAGATTGAATCCCAGTCTGACCAGCTTCCTGCATCAATTTTTTTACTTCTTAGAGTCTCAATTTTCTGGTTTATAGAGTGGAAAAGAATGTACACCTTTGTAGGGACATTGAGACAGTCAGTAAGCTCTTCCCAAGACTGAATAACAGAGAGGCTGAATAGCAGCAAGCAGCTAACCTCCACTCCTTGCTCCAGTCCTCCCAGAAGCCCCTCCTTCACCTGGCTCCTCCTACCACTGCCCTTCAGCTAATTGCTGACTCAGCCTCTTGACCACAGATAGATTTTATTTCATCAAACACATCTTTGCATCATTAAACAAATGCTCCAGAGCATAAACAAAAATAACACACCTTAAAACAGGAGGATGGATCACTTTCTGCTTCCTGACTGTGGATGCAAAATGACCTTGCATCAGGCTCTGACCACCATGCCTGCCCTGCAGAGGGAGTAGATTTCTTGAACTATGTATGAACTAAAGCCCTTCACACTTAGGTTGCTTTTGCTGAGGGTATTTTTTCACAGTCAAAGAAGAAGTCAAAATATTAACATTTACAGGATTCTGGGTAGAACTTGGTTCAAGAGATGCTGTTTCTACAGTGCCATGAGAGATAATAGCTTTCTTGGGCATTGGTGACAGTTTCAGGCAAGCTTTGTCTTGGTGGGACAAGATGGCTGTCATCCTTCCAGAAAACAAAACAAAACCAACTAACCAAACAACAAAAAAACCCAAAACCAACCAACCAAACAACAACCAAAAACATAAAGAAAAGTTTTCATTCTTAATATTTCTAATAACTAAGATCTCAAGATTAAGCCTCATTGAACCAGGTTTGAAAGCAAATGAACACACACACACACACACACACACACACACACAGAGAGAGAGAGAGAGAGAGAGAGAGAGAGAGAGAGAGAGAGAGAGAGAGAGAACAAATAAATAAAAAAATAAATTACTATTCCTAGTTAGAAGGTTGGAAGGTCAGGTTAAAGGTGGAAGGTCAGGCTGAGGGTAGAAGTTCAGGTTAAAGGTGGAAGGTCAGGTTAAAGGTGGAAGGTCAGGCTAAAGGTAGAAGGTCAGGATGGGGTTACTCCTCTTTTTTGGGGGGTCCAGATGCGAGGAGATGGGAAAACTTGGTAGGAATGTACAAATTAAGGATGGAGGCGATTACTTCTATATAAAGCAGTCCAAACACCTGGACTGGATAAAGGTGGATGAATTCAGGACCAGCAAAGTCAAGGTCACTTCCTCTTCTCTTACCCCAGGTTTATCAACCATTAGGAGAATTTATTCTCTTAAAGCTGTTTTATATTTGGACAAAGGGCACAGGTGGTGCCATGCTACCACTTCTCAGGCTAAATAATTAGAACTTCATAATTTAGGACAAAGAAACAGAATATATTTCCTATTAGCTATGCTTGACCTGTTATAAAAAAGTATATGTTAAAACAGAAAAATGCTTTCAAATAGGAACACAGCATGCTACTCGCCATCTAACTTGAGTTAGCACATTCTGCAGAAGTGTGTTTGTCTTAGATAGTTAGAATGCTGCATATTAAGACAAAACATTCATAAAATGACTATGAGCTAGGACCTTAAATATGTATTGAGAGTGCAAGTCCTAAGGATATTTTTGCCAGGCATGTACTGGAAGCATTTAGTAAACACAGGAAATGCAGGACTAATTCCAGAGAGTAGGCTGTGTGTTTACCATCTGCTACCCTGTCCTCCAGGGCTCATATGGTTGGAAACTTAACGGTCCATGTAACAGCATTGGGAGGAGGAGCCTAACACAAGAGGAAGGACAGGACTTACACAAGACACACCAAGACCAAAATAAGGTCCCAGAGAAACAAAAGGTAGGGATAAGAGATAAAGACAAGAGACTGAGGACCAGGGAGACCAGCATAGGGACAGGTCCTGATCTCACTGCTAGGATCCTTACAAACAGACCAAGCTACACAACTGTCACACACATGCAGAGGGCCTAGTCTGTCTCAGGCAGGCTTCCCAATTAGTTCAAAGAACATGAGCTTTCAGGGGCTCAGGTCAGCTGTCTGTGTGGGTTCCTCTGTCATGACCCCCTGGCTCCTACAGCACCTCCTCCCTCTCTCTTCAACAGGACTCCTGGAACTCAGTCCAGTGCTTAGCTATGGATCTCTGCATCTGCTTCCATCAATTTGCTGGATGAAGGCTCTCTGATGACAGTTAGAGTGTCACCAATCTGATTACAATAGATGGCCAGTTCAGGCACCCTCTCCACTGTTGCTAAGAGTCTTAGCTGGGGTCATCCTTGTGAATTCCTTGGGACTTGCCTGGGACCAGGTTTCTCCCTAGCCCTGAAATGCCCTCCCTCTTTTTTGTCTCCTCCATTTGGTTCTGCTCCTAACCCATCCCTGCGGTGATATGTTACATATTTAATAAAGCCTGGAATATCAAGAGATCAACCCATAGTCAAACTAGGCAGAGATAGCTTCCAGGAATTCCAGGGATAACAGAGCAGTGGGAACGCACATAGCTCTGGGAGTTCTGAATCTCCAGGAGTTCTGGATCTCTGGGAATACAAGGACATGCAGCTGGGCTTCAATGGCACATACCTTTAATCCTAGCACCGGGTGTGGTGACCTATGCCTTTAATCCCATAACTCCAGAGACAGAGATCTTTCTGTGTTTCTGTGAGTTCAAGGTTGACAATCAAATAGAGGAGCTCACACCTTTAATAATAACCTGGATGGGATAGAGCTGGGCAAAGAGGGTATTTAAGGCAGGTTTAGGAAAACAGCAGCAATTAGAAGTGACCAGGAGCCGAAGCGGAGGAAGTTGGAAGATAGCTGGGTGAGATTTGACTGTGGTGTTTCCTCTCTCTGATATTCCAGCCTTTCCCCAATATCTGACTCTGAGTTTCTTTCATTACAACCAGAATTCATGCAGCACATCTGCACCCAACCCTAAGAAATGTCCCCATCATAGACTGAGTGTCATTAGCTCCAGGGTGAACAAGTATGGTGGAAATGCTCTCTGTATGCTGTAAATAAAGGACTGGTTTGGCCTATGTAGAACACTGTAGAAGTGGGTGGAGGATCAGAACACAGGCAGGTAGGAGAAGGGCGGAGTAAGTCAGTCTCCATCCAACCTCCAAAGAAGACAGACATGTAAGAGATACAGGCCAGCCACGGGCTGGGTCATGTGGTGGGATCTGCTCTCCAGTTCCCATTCTCCCCTCCCTCACCCCACCCCAGTTTACCCAGGAGAGATCTCTTCTGTTTCCTGTCCCAGAGAAATCTGCACATCCTTCTCTGGGCCATCCTTTATCTATTTAGCCTCTGTGGGGCTATGGATTATAGTTTGGTTATCTATACTTCTAATAACCACTTATGAGTGAGTACATACCATGCTTGTCTTTCTGCGTCTGATTTACCTCACTGAGAATTTGTTTTTTTCTAGTTCTATTATTTGCCTGCAAATTTCTTGAGGTCATTACTTTTTTACAGCTAGTAATGCTCCATTGTGTAAATGTACATTTTCTTTATCCATTCTTTAGTTGAGGAGCATCTAGGTTGTTTCCAGTTCTGGCTACTATGAATAACGCTGCTATGAGCATAATTGAGCAAGTATTCTTGTGGTACAATTAAAGATCCTTCGAATATATTGGTATTTCGGGATCATTGGGTAGATTGATTCACAATTTTCTGAGAAGCTTCCATACTGCTTTCCAAAGTGGCTGTACAAGTTTACATTCCCACCAGTAATGGAAGAGTATTCCCCTTGATCCACATCATCTCCAGCACAGGCTACTATCAGTGTTTTTAATCTTAGTCATTCTGACAGGTGTCAGATAGTATCTCAGAGTCATTTTGATTTGCATTTTCCTGATGGCTAAGGATGTTGAACAATTCTTTAAATGTCTTTCAGCCATTTGAGATTCTTCTGTTGAGAATTCTCTGTTTAGATCCATATTACATTTTAAATTGGATTGTTTGGTATTTTGGTGTTTAGTTTCTTGAGTTCTTTATAAATTTTGGAGCTCTGATGTAGGATTGATGATGATTCTTCCTATGCCGTGGTCTTCTTTATGTTTACTTTTTTCCTACTAAGTTAAGCTGCTGGGATTTGATTATTTGACTGACAATCAGATCCTTGCCTTACTCCTGCTCTGAGTGGGAAACACTAATCAACCAATCCCTTGTTTGATAATTGCTAGGCTATCATTATGGCCGTCTGGCTACTTTGAATACTCTACTGACACTGTGAGGAAACTTGAGTTGTAAGGAACACCATAGTCTGGACTGATGAAGGCCTCCTTCAGTGTCTACTGCTCTGGATAACTGTCCTGGTCTTGGAAGACTTCTCTCCCAGTGAGATAAGTGTTGGTGAGGCGCAGATGACCTTGTTTGTTGTAGAAAGTTTTTCCCGGTGCCCGTTTGGGCCCGGGAGTTTGTGACCTGGCGCACAGCAGAGGTTTGGAACCTGGTCCACAGCGGCTTTTATCCCCAAAAGAAATGAATCAGACACTTATATTACTTCATACCGTTTGGCTCATATCTTAAGCACATTACTAGCTAGCTCCTTCATCTTAATTCAACCCATTTCCATTAATCTTCCCACCACATGACCCAGCCCGTGGCTGGCCTGTATCTCTTACATGTCTGTCTTCTTTGGAGGTCGGATGGAGACTGACTTACTCCGCCCTTCTCCTACCTGCCTGTGCTCTGATCCTCCACCCACTTCTACAGTGTTCTACATAGGCCAAACCAGTCCTTTATTTATAGCATACAGAGAGCATTTCCACCACACTTGTTCACCCTGGAGCTAATGACACTCAGTCTATGATGGGGACATTTCTTAGGTGGCTCAACAGAAAGTTGCCTGTGGTGTGGTATGAGGCCTGTGATTGGTTTTCATATAAAGCATGACTGGTAGAATTGGAAGCTATGTTGTGTGTTGTGATTGGGGTGTGTGAGTGCATGCGTGCACGCATGCCTGTGTACTTGTGTATATAGTATGTAGAGATCACAGGACAACTTTTGAAAGTTAGTTCTCTCTTTCCTATGGGTCCTAGGCATGAAACTCCGGGCATCAGGCTTGGCAGCAAGGATCTTTACCTGCTGCACCACCTTGCAAATCCAGTGTTATTATTTTGTTCTATAAACTAATAATAACAAGAGGGATTTGTTTTCTCTTTGTTCACTCAATGCTTGGTGCATTTTCCTATATAGACTTATATAGTTTCTCACTTACATCATTTTGTTTCTCTATAAATAACACCTTTCTTCAAAGACGAATGGGCCTGCAACAAATTTCCCCGACTTCTGCTTGTCTTAGAGTGCTTTTTTCTCTCTTCCTGTTGACAAATGATTTCATATGGCTGGTGGATTATTTTTCAGTGTTTTGGGTAGTTCAGCTTAGCTTACTCTTGCTTGCTGTTTCAGAGGAGACAGCAGCTGTCAGTCTTCCCTTTTGTCTCCATGGCAAAGGCATCCTTTCTCCCCACTGGTTTCAATCAATATTTTACTCTTTGAACACCTGATATTTGACTGTGACATGCACCACTCTGGGTGTCCTCTGGGTCTTCCTGGGTCTGTGGGATCTAGTTCTTTAGGGAGAAATCTTGGCCATTATTACTTCAAATATTATTTTGTCCACCTCTCTTTGCTTCTTTTTCTGTAGCTATCATAAGTATTTGGGAATCATGATGGTTTTAATCTCTTTCTCTTTTTTTTCTGTTTAGTTTTGAAAGTTTCTTTTGTCATTCTGTTGCCATTTGAAGTCTCAGTAGTGTGTTTCCAACTCTGGCGTTTCTTTTTGACTCTTAGGTCTCCTGCCTTATATTATGCATTTGTTATTTTGTCAAGTCTTCTCATCGTTAAATCCTTCATTCATAATCACACCAGCACTGCTACCATATTAGACTTGTTGGCCTCTTCAACTGAGCCTTGTACCTTTTGTTGTGCTGCATAGTGTTTATGGAAAGGTAGATGTGGTTTACAGGACTTCAGTTAAAGGACTGGCAGGTGTGTTTTGGGGGGTGTGTAGGGGATGTGTTCTGTAGCTCCTTAGTAGTACTTAAACGTCCATGTTTTGGAGATTCTGTGATCCGCCCCCCCCCCAAGTCTATGGATTTCATATGTACTTATTTTCAAAGACAGATTGCTTTTAAATATTTTATTTTATTTATAATTTTGTGGGTTAGTGTAAATGTGTGTATGTATGCATGTGTCTATGTCTGTGTATGTATGGATATATATGCATGAGTCCCAAAGAGAGTGTCAGATTTGCCTGGATCTGAGAGCCACCTGCCACAAGTACTGGGAACTGAGTTCAGGTTCTCTGTAAAGAGCAGTAAGGGCTCTTAACCATAAGCTATTTCTCCAGTCTCTGACACTTCTTAACCCCATCCTTTCCATTCCTAGCCTGTGGTAGAAAAAGAGCTAAAAGAGGCTAGAGTGATGTGGGAATGTCTTTCTGTATACTATGAATATCTTTCTTTAAATAAAGGAACTCTTTTGGCCCATGGCAGACATCATTGGCATAGGCGGGGAAATCGGAGCATAGGTAGGAGAAGGATGGAGTCAGAAAGAGATGCCATTTAGCCACCCAAGAAGCAAAATGTAAGGTATCACAGGTGAGCCACGGGCCACATTAATGAAAATGGGTTGATAAGATGAAGGGGTGAGCTAGCAATATGCCAAAGCCATAGGTCAAACAGCAGGTAATTAATATAAGCATCTGAGTCACTGTGGGGGGGCCTAAGCAGTAGCAGACAGATCCAAACTCTGGGGTTAGTCTGGGCCAGAAACCTCATGCTACTCTAAAATTTGAATTTCCCCTTCCCACTAGCACCAAAGGCTCTAATAAAATCTTTACTGATTTCTCTTTGGTAAAACAAAAGTTGTTCAAAATGGGGGTTCCCTTAATGTTCCAAACACTCTAATGTTTAGTATAATGGTATGGTAGAGTTATTAGAAGCAAAACTTAGAAAGAGTGTGACTATTAGCCTGTCATTGGGGGGCTGGCCTGCCTGCCTAGTCTCTCCATCCATCCACCAGTTACATGTCAGTTTTTCCTGTCCTTACTGTTTTCTGTGGGTGCTTTTCCAGCAAGGCATGGCTGTCTGTATCCACCTGTCAGTCTCTACAGTCATACTAGATGGCGCGCCCTTTGCTCTGATTTCTTGAACAGAGCTGAGAACAGTTTATTTTCAGTTTGTTCATTTGTTTACTTCTTATTAGGCTGAAGAGCTGGCATCTAGGATCCTTCCCTGTTAGACAAGAAACATCAAGTCTCATTGACTTTGAACATGTTTTACCGCCATCAAGATGTCCTGTTTTTAATTTACAAAATATTGACCACAATCAGGTCCTATGACATTGCCTCTAACAAAATCTCTGTGAAGTATTTCCACAGCCTGTGCCCAGAAGGGAAAAAGGAGGAGAAAGAGAGAGGACAAAGAAATAATTATAGAACAGCACTGAGGGCTACTACACATGACTACCATGGTCCAGCATACATTCTCCTTACTGATAAAATGCGACTGGTTCTGCTAACATTGTGGACACAGCAGAGGTTTGTAACTAGTCTTTCTCTGACCCACCAGCCAGCTCCCAAATAACAACATGGAGATAGTTTATGATTTATGAATGGTCCACTGATAGCTTAGGCTTATTTCTAACTAGTTCTTATACCTTAAATTATCCCATTTTTAATTAATTTACATGCTTCCATGTGACTAATGGCTTGTCATCTCATCTCCTACAAGGCAAGCTTCCTTAGAGTCTCCCAGAGACTCCTCCCTTCTTCCCAGCATTCTCCATGCCTGGAAATCCTGACTAAATATTGATCATTCAGCAATTTATTAAACCAACCAGAGTGATATATCTTCACAGCACAAAAAAATTATTCCACAATTATATTACTGGATATATTACCTAAAACAAACACTATTTATCTAACTCTGACATAGCTAGACAAATACAGACTGCTTTCCCTGGAGTGTGTGGGAACCAAGGCTTTTCTGTCTACAGAGAGATTAGAGGAGCCTTTTAAGAGGCTGAGAAGAGTATGCCCAGTCTTTTCTCCAGTCCTTACCTCAAGGTCAGCCTCTTCTTCCTCCATGAAAAGGGGAAAGTGAAGGAGATTGAGATTGGGCTGGGGGAAGGAATAGTTTTCTCTAGAGAATCCTTCCACAGTGGCTTGTTAGAAACCATTACAATGACTAGGTGGGACCAGAAGTACTTGTATCTTGGCATGAGGGTCACTGAACTAGTATGTCTCCAAGATGTACACTATGAATATCTTTCTTTAAATAAAGGAACTCTTTTGGCCCATGGTAGACATCATTGGCATAGGCGGGGAAATCAGAGCATAGGTAGGAGAAGGTCGGAGTCAGAAAGAAATAACATTTAGCCACCCAAGAAGCAAAATGTAAGGTATCACAGGTGAACCACGGGCCACATTAATGAAATGTACACCTTCTAGAGAGTTTCAGGTCCCGTTCAATGTTTCCCAATAGCCTGAAGGCAAAAGTGCTGAGCACTAGAATGCTTTCACAAGTAAATATCAGACAGCATATCCTGGGCTGTGTGAAGAAGGCAAGTCATTTGAGGAAGATAAACAAAGATCAGGGAGTAAATACACTTAGAGGCCAGCTACGTGTCCGATGCTGTGCAAGGTACCTTTGCACAGTTTCACACCCTCACGTAATTGTATTAGTAACTGCTTATCCTTGTTAGTTACCATTTTTAACACCCGCAGTATCCATGAGTTGGATAGGAGATGACAGTGTTTTGGTAAACAACCTGAACTTCAGTTTGGACCACCTGGATTTCAACACCATATCATCCTCTCTATTCTGCTCTCCTCACCTTTTTTTTTTTTTTCTTTTTCTAGTTTTTTTAAATTTCATTTTATTTTTATTATAATCTACCATTCTTTTTTCTTTTCCTTCTTCCAAACCCAAACCAAGCAATAAACCCTTCCTTGTTTTCTTTCAAATTCATCAGTTTTTTTTATTAGTTATTGTTATGTATACATGTATGTGTAATGCATATATATTCTTAAGATGCATAGTCTGTTGTTGTATATTGTTTCTGGCCCAGATCATCCCCAAGATCTGGACCTGCTGTCCCAGATAGACCACCCATAGCTGCTTGGTCCCAAATAATCACAGAAAGTCTTACATTAATTTCATGCTGATTGGCCTATGGCCTGCTGACTCTTAACTAACTCATGGTTGGCAAAGTGATTTAGTACCTTTTCTCAGAGCAGCATTGCATCTTCTTTTCTCTGTATCTGCTGGCATTTCTCCTCTGTTCTTCCTCTTCCCAGAGTTTTCTTAGTCTGGTAGCCCCACCCACACTTCCTGTCTGCCTTCTGGCCAATCAGTGTCAACCAGTAGGAGGAACAAATATCTACAATGTACAAGAATATAATCTCACAGCAGTCTGCATAATGTTACTTAGAAAATGAGGCAGTGATTGTCTAAACCACTTCTGTTTTCATTTCAATGGTAATGAAATAGACTGTAAAGATCAAACATCAGAAGTTTTAGGAAACGAGGCATCTAAGTGAATTATGCTTACAAAGAAAAAGAGATTGAAATGGTCAAAGAAAGATAAAAAAAATCAATCAATCAAACAAACAAACAAAATCCTCCAAAACTCAAAACAAATCAAACAGAAAATAGTTTTACTTAAACTACACTGCCTGAACACACTGATGCCCTAGATGTTCACTCCATTCATGTGTAAAATGTTAAGGGACTGCAGAGAGCCAGGAGAACCAGGAGTTGCCTGAACTGGAGAATCCAAACTCTTCCCAGGCCTCCTGTACCATGGCTATGGTGGCGCATGTCAATAGTCCTAGCACTTGGGAGGCAGAGACAGGAGGATCTCTGTGAGTTTCAGGCCAGCCTGGTCTACAAAGCAAATTCCAGGACAGTTAAGATTGTTGCACAAAAAAACCTTGTCTCCAAAAAAACAAAAACCAAAAAGACTAGAAGAGATGACTCTGCTTTCTGATATTTCAGACTGATTTTATTAAATATACAACATATCACCATGCTCTAACTTTTTTTTCACTGACTGCATGGGGAGGTAACGGGAGTGGAACCCCCAAGCACTGGGTTGGAGTTACAACCTGTCTTAGTTATGGGTGAAAAGTAACCTGGTGAAATTCCAGACTGATTGGTGGAAAGAACTTCCTTCTTGGCTTTCTTCTTCAAGGTGAGGTGTGTGTGTGTGTGTGTGTGTGTGTGTGTGTGTGTGTGTGTGTGTGTGCTCAGACAGGAAGAGGAGACTGGTATCCAGCAGTACCAAGTCTCTGGAGGAGAGACCAGAAAGGACCTGGGTGTTGGAAGTGAGTGGCCCTTATTCTGGGGCCACTCTTTAAAGGTGGCTGAGAAAGAATTTCATCAATACTTTGGAGAAAGCTGGAAGAATTTTGTGAGCTTCAAGAGCCCCAAAGTTGACATCCTCCTATTGTGTCTAAAGCCTCTGTGAGTATCAGAAGAAAACCCTTTTCTATTGTCTGGTTTTATACAATACTTTATTTCCTCAAAGTCTTCGTGACTGTTGCAAGAGATTCAAAACCTCCATGCTGAGCAGGCAGAAGGAGTGACAAGTCCCGTTTTTGTAAACTGGAGAAGAGAGTATATATTCTCCCCGGGCATCACAGCAGACCCTCCTCCCTGGGACGTGCAGCCGCCAGGAATGAGCCTTGGAGGTGGAGATTCCTACTCCATGCACTGTGGGTCCTTGGTACCTGGCCGTGTCCTGCCTAATGTGGGAGGTCTCGCTTATAAACAATTTTGTAAAAAAAAAAATTTAAGGAAACCCCCAGAAGTCAGGATTATCTGGGGTCCTGGAGAGTGCAGAGAAGTCAGCAGTGAGGGGTCTGGTGCACTCTGAGTGGATTCTTAATAAAAAAGACTATAACACTACACTGGCAAAGGGTGCTTGATTTCATGTGTTTCAATCAGAAAGAAACGGCCCAAAGAAGGAAGGAGAACGGATCTCCTCCATTCAGCCTCCATGTCACCCACCCGGAATGGTTGACTCAACCCCTCAAAAAAAGAGCCCAGTTTTTGCCATCCGATCTTTACAAACTGCCTTCCTTATCTCTCCCTCCCCATTGGCCAATACTTTAAGGTTCCAGATCCTTAGCTGTCTTTGTCCCACAGCACGAAGCTCCTTGGACTCAGTTGAAGCAAAACTAATGGCTCTCCGTTATTTTTATATGGAGGGAGGAGGGCAAGGACTTTGCAGACATAGACTGCAGGGTCCCTCGATGCCCATCAAAACTGTCTGCCTCCATCTCAGGCTTTCCAGACACTCTGCCCTGCCATGGCCTCTGCTCTGGCTCCAACCCAGGCCCAGGTGTGCAACTGGATGAGTCACATTCGCCTGTGAGGAGCAGGTGTGGAAAACAGTCTTCAGAGCTGACCAGGCGTGCAATCCTGAGCATCATCTAGCGCTGGCAAAGAGGGTACTTTGTTCTCCCTCTCCACCCCAGCCGCAGGCAGCTGCCTCTGCTTGGCACTCAGGCATGATGATACCAGGATGCCAGCTTCTCAGCTGCCTTGAGAGGCTGCCAGACCTGCAAGAGGGGACGTCATGGCCATGGCTGAAAATGCAGAGGGCTTGCTTTGTGATGACCTGAGTTGGGAATATTTCACCTGGCTGGCAGAAGGCCCTAACCTGTGAGTGTGTCTCTTAGCTGAATAAATACCAGCAGCCAATAGCCAAAGCAGTAGTGACCAGAGCAGTGGTGAGCCATTAACTGAACCATGGCTAGTGGCCAGACACTGTTTTAATCACATTGCTGAAGTCCTCACAAGATAACAATAGGGAGATTGGTATAGCAGATACATTTTACAGTGAGTAAAACCTGATGCTCAACACAACTGCATTAGTGGTCTGGGAACAAAATAAGTGTCTTATCTACTCTGTACTTGGAGAAGATGCTATAGATCAGGTAATTTACAAAGAACACAAATGTATGGTTTTGGTTCTAGATGCTGAAATGTTCAAGCCTGGAGATGGAGGTTCTCTGTCAGTATACTGCCTATGTAAGAACCTGAGCTTGGATCCCTAGCACTCATAGTAAAAAGCTGGCTATGGTGGCATCAGCCTGTCACCCCAGCACTTGAGGTTGGGGCAAAGAAAGATAGAGCCCTGGAGCTTGCTACCAGCCAGACATTGAGGGACCCTGACTTAAAAAAATAAGTCGAAGAGTAGTAGAGAAAAACATCTGATATTTATCTCTGGCTCAATAGTCATGCACACATGCATGAACACACACACATACATATGTGTGCACACAGTGCACACACACACACACACACACACACAGAGTCCAAGATCAACATCTAATAAGAACTTTCTTTTCTATGTGGTAGAAAGTAGAAAGGACCAGAAAGGAATAAACTGTGTCTCTGTGCTGTGAAAGAACAGGAGAGAGAATCCACTCATGTGAGCCTTTCATGACTCTTTGTTTTAAGGGTACTAATTATCGAGTGATAATACACAGGTAATTTGTGAAGATAAAATTAGGATCGTTAATAATTATACCCCTTAGGCAATTAAAATTTTGTTGTAGTTAACATACAGAGTGGTATGTATTTATGGAATATAGTGCAATATTTCAGTGAATGTATCCATGTGTCCTGATCATCTCACGGTCATTAGCTCCTCTGTCTCTTTACCTTTACTGTTGTGTTTGGAGCCTTCACATTTCTGTCTTCTGGGTCTTCATGAACTACATAGTGGATTATTGTGAACTACAGCCTTCCACTTATTTGAGAATCATCAGCATCCACTGGAACGAAGAATTCATGCCTTGCAACACCATTACCTTGGGATTCCAATATTGTCATTTTGGAGGATCCACTCCAACTGTATCAGTATGCTACATAGACCGAGTTCATGTCACCTCAGGACTTTCTGGCCTCCAGGTTCACTCCTATGATCACTGTGTCATATAGCTTCTCTCATTTGCATGAGCAACTTTATTTGGGTCTGTAGATAAGGCATGACTACCTTAACAGACACATCCCGCCCCTTGATGGAATTTGATGAAGGAGATTTGAAGGCATACGCACAGCACCTGTGCCATGTTTCAGGCTCTCTGAGCTCACCCATACCATCATACTATCCAACTGACCCTTTCTTCTGATTCCACCAACTTTTTGCTGTGCTTCAACACAGCAGGCCCTCTTCAGCTTAGGGGCGTACTACCCTCTGTTTGCTCATTCGCTTCCTCATTCCATTGGTTATAGGCTTCTTCCTCCTCTTTTTCAGATCTGATAAAATTTACATCGGCTGAGAGGTTGTCTATCTCTAACCCATCTCTCTTTCCATATATGTATATATAAAATATATGTGCTATGTATGTATGCATGTGTGTATGTGTGTAACCATCTCTCCGCTCTCTCATTCCATTACCCTGAGATTCTAACCCTGCCCACTGCCTCACTGTTCATTGTAGCCCTCACTACCACCTGGTGCTGCATTCTCTGTGTTTAGATCAGTTTACAGCCCATGAAGTACTCTGCAAATAGTTGTTGAATGACTGTATTGGCAAATGAAGTGACCCAGGTGCACCAATGCAGATCATAAAGCCAATCTTCTATTATAACTTAAAGTAAACACTGTCAGGATAGAAGCTGATGTAGTCCAGCTGTTGAATATGATAAACAAATATAGCACCAAACCTTTAAAAATAAGAAAAAAATTTATGCCCACATATAAATTATGTGATTGTAATTACTGAGTGAAAAGTCAAATTTTTTGATTGAATGCCACAGAAGAAAAGTTACCTGTTATCTGTATGAATCTGTGTACTTAGAACCTCATTAAAGAGATTACCACTCCTCCACAGCATCTCATAGCTGTCCCAGAGACAGTCATGCTTTGGAAGCTCCAGACCACTTTTATCTGAGCTTCTCTAATAAACAAGATAGGTGGGTCAAAGTGGTTGAAATCAGCAATGGATTTGGTGTCTTGCACATACAAGTTTGAGTCCCTCAGGAAACTCACCAAGCTGGATGATCTATATTATGACTCTTAACATCTATTTCCATGTGTATAAAATTGTCTGCAATAATGTGCTGAGGATATATTCTATTAATTCATAGTTCTGGAATATATATTCTGTGTTGTGGTTTGAAAGGAAATGGCCCCTATAGGGAGTGGCACTATTAGTAGGTGTGGCCTTGTTGGATGAAGTATGTCACTGTGAAGGTGGGTTTTGAAGTCTTCTATGCTCAAGCTGTGCCCAGTAATACAGTTGCTTCTGCTTCCTGGGTACTGACATGTAGAACTCTTAGCTCCTTCTCCAGAACCATGTCTGACTGCATGCCACTATATCTACCCACCATGATGATAATGGATTAAACCTCTGAAGAGTAAGCTAGTACCAACTGAATGTTTTCCTTTATGAGAGTTGCCATGGTATCTCTTCACTGCAATAAAAACCTTAACTAAGACACTCTGCTGGTACTTTCTAGATGTATAGAGCAAAACATGCAAAGATCCTTGATTCTTGGAGTTCATACTTGAGTGACCACGTGTACCAAAGAGTTTTCACACCAATAAATTCTGACTTAATATTTTGTGTTCTGGTAGATAATGCTGGTTGACTTATTGACATCTATCCACCCTTATTCCTGATATCTAGAGACTCAACTACATTTCAGTGCCTGTGATATTTGGTCTTGGTTGTCAACTTAACTGTTCTGAGAGACACTTAGCACTAATAGAACTATGTGCATGTCTGGGGTTGGGGGGGGCACTTCCAGAGAGGAAGTGTAAGCCAACCCAATAAATCATCTTTTATCATACACATATTCTAGAGAATATATTATAAATATATACTCGAGCATATGTATTTTGTAAATGAATATATGTCTAGAGAATCCCGTCTAATACAGTCTGACTCTGTGAATATGAGCCACACTCATAGGGATACATCCCTTTTGAGTTGCAAATCCCTGCTGCTAGTGATTAGTGTAGGTAGGGGACTATGATCCTGGCCTGGAGAATGAGCTAGGAAAGCAAGGCTTCTGAAGGCAGAGGGAAAAAGGTATCCTTTCTTCTATAAAGGAGAAACAGCATGGTGGCTAACCTCAGTTTTGCCTCTGGAAATGGTCAGGCCCAGACACCACATCTGGAATTGGCATGGATAAATTAAATAACAAAGGAAGGAAATAATGCTGAAGATATAAAGAAATAGATGGGGTCTGGATTCCCAAAGGTGTTGTCAGCCACAGGATCACATTTATTTCAATCACATTTTTTAGATTGAATACTACCCCGTTGAAATCAATGTGACTCATATTCGTATTCAAACATATTAATTGATATGTTCTTATGGTACTTACTCTTCTCATTAGTAAGATCATGGAATACTGGGTATATTTCATACTTTTGTTTGTATCTGTATTCCTAGAATATTTTATATAGGTTATATATTTGTATAGGTTAGCTCATAGATCAACAATGATATAGCTACACTTATGTATTTATATTTTGTACACATAATCTTTTCTATTTTTGCAGGCCTTATTTTCAGTATTTTACAGAAAACAATAAAAACTAGTTTCTAAGAACGTGAATATTAAAGATCTACAACTTAACAAGTTTTAAAATTCATATACCTTAAATCCAGGTTCTCAGATTTGGATTCCTGAGCTGGTTAATGTGAGGTCATGACCTATGACAAGCAACCCACATTTCTTTTATAAAACCTGTGAGTGTGGCTGAGCCTGCAAAAAACCAAGGAGTGTCCAAGTCCTGATGTCACTGTGAGGGTAGTGTCCACCTGCCTTGTGATTTTGTTTAGTGAGGTCATGGGAACGTGACAAGGTTTGCCCTGAGTTCTGAACTGTTAGCCTGAGGTCTGGTGATGTAGTGTTGACATGTTATAGACCAATTACTCTGTTCTTCAGTGGAGAGGATGAGACAAAAACTATAGAGACACATTTGACTGATGTGCTTCTGCATGCAAGGATTGCTAGGGAGAGGTGTCACAGCTGCCTGGAGCATACCTACCACAACATTTTACTTTACTTGGGTTCTGTGAATACTCAAGTCTTTTGAATGTTCACACTGTGAGGGTTATAAAGACAGGAAATATGTAATTCTTTAATCCTTTCCTAAGGAAACAATGCTTAAGCACATAGACTAGGTGGTGCCTGAATAGGGCTGTAAGGCTGAGAACTCAGAAAGTCACATCTATCTGGGGGCATAGAAATAATTTCCGGAGGTGGGTACCATTTCCCTATGTTCCTGAAAGGAAAACAGGAGAATGTGGAGAGAGAGAGAGAGAGAGAGAGAGAGAGAGAGAGAGAGAGAGAGAGAGAGAGAGTGAGTTAAAGGGGTTTCCAAGCTGAGAAGAGCTGGAGTCTGGTTACCCAGGAGGACCCTTTCAGCTCCTCTTCCTGCTTCCTCCATTTCTTCTGTCCACTCTTGACATCACCCTAGCATGCATAGGAACATGGAGGTAGAGCTAGCTAGCAGAGAGGAAGCCATTGGTTCAGCTCCAGCTGCCTTCTCTATGCTACAAACAAAATGTGCAGTGTCCAGCAATGGGGTCTTAGCTTGTTCTGGAGAACAAGAAGAGAGATGGCAGGAAATTGTACTGGGTTGCTTTTGGGGGAGGGCAGTTCTAGGGCCTGCTTCACAAACAACACATGAGGATGTATACCATTTGTGGCACTTGGGTTTTTGTTTAATAAACCTCAGCTTCTAACAGCAGGTATTTTCAACTATGCAGAGTCAAGGAACCTATTAGTGGGAAGCCACAATGGACTGAGAATATCCTGGCTTCCCAGAAGGAATGCATATCTTTGTTGAGGTCAGTGTTAGAAGCTCATATCTTAAACCAGGTTCCCTTTTCAGACCTCAAACCAAGAGCAGTTGGGATGCTTGGACAGTCTTACTGGCATATCATTTTCATGCTCAGGTGCACAGTTAATTTTTTTAATATTATTTGTTTATTTGTTGTTAAGGCATCAGAAACTTGTGTGTGTTGGTGTGTGTGTGCTGATATGTGTGTGTTGGTGTGTGTGTGTTGGTATGTGTGTATGTTGATGTGTGTATGGTATCAGGGTCTATCTTATAAAGATGTTCCATCATTTTCAGAGCTTTATAGCTTATTATTTCTCAGACTCAGATAGGCCTGCTGCAAGTGTGACCCTGGATGACTGGGTTATCAACACCAGCAATGATGTGCAGAGGGATGGAAGCCCTTTCTGACTAGCCCAATGTCTGCTTTTATGAGATTTGTCTCCAGCATTTAATTCTCAGGTTTTTATTAAATCTGCTATGTTGTAGCAATGTTACCCTACTACTTAGCAATCATTGGTTTGGGGTAGTCATCTGACTCAAGCTGGGCCAGTCACAGCTCTTCCTTGGGAATTTATAATTTAGCCTTCGAGGAGGCTGTTGGTTGTTGGTTTCTGAACACTCAATATAGAGAGAAAAAAGAAATTGGTCCACAGAGAATGCAGTAGAACTAAATTAACTTCACACACAGTCAAACTCTCCTCCAAGTAATTGTTTATACCCAAAGACAAGTGTGGCTGTCAGCCTTAAGCAGAGAAGTGTCTCCTCTGAACAGTGGTGAATGTGGACCATGGTCACACACATGGTAGAGGTTAGACAATGCTTTACAAACAGAACCCGAAGTCACCACCTGGGAAAGGAACTGCTACCCGGACAGGGTGGGGCTCATAACAGTGAGAGGGAGATGGGGGGACTGGGTGAGGTGGGGTGGGGTGGAGTGGGGGAGTCACCATAATACATTATATACATGCATGTAGTTGTTCACAGAACAAAATTTTCAAAGTACATAAAAAAAGAAAGGCTCCTTGACCTTTAGAACTGCAGTAGACCAAAGAGCATCCAGCCCCATGCTCTCTCATCTGACTGCCTAGGAATGGAGCCTCAGCCTGCGAAGTGACTCCTCCGAGGTCAACATGGCTAATATTTAGGAATTTGTCCCCTCTCGTAGCCTCTTGTGATCAGCCACCACCCCAGACCTCCATCACCCAACTTTTCCTTCAGCCTAGGATCTCTGGTGAATCTCTCTTCTTGGCATGTTCCTCCTGCCCCACCACACCTGATTTTCTACGGGCTCTAATATTTTGTATCTATGAGGTGTTGAACATAATCCCTCTGTTAATTGATCCATAGACATCACCATTTGCAATTCTGAAGTCCTCTTGTGAATTGCAAGAAATTTTTGGCCATTTTCTCTTTTATAGATACAGAGGCTCTAAGAATATAAATACTCAACCCTAACTCACACTGGTGTCTAACTGAGCCAGGATTTTAACCCTTGACTGCCTGACTGCAAGCTTGCATCCATACCCAGCCAGCCATAGAGCTTTCCCACCCCTATCCTGGCTAGCTTTCCCCAGTGGAAGCCTGGTTTCTGGGAGGCTAGAAGTGTTGATTGATTGGATGTCCATGCATTTCCCGAAGCAAGAGTATCCCTATATGAAAGTAGCAAGCTGCCTCTTTTCATAGAGTCCAGCCACATGCCATCCACTTTAATAACAGGGCTGGTGCCAGGGAGCCCAACCTGGATTGGAAGGTGTTCTTTCCTTCCTCCAGGAGACTTGAGTGATTTCTTGATACTGCCTCTTTGTTGCTTTCTTATGCAAAACCAATCTCATCCTCAGATCTTTGTGTGAGAGAGAAAGCACCACTAATTTTCACTATCCTAATCTGTGGCAATTGTTGGATTTCCCATGTCCTGTATTTGTGAAGGCTAGTTAGGGACAGCTGTCTAATTGATCCTTGATTCAGTCTGTACCCAGGACTGAAAAAGAAGAAAGGAGAAGATCTTGGTGGTTTCTATGCCATTCTGATTCAGGGTCAGCCACAGTCTTGCTCTGGGTTTGTTTCACCTGGCCTGGACCACAGACCATCATCTCCACTCCCAGAATGCCCTAGGATGAGGCTACCTGTCTGTACAATACCCAGGATCTCCAGGACTCTTATTGCTTACTGTGAATTTACAGTTCTTTAGTTTCAGCCAAACTTCTATCACGGCTTTTGATGTGAAAAGCAATTTTAAAATGGAGCATATCTAATATAACACATGGACACATTCACCACGCACATTCTTTTAATTAAAAGAATCAGTGCACTGCGTTTTGCTGACAGTTAACACCAATGCTTTAATGCCATTTTCTCTTATTGATTTATGAGGTACGTTCTCAATGCAAATTAGGGGATAAATCATCAATGTCACTGATTTGCTTACCAGCCCTTCAATAAATGTATGTAATTAATCGTGGGCATGAGACCTTTCTCTGCTAGTAAGAGCCCTTGGCCCTTTTTCTCAGCTGTGTTCTTTCCCTGCTGGGCTTAATGGAGAAGGATGTGGGACATAACTCAAGGCAGAGGGTGGTGAGTGTGCAGCCATGGCTGCATTTGATATTCTGAGCTGCATGAGCAATTTCTGCCCATTCTTCCTCAGGAGAGGAGATGGCTGGAGAAGAAGTTTCCACTTGAATGAGGCAGCTAGTTATTTCAGCCTGCTTGACTTTCTGTAACACCCCAGAAACTGATTGCTTTCACACCAAAAAGGCTGCAGCCTCAAGTGGTCACACTGGGAATGAGCCTCAGTCTGTAGGTGTCACATGGCCCATGTCTTGGGTGATTAACAGAGTCTGTTCCTTTTTTTCTTTTGAAATAGTTTTAATTTAATTTTACTTAGTACACAAAATCACAGGTTTCATTATGGCACTTTCATACACGTATATATGCATGTATGTACGTATATATATATATATATATATGTAAGTATGTATGTCCTGCCAGCTCTCCTCTTCCTCCTTTGTGCTTTCTATGGCTCCCCTTCATCCCCTGAAATAAGACCCCATTCTGCTTTTATGTCACATAGTTCCAGCTCCTTTTTATCCCTCCCTGCTGTCTGTAAACCTCCTCTCCTCTTATTGGCTCCTTTCTACTTCCAAGTTCTTCTATTTTCAAATAGATAGATGATAGATATTAGATAGATAGATATAAATAAATGATTGACAGGTGATAGATATGGGTAAATAGATGATATATGGGTGATATAGATAGGTAGGAAGACAGGTAGATACAGATAGAAGATAGAGTGAGTGCGTCAGTGTGTAGCCGAAGACATATGATGTCTGTTTTCTGAGTCTGTTTCTATTTGCTCAACATGATCCTTAGTTCTATTCATTTTCTGAGCATTCATTCATTCATTTATTCCTTCACTCATTCACTATTCCAGACTGGCCTCAAACTCACTATATAGCTGAGGTGACCTTGTATTTGAAGTTCTGCTTCTACCTACTAAGGGCTGGCACTCCACATATGTACCACCACGCCCCAATTTCTGCAGTTCTGGGAATCAAATCCAGGCTTTGCACATGCTAGCAAACACTCTCTTAACAGAGCTACATCTTCAGACCTAAGAATAATAATTTTTTCTCTCACTGAATATAATTCTACTGTGTGTAGGGACCACTGTTGCTGTATCCATCCAGTTAATAGTCTGTCTGGAGTCTCAGAAGACAACTTTTGAATTTTGAACAATATTAAGACTGTTGACATTCATGAACAGTATGGCAGCTGGAATGAATTTTGCATTCTGAGATGACCTTTGGGACCAGACAGAATGCTATGGCTTGAACCTAAATTGTCCCTACCATCAAGCTTATTCCTAGCTATTTAGTCTGTAGCTTTTGGTACTCTTTTGAAAGCTGGAGAGACATGATGTTGGGCTCCTGTTATGGTTGGGCCTGTGGAAGTCATACAAGCCTCTGATGCTTTCTGACTGCCACATAGTGGGAAGTGCCAGCAACATCCTTGCATGGGCTCTACCATACCTTGCATACTGTGATGTGCTGTAACCCTGGAACCAGGAGCTGGTCCACCTTTTCTCCATCAACTTGGTGACAGTGACAAGAAAGAAATTCACATACACACTCTCTGGCTACTTTAATGCTTCTCTCCTCACTCACTGGGGGGCAGCAACATTGCATAATTTCTTTTGTTATTTTTTAAAAAATTTTGAATAAAGTCTCACTTTTTATCCATGTATTCCCTTGTTCAAACTCCTTGACCCTTCCCGGTCACTTTCTCTTCTCCCCTTCTCCTCATCCCCTCCCTAGAAAGGGAAGGAGGTTCAGCATCCACTCCAGGTAAGTCCGATTTCCTCATCCTAATATCAAGACTGGGTCAGATATTCCTCTGGAGGGAATGGGGTCCAAGGTGCTGGTCCAAGGTGCTTCCAATCCCAAGCTGTTCAGTGGATGTGGTTTGCAGCTTGGGTGTGCTTTGCTTTTTGTTTAAAGTCCACTAATGAGTGAGTACATCCTCTGCTTATCTTTCTGGGTTTGTGATACCTTGCTCAGGAGGATATTCTCCAAATCCATCCATTTGTCTGCAAATTTTAGGATATCATTTTGTCTTACTGCTGAGTAGTACTCCATTGTGTAGATGTACCACAGTTTGTTAATCCATTCTTCAGATGAGGGGCATCTAGGTTGTTTCCAGGTTCTTGCTATTACAAATAATGCTGCTACGAACATAGTTGAGCTAATGCTTTTGGGGTGTGAATGTGCCTCTTTAGGGTATATGCCCAATAGTGGTATTGCTGGGTCCTTGGGGAGATTGATTCCCAGTTTTCTGAGAAACCGCCATATTACATTCCAGAGTGGCTGAACAAGCTTACACTCCCACCAACAATGGAAGAGTGTTCCCCTTGCTCTGTATCCTCTCCAGCATAGGCTGTCATCTGTGTTTTTAATCTTAGCCATTCTGACAGGTGTAAGGTGGTATCTTAAAGTTGTTTTTATTTGCATTTCTCTGATGGCTAAAGATGTTGAGCACTTTTTCAAGTGCCTTTCAGCCATTTGTAATTCTTCTGAGAATTCCCTTTTTAGTTCTGAACCCCATTTTTTGATTGGGTTATTTAGGGCTTTGGGCTCTAGTTTCTTAAGTTCTCTATATATTTTAGAGATCAGTCCTCTGTCACTTGTAGGGTTGGTGAAAATCTTTTCCCATTCTGTAGGCTGTCGTTTTGTCTTATTGACTGTGTTCTTGGCTTTACAGAAGCTTCTTAGTTTCAGGAGGTCCTACTTATTGATTGTTGTTCTTAGTGTCTGCACTACTGGTGTTATATTTAGGAAGTGGTCGCCTGTGCCAATGCATTGGAGGGTATTTCCCACTTTCTTTTCTATCAAGTTCAGAGTGGCTGGGTTTATGTTGAGGTCTTTGATCCACTTGGATTTGAGTTTTGTCATTGCATGATCTCTAGTTCTTTGCATGTGACAAACCTGACCTTGATATAAGGTGTGAACAGTGCCGGTCCCTCTTGGAGTGCTCTACCACAAGCTTCTCCCAAGACTACCTCTGTGTTTCAGCTCAATAATCCTATCCTCTAGAAGATTTCCCTGACCAGGTTCAGAATAACCATCCTGCAATAATTCCCTACATGTCCCTGTTATTTCCATCAGGGATCTTCTGTATTTCTGATTGATTATAGATTGTATGATCAGAGCACTCCACCAATCCTCAATGAATAAGAACCATGTCCAGAGTAAATCTTGGTAGATTTAAGTCATTCTGCCCTTGTGATTGTTACTGCAGCATGACTCAGCTGGAGGAGAAGAACTGTGTTCTTTTGTAATCCCCAGGATAAGGATAACCAGGCTCACAGGTGAGTAGTCAGTGATGGCATGTGGACCAAGTGAGTGGGATAAGGAGAGGAAAGAGGGAAAAAGTAAGCGTAGAGTCAGGGTGAGAGTGAATAAGTAGCACAGAGTCGACCATCATCTCTAGGATGCTGGCTTGAAACAATAGAAATCTGCCCATCTAGAATAATAGTTTTCAATTCTAAAAGATTCAGGCACAATTTGGGTTTATGATGTGGTTTGTGGTCATGGGGCACCCATTGTTTTCTAGGTGGCCAGCATGTAGATCCTGAAGTTGGTATCAATAGCCACCCTAGATACCTTTGTCTCCTGAGGACAGGTTGTGAGGATACTATTCTGTATCTGGGCCCTTGATCTAATATTGCATTCTGAGACCTGAGCAAAAAGCTTTCTTCTTTCCTGCTTTGTGTGGATCATGTGTGGGTTGCCATTGGAATGAAGCTCTGGGATTTTATCTGACCTGAAAGCTCTGGTTAGTAAAGCATGTTGGAGTTCACTTCCTGACTGTGTGGCTCCTAGGATGAAGAATGAGAACAATTAAAAACAGACCCCCCCACCGACCACCAGGCAGGCTCTGTTCCTGACCTCCCAGCCACGTGGCCCTGTGTCTCAAAGTGCAGGAAGTCTCTCGCTGGTGACATAGCAGTGTGAAGGACTGTCAAATTGTTGGAATTCTTTTGTTCTGAGGAGAATAAACGAGTTTCAGTTAAAATAAGATCCAGATTGCCTGAGAATGTTCAAGTTTAAGACCCACCAGTGCAAAACAACTTCTAGAGTGTTTGAATGAGAGCCTTTCCCAAGAATGGCCTTTGGTGATGGAGATGCTGCCAGACCCTGCATCATTAACTAAGTATCATGGAAAATGGCTCTGTATTTTATTGCTATGTATGTTAAACAGCAGAGAGCAAGAAATTGGAAAGCTCTAAGCCCAGCTATGTTCAGAGAATGGAAAACAAAATGCTCTAGCTGTTGGGTTCTGGGAAGGATTTTCGGAAAGAGAGAAACAACACATATTTGGATCAGACTCAGCAAGAGTTGGATGCCATCATGCTAGCAAGGCCACTTGAGCCACGAAGCACCACTTTACTTTTTTCCACAGATGTGCCTGAAGCTGTGTGGTGCTCTAGCCTTGGAAGATGTTAGGGGAAAACACAGGGCTGTTAGTCTGGGTCCTGGTGGCTATTTCTTGTGGGCTTGTGTCTTGCAGGGAGTGGATCTGACAACCTAAGATCACTTTAAAAAGGCTGCTGGAGCTCTGAGGTTTGAATTCTAAAAGAAAGGTGTGTGTAGGTGTGTATGTATGTGTGTGTGTCTGGGTGTGTGTGTATATGCGTGTGTGTGTGTGTGTGTGTGTGTGTGTGTGTGTGTGTGTGTATGTATCTGGGTATGGGTGTGTGTCTGTGTGTGTCAATAATGAGTGGTCTCCTTTAGAATCCTATTAGAGCCCCTGTTCATGTCTGGAAAAATTAATCTGATGACATTTGCCTGACCTCTGGGGAAATGGGAGGGGTGGGGCTTGCCAACTAGATGACTTCCTTCTTCTCCACTTCCTGCAGTCTCTTGCTCCAGCAGAGTCCATGGCTGCCTTCCAGCTGGGCCTGGATCCTTGCTGTCATGGACTCCACCCTGCCCATTTGTGTCTGTCTGGAGGCCCCGCGGTCCCTGGCTGTTGGCCTAGTAGAGCAAGACAGTCATTCTCAATCCAGCAAAGGCTTTGAGGAGGGTTTAGAGAGGCCTCCAGAAACCCAGAGCAAGGAATCCCCAGGTCTTTGTGGAATTTCTATGAAAACATCAGTTGATATTTTTAAAAATTTTTCCCTGGAACTTTTTTTTTAAGGAATGTTAGGTTCTGTTATTCCCTTTGAAAAAAATATAGAACAGTATCAGCCCACCCTGTTCAAAGTTTTTGTATATTCACTGTTGTAAAGCTAGCACTCTCCCATAGTTCACATTCCTGTATTAATTAAACACTGTCCTAGGCTCTGAGGACGGAAAGACTAATTGAGAGAAGGCCCTGGGGAGGGAGGGTGGTCAGAGGTTCAGAGTTCTTGCTTCTCCTGAAGAGGACCTGGTTGTAGTATCTAGCACACATATCAGGTGGCTTGAAAATGCATGTAACTTCAGTCTCTAGGGACTCCAACGCCCTCTTCTGGACTTCTGATGATACTGCACTCACATGGTGCACATACAGACAAGCCAGCACATCCACATATCCATGAAACAAAGCAAATTTTTAAAAAAGGTCCTAAGAGAACAAGCACATAAGGGGAGGGCAGGGGAGTGGATGTGACAGACCACTGCAGAGGTGTGTAAGGGCCAAAGGACAACATTCCAAATCCTGCATGAAGGTAATGCGAGAGAGTCCCAGAATTGGTTATTAATTATTTCCGACACATTTTATTTTATTATTACAATATTTATGTGTGCACATTTACCACATGGGGCACATGTGGAGGTCAGAGGAGAATTTTGGGGCATTGTCTCCCCGTCAGCCACACAGCTTAACTGAGGCCGCCCTATAAGGGAGCCCTATAAGGGAGCCCAAACTCGACCAGCCCAAAGCACTCCACAAAGAGATATGGCTCCTGCTGTCTAGCCACTGTCACCAACAGATGTCCCTCCCTACACTCCCCTATCACTTCATCTACTGTCAGACTTCAGCCCAGAGCCAGGGCTGACTGAGCAAGCCTCTCCCAAATTCCTCATCCGGACACTGGCAGAGGTAATAAAACAAGTGTCGGCATTTCAAACTATGATATTACATAGCAGGAGAAATAAACAACGTATTGGCTCAGCCAGCAGGACCTACAGGAGGAAGGATAAAGCTCACACACATCTAGGAGTTTTGAAGATAATGCACTGTTTGGTTTTGTAGTCTTTGAGCATCTACTGTGTGCCAGGTTCTAAGGAAGGCATTTAGGAGGAAGGGGCTACAACAATTTCTAACCTTAAGAAGCTCATAATTAAGACTGGACGCAGCCTCAACAACATGGTCTGTGTTCTGGATTCCTTCTGTCCCTATCAGTCACTCATGACCAAAACCAAGTTAAGGGGAGAAAGAACTTGATTCAGCTCACAGGTCACACTTTATGGAGGAAAGTCAAGACAGGAACTCAGGCAGAAGCCTCCTTACTGTTTCCCACAGCAATAGCCCTGACCAAGGAAGCATGTTAGGAATTATGAAGAAATGCAGCTTGCGAGCTGGCTTGAAGGTTGGCTTATGGTCAGCTAGCTTTCTTATATAGTTCAGGGTCACTTTCCAGAGAATGGAGCTGCCCACAGTGGGCTCAGCCCTCTTACACCAATGGACATATATTACATCCCTGTAGACATGCCCGTAGGTCAATTTAATTTAGGCAGTTCTTCAGTTGAGTCTTTTCTCTGAGGTGACTTTAGGCCTTGTCAAATGGACAGTTAAAGCTAACTAGGATGGTATCTTTTGCCAAAGTATCATGGGTTAGAGAAAAGGGATCCATTTCCTGGGGTCATACCAGAGCCAAGACATAGAGGATGGCTCAGAGTTTTCTGTTGCATAGGGCTGCATATTGATTTGGGGAACTGGGGGTACAGGCAGCTGGAAACTTGGGGTTTGTGTTCACATGAGTGTCCATCTAAGGTGGGAGTGGGTCAAGGCTGGATGAAGGCTCGGCTTTCCAGTGTTACATGCAGAATGTCTTATCTCCTAACCTAGATCTGATTGTCTTTCTGGAAACTTCCTAGGAAGCTGATGTTTAAATGTTGCTCACTGGAAAGTGAGTTTGAACTCAAACTATATAAACACAGTGTGCCGCCCAGCTGGTGGGAAGACTAAACACGGAAGTGATCAGGCAAGTCTGTCAAAGTTCTGACCAAAGGATTTATGACGCTTCTATCCCAGGGCTTGTTGCTACACGGCCAAGATTATAGGGAGGTGGAGGTAGGGTTGAGATAGGGTGATGTGGGAGTGACATAGGGTGAGGTGGGGGTGAGGTGAGGATGAGGTAGGGGTGAGGTGGGTGTGAGGTGGGGGTGGGTGAGCTAAGTGTGAGGTAGGGGTGAGGTAAGAATGAGTTGGGGGTAAAGTGAGTGTGAGGTGGGGGTGAGATGGGGTGAATGGGGGTGAGGTGGAATGAGGTAGGAGAGAGGTGAGTGTGAGGTGGGGTGAGTGGAGGTGAGATGAGGCAATGTGGGGTGAGGTAGGAGGTTGGATATGAGGATGAGGAGGGCAGATGGAGGGAGGGTATAGAATGAAAACATGCATTTTCAAAAGCAACCATAACTTAGGTAAAAGGAAGTATGAACTTGGTGGGCGATAACAGATGCTGGAATGGAAAAATGGGGTGAACGTAAGGTGGAAGGCAGAAGGAAGTCAGAGAGGAGAGGACAGGGCCTGGGACTTGGAAACTGAGCCTCGCGTGGATGCTGCTTGCTTTGATTCTGTCCTGCTTTCGGCTAACTTGATTTCCGGTTTATTTTTGTCCCAGGCAAACTGAGTTCTGACTCAGTCTCCAGGCTTACAGATCTTTCCTTATTTGATTCTCTGCAGAAGGCAAACACTGGCGTGTAGGCAGCGGCCCCAGAGTCACACAGCTGGTGAATACAGATCCATCTGAAGCAGACAGCCCAGCTCTACAGCCAGTGCCCTTTCTAGAAACCAGGAACACTCTGTACCCATTGCCTTGTCCTCCGTCCCTCAGACAGTCTGCCTTTTCTCTCCTCATCCCCTCTTTCCAGGGAGTGGTGGCTGGTGGCTGCCCAGCTCCCCCAAACTCTGCATAATAAGCAGAAATATCTCAGAAGACATTGTCATCTCTTCTAATTTTATTTCTGCAGCTCAGAAACACAGAGTGAGAGAGGAAACACCTTGCAGATGTCACTAAGGGCAAAGTAAGGAAGGTTGTACCACAGTCACGTCACAGGTCAGGGAGCTAAAGATTAAAGAAGTTCCAGGAAGTGGAAAAGGTGGAATCTGAGATGAAATCTCTCTAGCTCCTAAATCTGTAATCTACATTTTCTGTACTGTGTGTGAGCATGCACATGCGCACATGTTGCCTGTGTGTGCATGTGTGTGCACCTATACGCATGGATGTCAGAGGTCAACATCAGATGTCTCTCTCAGTCTCTCCTATATTTTGAGGTAGATATTGTAGAATATTTGTGTACACTGTGTGAAGATGTGACACTGTGATTGGTTTAAAAAAGAGTAATTGACCAATAGCTAGGCAGGACAGAATAGGTGGGTTTTCCAGACAGAACTGGCAGGAGGAATCCAGCAGCTGGTTGGATGTGCCACAGTAAGAAGAGATAACTGAGCCACAGGCAGAATGTAGATTTTTAAGATATGGCTTAATTAAGTTATAAGTTAAGTTATAAGAGCTAGTTGGGGAAAAAGCCTAAGCTAAGGCCAAACTTTCATAATTAATAAGTCTCCAGGTCATGATTTGTGGGCTTCCAATCCAAAGAAAGCTTGTTCCAGAAGAGGCTCTCCTTGAGCCTGGTGCTCACACACTGGCCCAGTCAGTCAGAGCTTCAAGGATCCAGCAATCTTCCTGCACTAGAGTTACAGACACTGAACGGCCTAGCTGTGTTCACACATGTGCTGGTTATCTGAACTCAGGTCCTTATGCTCCCAAACACTGACTAGCTGTCTCTCTAGCTCCCTCTCAGTGGCTTTGTTTTGTTGATGGAATGTTGTCATTAATGATGAAGTGAGACCCTCAGTAATACTGCCTGGGGCTTACTAAGGCGCAGGTCTAGTGGCTACATCAGCAACCTTTACCTCAACTTCATCTTCTACTTTGAAGGTGGAAAATGCAAATGAAAAATTAATTGGGAAATCAAATTTCAGGCAAGAAAATCTTTGGTCTTGGAGTTCCCCCATCACCCCATTCTCCCCTGGTCCACCCCCCCCCCATTTGTGCATGTGGTTTGGACTTGCTCCCCTGGATGAGAAGACAGGGGTGTTGGGGGAAGAGTCTGGCCCTCAAATAAAAGTCTGTGTTTGCTGTTTTTTCTCTGTTATTGATCTCCTTACTTCAATTCACACCCTCCTCACCTCGTCAAGTTCCTGGCCAGGGGCCCTTTTCCATTCAGGACTCATTTCCTTACCTCCCTTCCCGCCTTGCAGCCAAGACCTATCTGTCTCTTTGACAGTTGGATACCTGAGCCAAGAGAAATAATACCCTGAGCACAGTGTGTCACCTAAGGGAATCAGGCGGGAAGGGAAGAGTTTCCTGCCAGGTGCCTTGGGGCAGGCAGGGGGTGGTTGGTGGTGGAGGAAGCAAGGGGAGCAAGAAATGTTCTGAGATCCAAAGGATATGTGCAGGGCAGCATGAGGGATCCTGGGACAGCTGAGAAGAAGCCAGGATGCAGAGGAAAATTGGAGAGTAGCTTCCTTGACACTTTAAGGACCAAGGTGGGGTGTGAGGTGGTAGTGGGGGGGGGGTTAGAAGCAGGGAGACGTAAGAAGGGGGCAGGGGTGGGGAGTGGTGTTAACTTACATTTGTGCAGCATTTATTGCTTACACAGTTTTCTTATACACAATACAAAACCAGAGAGTTTTCATGAGGCTACCTATTTAACGGACACATAGGTGGAGGGTCCAGTACAGACGTGAATAATTAAAGCTATGGGACACAAGCCCTTGGTGCTTTTCGTAAATCTGTTAAATGGAAATTATCTTTAAAAAGTAGAGAAGACACATAGCTGCTTTTTTAGAACTGAGGGAAAAGGTTCTACTTGACCTCCAGACCCTTTCACAGGGGTCACACTTTACATATCCTACATATCAGACATTTTTAAAGATTTATTTATTTATTATATATACTGTATATAGAAGAAGGTACCAGATGTCATCATAGATGGTTGTGAGCCACCATATGGTTGCTGGGAATTGAACTCAGGATCTCTGGAAGAACAGTCAGTGCTCTTAACCTCTGAGCCATCTCTCCAGCCCTGCATATCAGATATTTACATTATGATTCATAACAGTAGCGGAATTACAGTTATGAAGTACAAACAAAAATCATTTTATGGTTGGGGTCGCCACAGGTCGCAGCGTCAGGAAGGTTGAGAATCATTGCTCTAGATAGCGCTTAAATTTTATCATGTGAGGCAATTCCCAGGGGCCACACCAAGACTGAGGACAAAAGATGAACCAGAGAACATCTGCCCCAAGGACTTTGCAAATGCAATTTTTCCATGAAAGAGAAGCATGTTTCACCATTACCCAGTTTGTTCAGTTAGAAAAACTGAGTCACAGAGAGATTTAAGAGGCACAGGGGAGGATGAGATTAGAACGGAGGCTGATTGTAGAATATACCTTCATCTACAGCAGTTACTTTTTCATTTCCAGTGACTACTTTAAATTTTATGTCCTTTTCACAAAGCCATGTGGCCTCATAGTGACATCTCAAACCTAGTAACAAGGGGAAATTCAATGTTCTGAACAGATCAAAGGGTCCCTGTGCCTAAATTCTAGGCCACAACAGACAGCAGGACCTCACTAAGATCTTAATGAACACCTGTACCCAGGAAGGTCTCAGGGCCTTTGGTTCCTTGCAAACTTAGTTTTAAGGGACTGAGGAACATTCTTCCTCCAGGATAATCTGCAGTGTGGGGGAAGTAGCTTAGTGAAGCGCTTCACTGTCCCGCTCAGTGACCATCTTCAAGGCTGTTCACCACTTGGGACTTTTAGCTTGGCTTCCTTGAGTCTAGGCGTTCTATACCTTAGAACTGCTCACCAGGTAAAATTAAATAGTCCCTCAGCGATGCTGCAATCCACACCTCGTTGCAGCCTTAAATGAGGAAGATAACCCTGGAGCACTGGCCCCCTGGAATGTGAGAATCTGTTTATGTACCGCTCCACAGGGTACCTCATCAAGTCATCCTGAGACAAGGAGTGGATGCCGATCCCCAGAACCTCAGAGCTTAGCTTCTCTGGAGATGAGGATGACCCATGGGTAGCTTTGTCTGCTGTCTTGCCCTCTGCACTTCCCGGTTCAGGCCAAAACCTCCATCAGCCTAACAAACTCAGTTACTGTGGAATGGAAAGGCTTCACTAGAGGCAGAGGTGTGAGCTCTTGTGGTCCTATAGAATGTTCCAGCACCGAGGTCTCTAGGGAATGTAGCTTTCGGGTAAGATCCCTTCACTCCAGCTTTGCCTCAGGAAATTCTATGCTTGTGATTATGGGACTGGTTGCTTGCCTTCCAGCTTCTCTGTCAGCAGAGCAGGAAATAATTTTTATGTGGCATGCACAACTGGGCAAAATTAGAGTCCAGTATACATACACGTAGCATAGGGTGAGTATTAATAAGATGATAACTATCAGTCTTTCATGCATGCAAAAAGATGTTTTATTACTCTGTTACCCAGAAAAAAACATATTATAAAAATTATCTTTTAATATAACTATCAAAATGGTGAAAACGATTAAGAGAATGTGATTGGACAGAAAGTGGAGGAACTACATATGTGTATATCACTCCTACTGAGGTAATAATGGTGACCCTTCTGCTGAGATCTCTAGAGTATCCGGGACCACAGCAGTGAGCAACTGGGCCTAACAGTGGAAACGACCTGAAAAATTACTTGACAAAATTTACTGAAGTTGAAGTTATGACATGACATACTCAAAGAAGATGTATATGAATCACATGTCAAGACACAGAGAACTATTATCTTGACTATAGACAACAACTACTGGTTTCCTTTTTTGAGTGGACAATAAAGAAAAAAGCTCAACTCTTTTGGTAAAGAAATATGGGTTTTTTTTTTTGGTATCTTTATGTCTAGTGACTGTCACATGATAGATAACAACCACTATTTTTTAATGAAGGAAAGAGATGAGGTAGTTGTGTTCATGTGTGTGTGTGTGTGTGTGTGTGTGTGTGTGTGTATGTGTATGTGAGTGTATACGTGTGTGTGCCAGTGAATATGGGTTTGTGTGTATGTATGTGTGTGTTAGTATGTATATATATGTGTGTGTGTGTGTGTGTATAAAGAGTTTTCATTTAAATAATTCATCTAAGACATCCTCTATGGGCCTTGCCGCTCCCAGGGCCCTACATTGTTGGATGCAAGGATGACCGTGCATGTCTGAGCATATGTTTCAGAAGCAGAATGGAATTTGGAGCCTCTTATTTTTTTCTACCCTGAAAACTTATACTCACTTTGGCTTCCTGAAATGAGCGCTCATGCATGGTATAATTTACAGAGATCCTTCACCCACTTTCCTTGCTTTCTTTTGTTTCTTAACACTCCTCTGCATTAAGCCTCGTGGATGTGTTTCTGGTCATGGAAGCTAAGAAGGTCACTAGTCTGAACATGATCTGGGTTCTTGTCATTATTTCCACTTGAGTAACCCTAATCTTCTAATTCTAATTTAATGTGCATTACTTTCCAGGCCCAGCAGATCCATTTTGCAAGCCTACACTGTTACCAAGCTCCATCTATAGGGTCTTTTCTAAAGCAAAAGTTTTTAATTTTGATGAAATTTGAATGATGTATTTCTCCCTTTTGACCATGAGTTGTCCTAAGTTTGAAAGATTTCTATATTCTTCTAAAAGCTTGATAACTTTATGTTCTACATATAAATACAAGTTCTATTTTAATACATTTTAAAACAATTTTGATTTTTAATGTAAAGTATTAGGCTCAGGTCATAGATAATTTTTATAGTTTCTATTTCTTTTTGCCCACCTATAGGCAATTCCTCTAGTCATACATCTGACAGAGGATTAGCATTGCGAATATAGAAGAACCCCCCCAAAATGACAGACACATCTGACAGAGTATTAGCATTGAGAATATAGAAGACCCTCCCCCCAAAATGACAGACACTGCTCAAGAGGTGAAACACAAAGGGCCATGAACATGAAACAATGTCCAGCATCCTTTGCCATCAGGAAAATGAGAACTAAGGGTGCTGGGGAATGTACAATCTGACTTTACACTGCTGGTCAGACTGTACGTTAGTCCAGATACAAGGAAGTCACTGTGGAACTTAAGAAACTGAAATACCAACTACCATGTGACCCAGCTATGTCATTCCAGGCAGATGCCCAAAGGTCAGCATATCAGAGACACTTAGATGTGTTCTTCAGTAATGACAGCCAGGTTATGGTGTCAGATTACAGGTGAATGGATAAAGCAAATGTGGCATACGTAAAATGAAGTTTTATTCAACCAAAGAAGAATGATATAATGTTATTTATTTACTTTTTTTTGGAAAATGAATGAAACTGGAGATTAACAAGTGAAATGAGCTAAACTCAGAAAGACAACGATGTAGCTTAAAGATCGTGAATGTTATTTGTCACATACAACTTTTACACATAAACCTACATTAGAGATGGTATGTATCATAGATGTGTGATATATATCATATGATATGATATTATATATGCACACATATATATGACATTAAAGCAAAAATGAGACTGTTGAAGAAAGGAAGGGGACCATTGAGAGGGTGTAGGAGGTCAATACAGGTGATACATTTGACTACAACCGTCACTGTATGGTGACAATGTGCTAATTGATACTTTTCAGGAATGGTGGCACATGCCTTTAATCCCAGAATTTGAGAGGCAGTGGTAGATGTATATGTGTGTTTGGGGCCATCCTGGGCTATATAGTAAGTATATATAGCAATCTGAAGCAAGCTGCCTGTAGACAATATTTTCCAACCTGTCCTGCCAGTTTCTGCTCCCAATTGCAGTGTTTCAACCATTTACATTTAGTGTATTCTCCACACACTGAAGTTTAAAAACTACAACTTTTTTCCCCTGAATATTCTGTTTTTGTTCTCTTCTGTCCCCTTGAAACTTACTTCACATGTTTTACAGTATTTTTGAATAAATAATATAGTTTTTTAGAAGGTGCTTTTTACCTCCCATCACATCCTTTTGTCTTCCTTGATAATAAATAAAACTGTCTTAAATATTTCTTTTACAACAGGCTCATAACATGTTTGTGTCGAATTCTCCAAGTCTTTCCTTTGCCTTCTCCTCTTTATACATCCATTAGGCTTTCAACTCAGTCACTATATATTTTAGTCTTTGAATTTTGTTTTTAAAATATGTTTAATTTCTTCTCTAAGACTTTTTTTTTGCTAGTGTTTATATTTTTATCTAGAAGGTGCATGATGGCTCTTTCAGACAGTTTGGTCACAACTTTTGAAAACTCTTGTCAGATACTTATACTGTCTCTGCACTTTGTGCTGCACCTGTGGACCATCAGGTCTGATGGAAATTCTTCCTTTTCCTGTGTTTAATGAGCAGCATTTTAGTTGGAGCCTGGGTATTTAAATATGGCCACAGACTCTGGATGTACCAGTACTCCAAGGCCCACTGTCAGGGTCTTGTTGACTTATTTTAGCAGGAGTCTTTGCACACTATGCTGTTGGGTAGAGAGATGTTTCCTCATAGATGGCAGGTTTAGTTAATGGCCAGGTTAATCTTTGCACTCAGAGGGAGTGGCTTCCTCATTAGTGTAGAATGGATGGATGTATAAAATTTAAAGTTCTCTACCAGGCCCCTGAAGATTCTGTAGTGGGGAAGAAAAAGGGCCTCATTATGGCTTCTCACTGTCCACTGTGGCATTGCCAGCTGAGGGCGTGTGGGTGTCATTAGGCTTAGGATGGCTAACTGCTAGGCTTCTGTGATATCAGGCCTGTGGGGAGGGGTTTGGATCCTTTGGCCCCAGAAAGGGCGGAGGTCTAGCCTCTCTGTATGTATCTGTCAGCACAGGAGGGATGAGGGATTTGTTCCTGGCTGCCAAGAAATGAAAGCCCTGGTTTCCTGTTTGACCTTCACCTAACTCCACTTGGCCCTGGACTGTAAGACTGTTCTATAGCCTGTAATTCAAGTGCACTATTGTTCTATTCTTTCTGTCTGTGTTTTCTTTAGGGTAACAGCACTAGAGAGAAATGATAGTGTGGTTTCTCAGAACCAGAATGTACCAGGATTCCAAGGCCCACTGTCAGGGTCTGAGACCTCCTATCTTCCCTCAGCTTCCCCCACCCTACCCCTAAATGGCAAACTGCTCTTGGATCAGCCCATCTGCCAAGGGTTTTGTCTATGCCCAGATCATGCCAGTTCTCTGTGTGTATGTTCTGAGACAAGGGCTGCTAGGCAGTAGAGTAACTGAGAACATCCCATGTGAACTTGCAATTTGCCACTTAAGTTGCTACCCTGCTGAGCCTCTGTCCTTGTTCCTCTGGTCACATGACCCAGGATACTTCTGAGAATTACCAGAGGGGTCTCAACATACCCCAGAGTGTCTATGGCAAAACACTGCGATAAGGTCAGGTATAGATCTTGTAGAATTCAGCAGGGCTCTTTCTTTTCCAAGGAGGTTTTCTAGTCACCACTACTTTTTATCTAGTATCTGCTGTCGGAGTAGTGTACTTCTCTGATTTGAGTTGGTCTACACAAAATAATCACTGGAATTTTCAACTCCCTTTCTAAGTGAGCATGGCCAATGGAATGTAAGCAGGAGAGTTGGGTGCATCCTTCCATGAGCATAACTTAAGAGAAAAAAAAGAGCATTGTTTTCCCCTGCTTTTAGGTCTCTTCTGTTGAATGGATTATGAATGTAATGGCCGGTGCTTCCACAGTTATTTCAAATAACAAAGAGTACCACCCTAATCCAGGAGTGTGAGCCTGAGTAGAAAGCCCCTCACTGTTTTACAAGATTATATTATTTGACAGGGATAGTTGACCCAGAATGTTTGCAAGAGAAAGCAAAGCCTGTGTGTCCAAATAGCTACTAGGTTTGACCTCTCCCTTTTCTATAGTTAAGCCCAGTCCAAAATAATGCATATGTACAGTCCTATAAAAGTTTTAAGTGATTGAAATGGATATTGTTAGAAGTTCACATGTAGCGTTGTGAAGGCTCATGCAACAAAGAAATTCCATCTCACATATCTCCAACTCTTCCATTAGGACTTTCAAAATCTGATCTATGAAACGACAAAGAAGCAATCTGTGGGAACCCTGTTTAAATGAGTGATTTTTCAGACCTCATCCACTTCATCGCAGATGGTGAAATTTTTAGAGAAATGAGTCCCAGATTGTACAATCAAATTCTCACATGATTCTTCATTATTACAAATCTTGGGAATCAATTTAAATATTGACTTTCATCAAAAGAATCCAACTGCTTTGCACTGAGAGGGTAGGAAAGATGCCTTGAGGTGTCCTTGAGAGTCAGGTAGTATCCACCATGGAAGGCTCAAGGACATGAAAAAGCAAACATAGGAACTCAGCTCCCTTGGGATTCATTTCATCCCATCCCATTCCCAGGAAGACTGGAGGTTGCAACAGCTAGCTGGAGACCATCCAGCTACTTCTCAAGCATGGGACAGACCGTGGTGTCATCTACACAATCTTGGTTTGATACACATGAAGAGCACAAGAATTGCAAGGACATGTAAGCTTGGGAGACTAGGGAGCACGTGGCAGGGATATATTTCCTGCAAGAAGCCTGTGGGAAGGCACTGCATGAAGCTGTGTGTGCGAAATTTAACCTTTACTGTAGATCCCAAGGTTTGGGGGATACCAGGAACATAAAACATGTACATGAGGAAAGTCCTGGCCAAGGAGTAGAGCCAGCCCAAGACAAAGGCCTGTGAGCTTCAAATGATAAAACATTAGGGAAGGGACTTCCTAAGGTTTCTGAAGCTCATGTCACAATCCCACATACTCCGGATGCTAGACATAGATCTGCTGGGTTGGGGCCATTCTTTGATATTTTCTTACCCCACTTAGAAAATGCATCATTAGCTCTGTACCCTTGTACTTTGTGTGTGTGTGTGTGTTTACACTAAGCAAATGAAAAACGATAAGCCGTCTGGGAATAGAAAATGAGAATTACAACCAATTTTATTGCAAACTAACTAGACTGACATCAGCTGTGGGTGAGGATGTGGAGAACCCAAAACTTTAGCAATGGATGGTGGGAGTTACTCATTGGAACCACATGGGATGAGTGAGTGTCTGGGTGATCTATGACCCTGTGATTCCATTCCTAGATACATGCCATAATACATGCTCACATGTGGGGCTTTAGAGAGGTGGATCAGTGTTTTAAAAGACTTGCTGCTCCTGAAGGGACCCATATTTGGTTCCCAGAAACCACCTAAAACTCCAGCTCCAAGACACACACACACACACACACACACACACACACACACACACACACCATGGGGGTGGGGGGTGGGGACAGAGACAGAAAGACAGAGAGAGACTGATGAATCTTTTTCAAATTTTCATATTTCAAAAAATATGAGGTATACTGCATTGCCAATAAAGAATTCTGTCCCAACTATTTAACCTGAAGCCCAATGTGCTTTTAAACTTAACTTCCATTTATAAAGGAAAGACAAAGATAAAGGAAAACAAACCAAAAGAAAATGCTCAGGTAAGTGTAGAACATTGGACACTATACACAATGGTCTGACTCCTCTAAACATCAAAGGAAAGTAATAATGAGAGAAGAAATAAAAAGATATTATTATTGTGGCACTAGGGGTTGAACCCTGCTGCCTCCCAACTAGGTAAAGTGTTCTAATGCTGAGCTACATCCTTAGCACTATTTTAACTTTGTCTTTAGAGAAGAGTCTCCTAAGTTGCCCAGGCTAGTCTTGAACTTAGTCTATAATTCAGGTCTGTCTGTTGCCTTAGCCTCCTAGGTAGCTCAAATTACACACCCTTGCCACCTGGGGTGGTTTATTTAAAACTCTTAAAAACAAATTCTTAAAATATATTTTAATTGAGTTTCACAGCCACACTGCTTCAGAAATTACAAACAAACTTCACATAAGGAAGAGAGCAACTAGAAATCCTGGACTCTATGTCAGGGGTATAGTTGGGTTAGAGGTGGTACTGAAGTTCAGGGAACAGAAAAGCAAAGGATGCCTTGGCTCTCACCCAGAGGTCTAGTACATGAATGAATGTTTTTACATTTTTGGTGAAGAAATACTTCACATATGTTTACATGACTTTTAATGATTCTCATCTTCAGATATGCTTTTCCAACCAGCCATCCAACAATTGCTACCAGATAAGGGTATCCTATCCATTCTTCCTGTGTGGAAAGAATGTGGCATCCAGCTGATAATGGGTTCAGTAGTTAGGATCAGAATAGCACCTGTGTTTTTGAGACATTTAGAAGTGTTGTTGGGCATTCCAAGGGATGATGGGGGGAGAGAAACCTGCTCTGGGCCTCTAGTGAACCCCCAAACAGTGGAATGTAGAGGATATCACACTCAGAAACAGAAGGGTGTGGTGTTAAATCCTCGCCACCATTAGCAAGCATTTCAATCTCAGTTTGCTCATATGAGAGAGTGAGGCCTACCTCATGTAGTGACAAACAATTCCTCTGTAGCTACTGAGTAATTTCTGTGAACAATGAATAATAAGTACATTAATTTTGGGTTTTGTTTAAAAAGTCAATGTTGTGGCTGTTCCTGAGGAAATATAAGAAAAGAGGATGTTGTCTTGAAAATTACAGAGGAGAAAAATGGGTAAGTTTACTAAATGTACTCAAAATAATCTGATTTTCATAAACCAGCAGGGCCATTTTTCCCTCAAAGGAAGGCTGAGACCACAGACACTAGAATATCTTGCTACATTTGTTCCAAATGCATATTCCTGAGTCAGGCTACATACTATCATGTTAGAACCTCTGGAAACAGGGCCTGGGAACCTGTGTGAGCAGAATTGAGAGCATTGAGTACTGAGACCATGCTAATGTATCCACCGATAGATTTCTTACACATGGAACCTTGGAAACTAAATGTACAGAGAGATGAAGCAGCATGTCCTTCCCATCATCTTTCGGGACAGAGAAGCTCTGCTTTCCTTAACAGGCTCCTTAGATTATGAAGCCGCCCCCTCCTTCCCTTCTGTCACTATCTTAAGAGTCATTGTCACCTGATTTTGGCACATGGACTTGCTGAGGCCCCAGGGAGGTAGACCTGTAATTCCCTTCCTGCCACAGAAGCCTCAGCCTGGAGGCTGGATTTGTATATACCATGATGAATCTCAATCCTAATCGACTGCAGGGAGTTAGACTTCTACCCGAGACAAAGTCAGCCAGCATCACTGGACTTGAGGTCTTAATGTCAAAGTTTATTTTAATGTCCCCCATATGATTTTCTCTGTGGTGAACTTTGAGACTGATAATATGGATATTCCTAAAACTCCCAGCATTGAACACAAAAGGTAGAGAGAGATTTATGGGGCAACACTATCAGAGGATATTAAAATCAATAATTATACAAAACAAAGCTCTATATACTTGCAGAGGTACTCACCTTTGAAGAACATACGTGAAATCACAGAGAGGAAGAAATGGAAAGGGGTAGGTGTGAAAATAGGGGACATTGAAGTATAAGGTCTGGCACAGACCTCACAGGTGTGGCCCCAAACGCCAGCGTCGATTAACATGGAACAGTTGTGTCTGCCAGGCAGTGAAGCTGAGCTGAACCTTCCCTGTGGCTCCTCCAACAGCTAGGAGATGACATTGTATGTAGAGCAGTAGTCTATGAACTCGGGTCATACAACAGTAAATAACAGGGCTGGATGCAGGATCTGCCAGTGTGCTGGAAGCCAGGACCTCTTCACTCTATTATTTTGTTCTCTTGGTTCTTGGGTTCTCTCTGCAGGAAGGAAGGCTTCTTGTACCCCTGCTTTGTACCCCCAAATCTCTCTGAAAGTCAGTTTGACAGCAGTTAACGTGTGTTTCATCCCATTCCTTGTTGAAGATTGGAACAGACAGTGTTCTGAGCCCAAGACAGACAAAAGCCTACATACATTTTACTTTCCCAATGTGGAAAAATGTAAGACCAGCTTCATTTTCCTCATCTGGACCATCAATACTTATTTGTGTCTAGGAGCAGAAAGATGACTATATCACTGTGATACTTAAGGTCAATAATTGATGCCAGGGAAGAGGAAGAGAATGAGGAGGAGGTGGGTTGGGCAGGGGGAGTCTCAGAGCTTTCCATTCCTCACAAGGCAGCACTTTTCCATGTTGCAGACCCAGTGTGGGGACAGCTTCCTGTGTAACGTTATCTCCATGGCTGACATGGTCTGTCTCTGAAATATTTTTAGCACACTTTGAAATTAATTATAACAGTGTATTTACTGAAGCAGACACAAACTGTCTATTAGATGCAAAGTGAGTAGCCTGAGCAAGATTTCCCAGCGAGGAAGCTGCCAGCCAGGAGAGATGTAAGCACATTCCCTTACAACCTGGGTTGGCGCCCTCTGGAGGAGAACTGGTTCCGGCTGCGGGTAGAGAAACTCAGAATCCTCCTTGCTCCCTCACCAATGTGTCCTGTTTCAGGGATACCCCAATATAGGACGAAGAGATGAGTTAACGCAGGCTGGCTCTTTGTATTGATCGTATGTGGACCCGCCTCTGTAGGAAAAAAATGTGAGGCACTGGGCACCTCTGTTCTTAAACTACTCCCTCACCACAGGGCCTGAAGTTGCCCTGCCGGTTTATGGGGTGGTGAAAGGCTGTGTTAAAATACAAGGGTCTAACCTTCGGAGGTATGGAAAAAATAGTGATGGTTGCTCAGACTTTATTGTGCACAAAACTTAAAATGCAGGTTCCCACGTTCCAGTAATGACATATAGAGAGGAATGTTCAGAATTCCACCATTCTCACAAATGCTTTTGGGCGACTATTTTCTGATATTAGTGCTCCTTGGACTCCATGTGGAGAAACTTTGCATTAAAGAAAACTTCAGGTTTAGTAGGGGAGACGTGCAGCCCTGATGTCAGCTCAGTCTATAGGAGCAGAGAGAAGTCCATGGCTACACTGACTCATCCTGGACCTCCATCCAGTTCAGAGCTGTGTCCCCAGCTCCGGGCTGTGTAACTCAGGAGGTCCACCTGCAGACTCACCTGGGGCTGGCAAAAGCCTTGCTAGCATACTATTTTCCTCAGTTTTATGGGCTCTCTCAAGACCGGGTGGAACGAGAAAGCCATATTTGAGTTTCTGACAGCATTGTGTTTTTAAACATTCTTAGATCCTTCCATAGTCTTGAAGAACAATACACCATAGCGTCACATGAGGGCGCTGCAGTGAACAGCAGGAGCCAATCCCACGGCACACGAGGGGAAGTGGGTGTGTTAATTAAAAGCTCTTGTTTTTAGCTTTAGTTGATTTCTTTTAGCCATCGAGGATCCACAGAGCGTCCAGTTGTGAGCGATGCCAGTTAATGCCCAGAGTGTGTGTGAATGTATGTGTATTTGTGCATGTGTGTGTGTGTGTGTGGTGTGCATATGTGCCTGTGTGCATGTGTGTGTGTTGTGCATGAACATGTGCTGGCATCCCTGAATTTATGCACATGAATATATAGGGGATGGGAGGGGGGAGAGGCGGGAATAAAAGTTGATGAAAGACAGAAAGGCAAGGAAATTACAATAGCCACTCTTCAGAGGTCACCTCCTGATAATTTTTAAAGACAGTTTTCTGCATTGTGATGCCTCCTGCTAGTTTTCACAGTCTCCAACACAGGAGAGCCCTGAAGGCTATCCCTTGGGCCTGTGCCAATGGAGAATGGCTGAGCAGTACAGCACATCTTTACCAGCTTGCTTTGCACAGTCCGCTTGATCTGACTTGCCTCTTCCTAAGTTGGTGATGGTTCAGGCACTCCTCTCCACAGCCTCAGTTACAAGTCAGTCCCCAAAACTGATAAAGGCAGAAAGGGCACACACAAGGGGGCTCCCACATATTCATTGGGAGCTACAAGAACCCTGATTTTAGCTTCTGCTAAAATAGTTGAATAATACTGGGGATCGGTTTTATTTTCCATATACCCAACTTTCTCTCTTCTCCTCTTCACTATAAACAATTAATTACTGGGCCATTTTGAGTCCCTCCCTGTGGGTCCACAAGAGGAAGCACACATTTGCCCTTTCAGTAGGAAAGTCTATTCAGGAGGCTGAAGGGCCACAGTAGAGCCTGAGGTCTTTTGGACTGTTCCGAGCCCCCCACGACAGCAGGTAAGTATGAGGGGAGTTCTCCCAGGGCAAGTGCAGTGTCTCATTGTGAAGGTATTCAGCCATCTGAGCCAAGGGATCCATTGGATCAGATGACACGCTCTAAACTGCTTCCATTTATGGTGCCCTGGAGACTGTGTGCTATTTCACTGGGCAGTGAAAACGTAGATCAAAGCCACCCCAGGTGTTCTCTGACCTCACCCTTCACACACATACATGCACACACACATGCACATGCCTGTACACAGACCCTCTTGGCCCTAGGCTCTGGGTCATGACAATCAAAAGAATGAGACTGGAGACATGTACTGCCATCTTAGGGCTGGCTCTGAAAACTATTTAATGGCAATGTGACATGAGCTCTCTCCACAAGGACAAGGCCAGCTAGGCTTGCTGGGGCGAGGGTGATGATGAGGGACCCTTCGGAAGATTCAATTGGAATGATGTCGTAGGTGCAATGGTTTAAAGTCTGCATGTGTAGCTCAGAGGCAGGAAGGGACAAGGACTTTTCAGATCACTTGTGGCACTGATGCCCTGTGAGTGGAAAGAAGCAGGTCCCCTCTGAGCTCCACGTTCTTCCTAAGCTATATGATGTCTCCCTCTGGAGCTTTACAGACCTTCCCTGAGGTCTAACCTCCACACAGTGAGTCTTTTTCCAGCCTCCAGAGAATTAACCCATACACATGCTACTAGGAGCAGACAGAGCAGGTGCTCAGGGTAGTGTGTGTGTATGTGTATGTGTGTGTGTGTGTGTGTGTGTGTGTGTGTGTGTGTGTGTGTGTGTGTGTGTACACATTTGTGTGGGGATTCAGGACCCATGAACCAGGGCACCTGTTCACCCTCAAATACCTTTACCTTGTTCGAGATAGGATCTGTGGATGAATTTGCCAGGCTAGCTGGCTCCTGAGCTTCTGGGTATTCCTCTGCCTCTATCGCTACTCTCCTGCCTTTTATGTGGGTTCTAGAGATTTGAGCTGAGGCCCTCATGTTTTCGTGTCAAGCCCTTTAATCCCAAGCCATCTCTCCAGCCCTAAGGCAGTTTTAACTTCATTCTCCCCACCTCTTCCCCTGTCCACCCCCCTCCTCTGTTCTTTTCTTCCATTTGATCCTCTTTGTCCATCCATGTTCAAGTCTGATTCTGACTTTTATCTTCCTCAGCCTACAAGTAGGTGAAAGGTAACATGGATTTTCAGTGATCTCGAATTCGGTCTTTGCTCATAGATATGAGATCTTCCTTATGGAACAGACTTGCCTTTTTACATTTTCCTTTTGAAGATTTTTCTAAGGCAAAAACAAAACTATAGTGAAAAACACCAATGAGAGACTCTTTTATAAGAGGCAACATAGCATTATGACTTTCTCTTAACTGAGGGTGACAAATTGCTCTTCAAATCCTGCTTGCTAGAAAATGTGCATGCTCAGAACTGTCGAGCAGTCTCACATGAGTAATTTATGTCTTCTATTTTGTGTGATGCACTCAACAGTATAAATAATCACAGGTGAAGGCCTCTGCTTGGCTCTGGAAGACTGGAACACTGATTATATACAGACGAGGGAGGGAGAAAAAAATTCTAACCTTGAAGCTCTCTGTCTATTAACTACTTAGGAACTTTTCTCAAAGCTGCAAATACATGGACCCTTGTTTTTGTCATGTTTAGAACGGAGAGTTGAAGGTTTTAGCATCCAGATATACTTCTGACAGCGAGAGTTTCAGAGTGCGTTAATTTCTCCAGGAACCTATTTAAGATGTGGGTTCTCGGGCTCTGCCCCAGGTGTCTTTGATTCTCCATGGTGTATCGGTCTCAAAACTGCATCTTAACTGGCACTCTCTGCAATGCTCCAGATGCTTCTAGCCTGAGGAATGCACACTTTATGCAATGCTGGTGTTTTCCATATTCGATTTTATACAGTTAGTTTTCACTTTTATTTTGTCAGTCATGGACATCACAGGTTTGTGAGCGCTGATTTCTGGATAATCTCATCTCGGTAGCGTTTTATGAATTTCCAGGTATACCAGATAGAGGTCACATTTTATACATCTCTCCAGTTGCTGAACTTAGTTCAGTGTGTGCAGCACCACAGACTCCTGCAAGCTTACTCAAAGGTGCAGCTGTGATCTCAGAGATGCAACCCTACTCTCCACAGTCAAGACTATGAAGGAACACAGGTACCATGTGAGACGGCTAGAGCTCAGTGGTACATCTGTCCCACCAAGCACCCACAGCCATATTCTCTTATCATTGAAGAGAATCTGCATCAAGCAGCTTACCTTGGGCTGGAGGAGGCACTTTGGCACCTGTTCTGTATCCTGTCCCCTCCTGCATCCTGGTTCATCTGCCTAGGGAGCTTTTCTTCAGGTCTACATCTGTCTGACTTCTCATCATGCAGGGCTTGTCTCTGGCCTCAGTGGAAAGCTCACCTTAGCCATTCCAATTTTCTTTTGGTCTTTAGGAATGCATTCCTTCCAAGGAGCATGTCTGAAGTAGTCTTCAACTGACTAAGAAGACCATTTCTTTAGAGATTCTGGGGAGAGGCACAATGCTAACTCTCCCCACCCATTCCCCCATCACCCGGAAGTGCAACACTGTCCTGGTTATTTGTCTAGCTGCTGCTACAACAGAGTATCTGAAAAAAAAAATCAGTGTAAGTAAAGAATGGTTTGTTTGATCTGTCACGATGAGTGAGATGGCTGTAGGAGCAGAAGGTGACTGGTTAGATAGCATGCACACCCAGGAAGCAGAGAATGGTCATTTCTCAGGCCAGGCCAGTGGTGAAAGCACGATCACTCAAACATGTCTTATTTTTCACATGCATCTGCCACCAGGCCTTCTCAGCTTTCGTCAAGATGGACGCTATTCCTCTGAACCGTAAGCCAAAACAAACCCTTCCCTTAAGTTATTTTGTCTGAAATTTTTTAAAAAATCACAACAACAAACACAATTAAGGCAATAGAAATATAAAGCAGATACTCAAACATTCACTAATAATAAATCACAAAGAATTTATTTGAAAACAATTCTTTTGTATAATTCTATAATAAATAACTGTATTATTTATTATAGGAGAAGACAAATTGGCACACAAATTAAATGGATGTGCTTGTTTATTTTTACATAAAGAATTAAATCTTGGCTGACTATTTGACATGGCAGAACAGAGTGTTCAGTGTTTTTTCCCCAGAGCTCATTGATGTTTGGATTTTATAATTGTCAGCGCAGAGAATACTGCTCTGTGAAAATATGTCATGCAAAAAGCAGACGTGCATTTTGGGACATTTCAAAAACCATTGGGAGTACCAAGCTGTTCCTATACCAAGCCAAAATTCATTCAATGATTGAAAAAAAAAACAAAGGAAATAAAAGTCAGCAAATCAAACAACACTTTTAAAAATAAAACTCTTGGAGCTGGAGAGGTGACTCAGCAGCTGTGAGCACTGGCTGCTCTTCAAGGGACCCAAATTTGATTACCAGCACCCACATAAAACTTACTGTTTGTAATTCCAGTTCCAGGACTTATGATGCCCTTTTCCAGCCTCCTCAGGCACCAAATGTACATGTTGCTACAGACGTACATGCAGACACATAGTACTCATTCACATTAAACAGATAGACAGATAAAATTAAATATATTCTGATCGAACCCCCAAAATACTAATTAGATATTTATATAGGGGAAACAACAACCACAAGGAAATATTAAACCCTTCTTTTCTGTAATTTAACTCTAAGTGTAAAGTTTTTCATGTAGTGAAACCTTGGTATTCACATATTATAGTCTAAAATTTGAGTTAAGATGTTTCTGGTAGTGTTCACCAGCATTGCATGGTAAGACAGCATGTGCCCTGCAAAATGAGCATGTTATATGTTCAGAACCATGGTTGCAGTGAAGGCGCAGGATACAACACAGGGAAGAACTGCCAGAAATGTCTCAGACTCATCATGTATTTGATTTAGAATTTTTTTTTTTTTTTGCAACTTGTCATTCAGAAACCTTTGACAGTTGCCAGAGTTTTTACAACCTCCACATTCAGTAAAACTGATGATGACCTTTCTCCTCTGGCAGTGTGCATAGGCCCTGTCAGCACTGTGAAAGCTAGCCTGTTGGGACCAAGCTTCCAGACTGGTACCAGCCTGGTCTTCCATATTGTATGATTTAAGTATGTGGAATATGAAGCTATAGGATCTCACCATATAGTTCTGGAAGATAACCAATAGCCTATACTGTTCTTTAGGGACCTTTATAGAACTTCGTTAACCAACAACTCTAAAAGAGGTAGCTTAACCCTGGTGCTGAGTTTTTATTTGATAGCATGTTGTATCTAGGAAGAGCAATGCTTCATATAGATTTAAAAATCTATACATACCCCCAAATGCATCCCATTTAAGAAAACACTTCAAAAATACCCTAATGAGGACAGGTAGGCAACTATTGCTAGTATCTAAAATTAAGAATAATTTTGTTAGCCAGGTTGTAGTGGAGCACACCTTTAATCCTAGCACTTGGGAGGCAGAGTCAGGAGGATTTCTGTGTTCTATAGTTTGAGACCAGCCTGGTTCCCAGAGTGAGTTCTAGGACAGTCAGGACCACACAGAGAAACAAACCCTGTCCTGGAAAACCAAGAAGAAAAAAAAAATAATTTTGTCTCTGAGGCCTGAATTAACAAACACTTATCTGATTAGAGAAAGCTAAAATATATTTATGTTGAAAAATCTATAACTGAAGAATCATTCCTTTGGATGAAGTGCCATGGAGTTGGGGGCCAGTGAGAGAGGCTGCAGTGTGTAAGGTATGTTCAGACAGGATTGACACTTTGGGGTCTAGATCTTAGTCCTCACAGATATTTGACCCCAAAGCAAGTGTTGCTTTGGTGTTGGAACTGGGTGAAAATTGTCTTCATTCTGATTAAGTTTGGGTTGTAAATGGGCTCACAGTGGGCCAGGTGTTTTTACTGTGAGTTGAAGGGTGTAGCTGGTACCCTGCTCAGAGGTAATAGCCACTCTTATTTATCGTGGTCAGTTTGTAAATCTGACCACTGACCATCTGAATCTGACTTGAAGGCTGGAAGAAGGAGCAACTGAGGGTATTTGTTTTTATGTCTCCTGCTACCTACCCCATTGTCCATGCAGACTCCAAACTGGTTCACGTCCAGGACGCAAGGGACACAGCAGTAATACATTTATGAATGAAGCTAATTGTATTTGGTGGCAAAGCTAGCACCAAGCTGTTTCAAGCACAGCACTGGTGACTCAGGTCATGCAACAGTCTTTAGTAATAAGAGCACATGTAGATTGTTCTCTGAAAGCCTCTCACAGCTGTTGTAGTTCATTCCAGCCCTTCCTAGAAAATTCTAAACAGAGCATGTATGTCCCAGATACTGGATGACCTTCACCCCTAGGGGACAAGCTGACTTCATTCACTCACAGACCCAGCTAGAATCCAGCTGCTTTAAAGTTACACTTTCCTTGTTAAGGGTGGGAGCTTGCTTATTGCCTGGGACTTTTGAATTTAGAAATATTTACATGGCCTATTACAGTGGGCCAGCCATTTTACTGTGAGATGGAGTGCAACATCTTTGGTTTGTTTTATTGTTGTTAAATATGAGGATAATCTGGACCAAAATCAGGAAAGCAGAAGATGGGGATTGTATCCATCTTCCGCTTTAAGCCTTTCTTAGCCTAATTGTTTTTATCGTGTGTGTGTGTGTGTGTGTGTGTGTGTGTGAGAGAGAGAGAGAGAGAGAGAGAGAGAGAGAGAGAGAGAGTATGTGTGTGTGTGTACATGTGTATACATCTGTGTAGAGGCCACAGCTCAACTCTGGATGTTTAAATTGTTATCTACCATATTTTTTAAGACAGGGTTTCACACTGAGCCTGGAGCTCACTGATTTGGTAGACTAGCTGGCCAGCCAATTCCAGGCACTGCTTGTCTCTCACTTCCTGGTGCTGGCATTGCAGGCACATGCCGCCATCTTTAGCTTGCTAGCTGGTGTGGAGGATCCAAATGTAGGTCCTTCTCAGCATTTTATCCACTGAGATTACAACTCTTATTAGCTTTTAAATGTACTACTATCTAGTGGAACAGATCCTTGGCTACTCATAGTTAAAACTATTTACTGACTGAGCTGGAGAATTATGAAGAGTTACTTTCTATATCAATAATATGGAGCTGAACCTGCTAATGCAGCATTAATTAACATATCAGACTCTCTGAAACAGCTCCATGCCCATGGACAGGATTAGCTAATGCATAGGTCTTGATGTAGCTACTTTCCAAACTTTATGCTGAAGGCAGACATTATTCATCAATTGAATTCCTCTTTTGGAGTACATGTTATGCCTCATGGCTCCTTTGAATACATCACACGAAGAAGCCAATCCCTTCGGAATTATTCAAGAAGCTGTTCCTACTCTGATACTACTGTGACCCTGTCTCTCTCTAAAAAAAAAAAAATTACACTTGTTTTATGTTAAAGTGGCTATTTTCCTCCCTTGTCTTTAAGATAGCTAGGTTAGACTTAAGGATAGACAATGCTTCTTCAAAAGCTGGATTCACATATTCTTTTTGGAATGAAGATATTTTAACTTAATAAAGACAGTATTTTTGACTTTGAGAATTGTCCTGAGGCCTCTGAAGTCCAGAATTCAAGAACCTCTCTGTCTTATCTTGTCTTGGGGCAGGGGATTATGCTGAGAAAGGAAGGAAACCATGTCAGTAAGCCCTCCTCACTGTACTGTGCATTTGTCTGGTTGAGGCTCATTTCTATATGATGCTGCCACAGGCAAGTAAGAGAGCCATAGGGATCTCTTAACTATGAAAGGACTTGGAGAGAAGTAGGAAGTAGGGAGACTGTAAAAAAGGGGACATCACATGCCACAATGAAGAGAATCCTGGTTTGCAGTATAAGCAGGGTCACAGTTTTCAAAAGGGTATTTTTAAAACTATGGCCAGGCTTACTATCTAAATTAAACAGCAAAGGAGAAAAAAACATAAAATTAAAGAAAATAAAAGAGAAAGAATTGAGCTGCAGTAAATTGGTCTTGAGCAAATGTGGTTTTATATATAATTGATACAATTTATTAAATAAGTCAGAGGGTGAGGGAGGCACTATTAACAATTGCATTACATCAGTAGGCTTAAGTTAGCCCCACATCACTATAGCTACACACCCTCTGTCATGGGTTAGTAATAACGGTCTTCTCAGGCTCATGAGTTTGAACACTTGGTCTCTAGTTAGTGGTGCTGTTTGGGTTGTTATGGGGCATTTAGAAGTGGAGCCCTACTGGAGGAAGTTAGACACTGTGGGCATCCTTTGAGATTTACAGCCCAGCGTGCCTCACATCCTGTTCTGTCTCTGCTCTCTGTGTAGGAATGAAATGTGATCATCCAGCTTCCTGCTCCTGCCACAGTGCCTTCCACCATCTGCCTCGCCCTTTCCACCATGATGGACTCTAACCCCTGGAACTAGTAGCCAAAATGATCCTTTTTCTCTAATTTGCTTCTCGGCCAGATATTGGACACAGCAATGGGAAATTAACTGGTGCGCACACGCACACACACAAACACACACACACACACACATCGCAGAACCTTCTGAATCAGAGAGTGATGCACTCAGGATCCTGTGCCCCACGGAAAGGCTTTTAATTCCGAGAACCATGAGCAATCAGAGAAATACTATGTTATCTACATCTGGGTGAAGCCTTGAAGTCTGAGTAGTGTCTACAGTGAAATGTTCTGCTGGAAGATTAGATGCAGATGTTGAGACTCTAAGAGTTACCAGGAACTTCTATTGGTGGCAACAGAGACATCAGGCTGGGGGCAGGAGTGACAAGGCCCAGAAGGGGCAGAACACCTCACTTTGAGATTCTTCTGGAAGGGAAGGCTTTGAGGGTGTTTAGTAAAACTGTGGGATCCTTCGGAACATTTTAAGCAGAGATTGAAAAATCCTCCATTTTCCTTGGGGGCCTGCCACTCTGGCGGCAGTGTTGGAAGAGATCAGGTGAGGGGAGATGCATGGGGGGAGGTAGAGGGGTAACTGCTGCCCAGGGTAAAAGGTTTAGAAGGTCCGAGCCAACCAACGGAGAAGGCTTAAGAAGACAGGATCTATTTGAAATATTTATAGGGAAGGGAAGGTAATAAAAATGACTTATTAGATGTAAGAAAAAACAGGGATCAACAAGGTATGGCTTTTCTGAATATTCTGGCCCAGGAGGCACAAACCTCCACATTCTAAAAGGGCTGGTATCTGAAAATTTATGAACAGTTAAAAAATATCCATAGAAATAGAGCTCTTAGGAATTAGAGGCACTAGTATTCCTTCTTGTTTTAGTTTTTGTCATTATTTTTAAAGTATTTTCCTTTTTATTAACTTTGCTCTTTGATAGTTATATCCATGTGTATAATACACCCTGAATATTCTCCTACACATTATTGTCCCAACTTTTTACAAGTCCTTTTCTTAAATTCTCCTTTTCTCTAGGTTTTGTGGCTCATTGACTTTAGTGCGGATTGTCTGTATGTGACCATGGCTTTATGAACATTCACTGTAACCTGAAGAACACACACCCAAAGCAATTACTGCCCTTCCATCAGGGTTCATCCCTGACCCACAGTTAACAAGGAGGTGTAGGGTTCCGTGAGCCCCCTGTCTCCCCAAACTGACTGATGACAGCCGCATCCTTTGCAGGTGCCTGCTGAGACCATGATTCTGATGGTTCTGTCATGCTCCCGTGATAGCGTTTATCAGCCCATCTCCAGATTCCGGCTTTTGCATGATTTCTGTTCCCTCTTCCACCATGTCTCCGTCAGCTCAGAGAACTTGCTTAGAACGAATCACTCAACAGTTATTTCTTCTCAGCATCCATCATTGCTCAATGGCAAGAAAAGCTCCTCTGATTAAGGCTGTGTATAAAGATGATATATTAAGGCAGTTTGATGCATGTTAATTTAGCTAAATGGTAGTACATTCTCCCCAGGGCTCATGACCTTTATAGCCATGGGTATTTAACCAGTTCACAATGCTGGGTATAAATACTCTCCTGGTGCATAGGTCTTGAATCCAATCACAAATCAGTTGTTGTTGGCATAGCAACAGTGCCATTTTGTATCCATGGGACTATTTTGTCTGGTAAGTCATATATATATGTCTGTGAGTGGTTTTTGTACCTATAGAAGTACCCAGAAGAAGACATCAGGATCCCCCAGAGCTACAGTTAAAGATGATTGAAAGCTATCTGTCTTAGTTAGGGTTTTTATTGCTGTAAAGAGACACCATGACCATAGCAACTCTTACTAAAAAAAATTTAAGTGAAGTCTTGCTTATAGTTTCAGAGGTTCAGTCCTTTATCATCATGATGATGAGGAGCATGGTAGCATGCAGGCAGATTTGGTGCTGGAGCTGAGAGTGCTTTTTATCTTGCAAGCAACAGGAAGTCAACTGTCAGTCACATTGAGGTAAACTTGAGCAAATGAGACCTCAAAGCCTACCTTTTTGGGGTCATTTTTTTTTTTCAAACCACCACACCACTCAATGTGGGTGCTGGAAACCAAACTTGCATCCTTTGTAGGGTGTGTTCTTAGCCCCTGACCCATTTCTCCACCCCCAAGAGTACATTTTAAAGACTCACATTTATTATCTATGTATCTATCTATCTATCTATCTATCTATCTATCTATCTATCTATCTATCTATCATCTATCTATTTATTTTTGATTTTTCAAGACAGAGTTTCTCTGTATAGCCCTGGTTGTCCTGGAACTTGCTCTGTAGACCAGGCTGGTCCACAAACTTAGGGATCCACCTGCCTCTGCCTCCCAAGTGTTGTGAATAAAGGTGTGCACCACTGCTGCCCAGCTAAGACTCAACATTTATTGATACACCTGCAACAGCAGTAGTGCCAGAAACTATCCTGGATGGTCCACCGGTCTTGCACTAAATCCTATAGCATAGCTTGCCAATTGGCTACCAATACCCAAACTTTCTATTTCTTACTAAAAGAACTCATTTGATACATGGTAACTCTGTGTGCCTATCTTATTCCTTTGGCTGTGTGTGGCCTGTCACCAAGCTCTAGCTAATGGAACAGAGATTCTGGGAGGACATTCAGAAAGCTTTTAAACAAGAGCACAGATATTCTAGAAAGCTCCTCACCCATCATTCATTGCTCAGCTGTCTTAGTTTTATTGAGGCTACCATAAGAAACTGTCACAACTTTAGTGCTTTATAAGTAATAAAAAGTTATTTCTTACAGTGTGCATGCTGCAAAATCCAAGATTAAGTTCCTGTCAGACTCTGTGTGTGGGAAAGGCCATGTCCTAGCTCGTAGGCAGCTGGTGTCTAACTGTATCTTTTTGTGATAGAAGGTGAACATGGACTATCTGGTACCTTCTTCTATAAGGGTCCTGCCCTGACTAGCTTTATGTCAACTTGACATGAACTAGAGTCATCAGAGAGGAGGGGGCTTCAACAGGGAAACCGCCTCTGTAAGATCCAGCTGTAGGTAAGGCCGGAGGCATTTTTTAAATTGGTGATTGATGGGAAAGGTCCAAGCCCATTGTGGATGGTGCCAGCCCTGGACAAGTGGTCCTGAGTTCCATAAGAAAGCAGATTGGGCAAACAATGAGTAGCAAGCCAGGAAGCAACGCCCTCTATGACCTCTGCATCAGCTTCTGCCTCCAGGTTCCTGCCCTGTTTGAGTTCCTGCCTTGACCTTTCTCAGTCATACTGTCAACTGAAAGTGTAAGCTCTTCCCCAAGTTGCCTTGGTCATGGTGTTTCATCACAGTAACAGAAACCCTAGAAAAACACTAACCTAATTCAGAGTGTCCCACTATAGTGACTAGTCACCATAGGCTCATCTCCTAATAGTGCTGACTGCAGGAGAAGAGTTAGGGTTGTAGGCCATGTCTTTGAGGGAGCCCAGAGTAATCAGTTGATTGCATTGCCACTTTCCATGAGACCATTTTGTACTATTAGATTATTTTGAAGATACAATCTGGCTCTCAGTTGACAGAGGCAGAAGAAAGTTCTGGTCTTCCTATGACCTTATGGAATCAACGTATTAGCTAGGGCCTGTCTTCAGAGTTGCATGACTGTGGAGTTGACATGACTATGCTGTTATTATTTTGTATTTTCTAAAATGGGCATCTGAACCTATTACTAACAACAAGGCATTTGAAAGAGAATATTTTGATCAATACAATAGCCATCTTGTCTCTGAAACTCATCACTTGAAGAAACAAGTGGCAAGACTCAGTACATGTGGTGCTGCTGTAACAACATACCTGATATTGCATACTTTGAAAAGTAATAAGTTTACTTAGTTTGCATTTTTGGAGGCAGAGACTTCAAGAGTGGGTAGTCCCATCTGTTCATAGCCTAGTGTGGTTCTCCAGCTTCATGGTAGGAGTGTGTGTGTTGGGGAGTCATGGGAACACATATGCAAGGGTGTGCCTACGAAAGGTCAAGGGCAACGCATGGAGTTGGTTCTCTCCCTTTGCCTTTGCTTGAGTACTGTGATTGAACTCACATTCCCAGGCTTGCACAGAAAAAGCGTTTACTACTAAGCCATCTTTCTGGCCCCTCCAGTTCTTCTCAAAGGTCATGCTTCCATATTGTTCTACTGGAAAATTAAGTCTTACTGGGACAAAGCACATTCAATCCACAGCACAGCAGACTGAGTTTAGTTGTGTGGCTTAAACCCTGCTAGTGGATGGTGTGACTTTCTACTTGGGCACTCCTCATTTGGCACATTGCTGTGTATTTCTTTAGATAATTCTTCTTCTGCCGTCTTTGAAGCATTTGCTTGTGATCAGTGCTCACAGTTGTACAAGAAACTGTCAGGACTTCGTCTCTAAACATTAGCTCCCAGGGGCATTCATCAGAGGGGATTTCTATTACACTCCTGGCATCTCGTGTCATTGGAATTTGGTTTTGGAGAGATGCCAGCATCTTCCTCTCATGAAGGAGGAGCAAAGCAGGATGCTTCTGTGACTTACTGAACATGGAGGCTCTACCTACTTCCCCAAGCTAGCTCCCTGGAGGACCCTTCTGAAGACACCTGACAGTTTCCTTCCTGTGATCATAATGTCATCTTGGATGTCACTCTATCTTGCCTAGGGAATTTTGGGGACCAATGTAATCAATGGTGTCTTGCAAGTATCTTATGTCCTAGAGGTCATAAAATTGCTCCTCTTTCTTAATTTTCTTTCTTATTCAGTTTTAAGTTCTATAGCATGTAACTTTGAACAGATGGAAACAGAAAAAAAATTATTACTAGGTTTGTTTCTCATCTGATTTCACAGATTTGAAAGACCATCCTACAAGCACACTGTATCTGAACTTCTGCCTGCCACAACTTATACTTTTATATGAAGGATAACACAATTTCTAGGAAATATCCCTTGGACTCCATTCTAAGATGTTAAACTCAAGTATATCCCAGCCTTTCATGGCATAAAACTCACTATAACTCTTTGAGAGGATCGTTCCACTTTGCACATCAGTGAGCAAGCCTCCCAGCTCCCATTTCTGTTCACAGCAAAATGCCCTGGAGGCTAGAACTCTGCAGTGAAATACAAAAGGTCCCAATGCCCTAAGATTCCAAGCATGCCTGTGGCATCACCAGGCTACCCAGAGACTGAAAACACTCAACAAAAGGCTTTCTTCCCATCATCCTCCATGCTCTCACTCCCACTTCAGACAGTGCACCTGGCTGTAATCTTTTCTGCTTCAGCTAATTGCTCTTTGTGGTAGCATGAGGCCAGAGAACAGGAGAGGGGGTGGGGATCCTCTAGCTGCTGATGAAGTATCAAACCACAGAGTGATTGCATTCAAGCCATTGTTCCATTGCAGGGAGCCAACATCTTACATTAATTTGCAGTTGCAGGAAATACAGCTCTCAGACAAAGACACACATTCCCGACAAAGCACAGCAATTAATTTTCCAAATGTCCTTGATGCAAGTGTGAGCAAAGGGTTTCAAGTTCTTTTAGAATGACTTTTATAGATGTCTCAAAATTACTCAACTTCTGGGATTTTTAAAGGCATTAATGTTCTTAAAAGAGGAAACTCCCCTTTGTTGGGTTTTAAAAATAGCAATCAAGGTTTTAATTATGCCTTCATGCTTATGATTATTTGTGTGGTGTCTGACTCATGAATCGACCAACCACCTTATGGAGAATAAAACTTGGCCTATGTTCGATCAGCACCATATCTTTGGCATACAACAGATGTTAGTAAATCTTTGTTGATTGCATGCCTGGGTGAGATCTCAAGGTTACAGATAATTCTGCATGAATGTTTGGAATGCTATCTTCATGGCATATGATCAAAAGCAAAGAGGAAAAAGAAAAGCATTGAAAAAATTCAGTGATGATTGAAGGACTGATCTAAACCAAAGTTTTTATGTACAGCAGTAATGGAGACTGTTAGTAGCCACATGAATAAGAACAGCAGCAGGACAAGGCTGGTGACCTGGAATGATTACAACAGGCAGGTGGTTGGATGAGTCATTCACTACATGGCTTCCCTATATGGTACTTATTCCCATTTCACAGATAAGAAAATCCTCAACATATAAATAGCTTTCTCATAGTCAGTCATATAGATAGAAAATGACAGCTGAGATGAAAGTTCAGACATCTGTAGCCAGTCTCCTTCCTCCATTGACCCTCTCTTTTCTCCTCCCTTCTCTTTCTATTCTGTCCATTCTTCTCCTTCCTCCTCCTCTTCTTCTTCTCCCTTTTCTTTCTATGGCATATTGATAGTAGATACATGCCCTGGTTAACTTTGTTAGAATTCCTGGCTTGTAGCAGCTACTTGGTAAACATGCTAGCTACTTGGTAAACATGCTAGTCTGAATAATGTGAGATGGTACCCACAGAACATGCTGTGTGAGGAGGGCATGCCCCTCTCATTCATATTCATGACCCAGGAAACTCACCTGGCAAGCCTCTGCACCCTCCTATCTATATTCATACTTTAGAGGTGGCTATGTGCCACCTGTGCCCACCTGTTGTCTCATAAGGAAAAGCCATGAAGGGGGCCACACTCTCTCTCTTCTCTCCTTTTGTTCCCTTGCACCTGCCTGGCAACTTTCCTGAATAAACTGTAGTGTGGCAAACTGGTAGTGTCTGTTCCTTAGTGCGATAACCGCAAACATAAACTATAAACTTGGTAAAGCCTAGAGTCATCTGAGCAGGGAGCCTCAACTGAGGGGCTCCGATTAGCTTGTGGATATCTTTGGGGATTTGATGTTTAAGTGTTGTAGGAAGGTCCAGCCCAACAATAGATAGGACCATCCCTAGATGGATGGTCATTAACTATATGAGAAAGTTTTATAAGCCAAGTTGGTAGCTGGGTATCAAGTAGAATCCTCCATGGTTCCTGCTGTATTTCTTGACTATTGTCTTAGAGTTTCTATTGCTGGAAGAAAACACTGCCACCAAAAGAAACTTGGGGAAGAAAGGGTTTATTTCATCTTACATTTTGCAGTGCAGCAGTGCATCATCCAGGGATCTGGAGACAGGAACTGATGCAGAGGACATGGAAGAGTGCTGTTTACTGGCTTGTTCAGTTTCCTTTCTTATAGCATCCGGGTCACCCTGTGCAGGAGTGATACTACCCTGAGGATCTGAGCCCACCCATAGCAATCATTAATCAAGAAAGAAATGCACTCAGACTTGTCTACAGGCAGATCTTTTTCTTCCACCAAAACAGGGTTTCTAGAAAAAACGTGTGTAACCCTGGCTGCCCTTGAACTCTGAGATCTACCTGCCTCTGCTTCCCTGTGCCACCACCCACCATCTACAGGCAAGCCTTAGGGTTCTTTGTTAGTTGTTGCAGGCATGCCCCCACCTGCAGAGATGCTTTGAGGAGGCATGATGCCATGTCTGGGGCTTGCCTGCATGGTTTCCCTTTAAAGAGCCCAACCACGTGGGAGACACTCCTTTTCTCCTTCTTTGCTCTCTACTCCACCCCCCCTCTCTCTCTTTCTCATCCTCTCCTCCACCCGCTTCTTTAATAAACCTAATATGGCTTCTTGGCAGCATGCTAGCGTGTCTATATGTTCTTCCACACACAAAATACTAACATTCTTGGAACTGAGAGTCCCTCTTCCCAAATGGCTCCAAGTTGTGTTAATTTGACAGGATACTAACTAACACAGCTACGAATGGTGAGTTCTGTGGTCGGAAGTGATACAGTGTGAATAGCAAAGGGGTCTGCCTCAAGTTCCTGCCTAGATGCCTTTCAAAGATGGACTGTGACCTGTAGTTATAAGCCTTCCTCTCCCCAAGTTGCTTTTGGTCCAAGTGTCTTATTTCAGGAGCAGAAAGGAAACCAGAACAATACTGTAGTCACTCTGTCTCTTTCACTTTCACTTAAAACCAGAAAAATAATTTATTTCCAGCATCTCTTGGCTCACAGATGGTGACATACCCTGGGATTTCTGTTCCTTCTTCCTTAGTCTGAGTGATTTGAACAGAAAGTCCCTAGTCTTTAGGAGATTGTGTTTATTCATCTGAAGGATGGCGTTAGTTAATTCCACTGACCTGTTTCTTCACATCATATAGTTCAGTCCATTCATTCAGTGTAGTAAATGCTATGCTACAGGGCAGTGTTTCTCAGAGTGCTGACTTGTTGACAGTTGTAAGTAGTTCCTGATTTTCAGAGGAAAAAAATGATTAATTCATAATCCATCACTAATTTGAAATATAAAACAATCAGATTCCACCATTTTCAAACACTGTTTTAGCTACTATTCACTTACCTTAATATGTTTTCACCTCATTTTCACATTTCTATTTACATTTGGAGAACTCTCCAGTTCTATCTTTGTTTTGTGGTTTTCTATCTAATTTTCCTCCACCCTCACCTATTTGAGACAATGCTCTATTAGCCCAGGCCGGTCTTGAACACTCAGTCATATTGCCTCTACTGCTCAAGAGATTTCATTATATATCACAGGCCTAGAACTCACCATGTGGACTGGGTTGGTCCTGAATACTGAAATTATGGGTGTGCACCACAAGGCCAGATTTATAGTTTTTGTAAATAGATCAGTGGCTCAGAAATGATTTACTGGGCATGTGTTAGTGATGGCAATAGCTGTGTATTGGATAAACCTCAAAACAATGTCACAGACATAAATATGAAGTAGGGCTCAAGTGCAAATGTGAGCCTATGTGTCCTGAGACCTCTTGGTCTACCCTTAGTGTGATCCATGTTTGGCGGTCCCTCCCCTACATAGTGTATACACAAGAAGAATCAAAATTAATTTCACAATGAGCAAATCACAACTAAGTCATTCTGACTTTAGAAAGAAATAGATGGATGAATGAATGAATTAGTGAATGAATGAATGAATGAACGTTAAGTTATCTTACTCCCCAGCAGTCAAGCTATGGTGTGTTTTGGAATTTTGTTAAGCAGAACATAAACTTAACAATATTTTAACCCAGGTTTGTTTGTTTGTATGTATGCGTATTATATGTATTTTATATGTATGTATGTATTTGTGTGTATGGGTTGTTGTTTTGGTTCAGCACAATGACTGCAACTGAATCCACTGCTGTTATAGCTGGTAACTGCTTCTCCAACAGCAGGCCCTCAGGACTTTTATGTCTCTCAGGATCCACTTGTGCCTGCCACCAAATAATGGTTTTTTAACTTTCATTTTTATTGTTCTATTTTCCAGTAAGACTTGAGATTAAGAGGCTGGGGTGAAAACCTGCTAGCTCAGAGAGGTTGAGTAGCAACTAGCTGACTTTCCCTCTCTGCTGACATCTCAGAAAAAGAGAGCATCCTTTTGCTCTGCCAAACCAAAAAAGACTGCCATACTCAAAATCCCTCCCTACTACTTCTTGTGTATCTCTCTATTCATCTTCCAGACTCCCTCTGACTTTCTCTGATTACTTTAGGTTAGCTAGTTGATGGCTCTACCTTCTGACACAAGGTTGATTTTATTTAATTAATGCAACCGCAAACTTGGGGTTTACAAGGTGATTCAATATCCTTCAACAATGGGTGGTGATTTGCCTGCCACATAGTGATGCCAGAGGAAGTCAGAAGAGGGCATCGAATCCTTTGAAAATGGAGTCACAACCTTCATTGAGCTTCCATCTGGGTGTTGGGAATCAAACCCAGGTGCTCTGGAAGAGCAGCCAATGCCCTCAGTGGCCGAGGCACCACTCTGCAATGCCCTCAGTGGCTGAGGCACCTCTCTGCAATGCCCTCAGTGGCCAAGGCACCTCTCTGCAATGCCCTCTGTGGCCGAGGCACCTCTCTGCAATGCCCTCAGTGGCTGAGCAATCTCTCTGGCCCTTTCACATAGTTTATAATGCAGGCTAAGAATCAAACTGCTAAACCTCTGGTTTTTTTTTTCAAGATAAGGAAAAAGTAATAATTTCAGAAACTTAACTGGTAAACTAGTTATGCTATCAGAGAGACAGAAGCTCTGGCAGTATTCATACCCCTGCAAGCAAATGTGTCCTTATCCCATTATGACCAAGGCAACTCAAAGACTGCTCTTAAGCCAATAAAGAAATGATATGCCTCCAAAGAAACCAGTATGAGGCCTTTTAAAGCAGTTAGTAAGACTGTAAACTTGTTAGTGGCCCTGAGTAGAGTCAAGAGGCCACTCTGACTTGGTGTTAAAGCAAGAGTATAAACCAAGAGTATAAACCAGCTCTTACATAGCCTTTAAGCAGAATGCTATGAAGGCAATATGTCACTTAAGTGCTCAGGGCTTCTGTCACCAAAGAGAAGGGTTTCCATGCAGCTAAGAGGTATCTTGTGATACATGTGCATGCTACACAAGATAGCTAGAATCCAGAGTGATGGATTTACTGATGCTTTAAAATCAATGTGCTTGCCCTGTCTGTTGTTTCACACACTGCCAGATTCAGTGAGGGCTTCCAGAAAGTGCCTCAAAGAATACTGCTGATGATGCTACAGACAGACATAAGCCTGGTATTACCCCAAAAGTTATGCAACACAGCAGCCCAACACAACCTTCAGTTCACAATTCAGGGTTGAAATGACTGAAGTCCTGAGTCTCTGTAACAGTATCCATAAAGCAAGACATACTTTATCTCACTCAGTAACAAAGGACCTTCTGGGTTAGGCTCAAGTGCGTGCTAGCTCCTGAGGAAGAATGTGCTGCTCTTCGACAATTTTCCTCCAAATGGAAAAAAAAATTCCTTTTATCCTGCAACACTGAGATACCCTTTGATAAATCTCATCTTAAGTGGCTTGCTCACGTAGGCTCTCAGTAGTTTGTACTTGAGTTTAAAGTGCTGTGACTTTTACTGTAGCAGGGATTAGCTGTTAGGATTACTTAAGAAAACCCAACAAGATCTTCCATCCAAGGGATATGCTTCCTTCAATGGCTGAAGGTTTCCTTCATTTCTTAAAAAGAATCATCTATAGTATACTCTTGTTTGTACTCAAAGCCACATGACACACCGCATCCATCATGAGGAAACATCTCTGAAAACAGAAAACAGTTTCTCAGTTAGCAAAGAGTTCCCTCACCTACATATCCTGAGTTGGAAATTTTAAAAAAGCAGCTTTGGGGCTTGGGGTAACATATGAATATTAACTTAATATCTAAAACTATTAAATGCTTGTCACCACCACCCAGACATCTTCCCATACCGTGGCTGCAAATGTGGATTCTTTCTCTTTTTTTTACTAATCAAAAGGTGATTTAAAACATACATTTTGTAAAACTTGATTTTTCTCACTCCAAAATAGAGTGCAGGTAATTCCCCAAATCAGTAGATGTTAAACTATATTTTTATGATGAGGGGATAAAACAAAAAATATGGGAATTGTTCTAGGTAGAAATTGCAAAGACAAACGGCTGAACAAGTGAAATCTTGAGAAGATGATTGTGGTTCACAGCAGAGAACCATGTTCACAGGAACATTCCATGTTAGAGGCCATACAGGAAGGCCACACACTTCATTTCATTCTACATCATTCTATATCACAAAACTACTTATCTTTTAACTCTTTAAATTTAGAGGCCATTTCACACTTATTTTTATTTTCTGAAAGAAAATCCTTCATCACACTACACTAGAAACTTCTGGCTTCCTGGTAATTTTGTAGGGAGTTAATATTTACATTTTATTAGAAAATATTCTACATGGGCTCAGAGATTAAGACCATTGACTGCCCTTCCAGAGGTCATGAGTTCAATCCCTGGCAACCACATTGTGGCTCACAACCATCTATAATGAGATCTGATATTCTCTTCTGCTGTGCAGACAGAATTCTGTATACATAAAAAATAAAATTTTAAAAAGTAAAATAGAATTTTAAAAAAAGAGAAAATATTCTATGTAGCCATTTCCTGAATTCTCTTACCTTCCGGGATATGCCTGTCCCTTGCTTCTTTCATTCTCCAGTAGCCCTCCTTTGCCCAGAGCTCATGCTTTCTTAGTGCCCATGTCTGTCTTGGGGCTTTTCCATCTTTCACCATTTAGCACCTTCCTGGCATCCCCTCCAGCTTACACATCTCTATGAACTATTTAATACCCCTGTCAGTGTGGCCTTTATGGATGAAACAAAAGCTTGTTCCAAAGCCAGAATATAAAGAAGGAAATACCAGATGGTTTCTCTTTATTATACATGTGACCAATGAGCTTGCAATTGGCTATGTGAGAAGAGGGAACAGTTAAATGAAGAATTGTGGGTATCTTCTCGATGTCCTCTTTGAAGGACTAGCGTCTGCTACTGTCAGTCAGTTCCTTATTCTCTCCACCAGCTGTATCTGGAGGGCCCAAGAAGAATAAATAGAACCTAAAAGGAACTAACTGTAGGGAAAAGCAAAGCATGGCCATGGAAGGGAAGGATTTTGCAATCCTGTCTCAGCTCTGAATCAGTCACTGAGTGTTAGCCAGCTCTGGAGCTCTGATAATACAGCAGCATAAAAGTTCCAAAACATCTCACCTATCACAATAATTAACCATTATTTCTCTCAAGTGAGGACTCCTGGGTTGTCTGGGGTTTAGTTGACATCACCTGGCTGTGGTTGCCACTCGCTGGTTGCATCTAGAATGAGGGGCCTCATTCTGACTGAAGCAAGCACATAAAGTGTGTGCTTTAACCTAGTGACTGCAGAAGTTCAGGGAACCAGGGTGAGCATGTGAGCTCATGAATAAGCTCTCATGGTTAATACCTCATTGGCAGAAAAAGTCACACAGCAAGGCCACTAGAAGACTGCTTTACCTACTGTAGTAAGCAGGAAGTCTTGACATGGTCACATGGTAAAGGCCACAGGTGATATGTTAAACGAAAGGAGTGAACGGTAACTGGGAAGAATAACTCAGAGTATCGCACAGAAGACACTGAACATGTGCAGCTGGAGTTTAAAATTAAGAGACTCGCACTAGACAGTGGAAGCTATGAGTATATTTGAAAGTAAACACATGGGTATTATTGGACGTCATGGCTACACTAGAATCTTGTTAGAATCTGAAGAACCAGGGAAGGATACAGAGAAAGAAGAGAACATTGAGAAGTTGGAATCAGAAATATAAAATATTTCAAATAACAAAAGACCCTACAAAGAATTTTCAGTTGTCTTGACAATACGCTTCTCGTGGCTTTATCCTCACTTCCCACCTTCTATTCTCCTTCTCCACCAAACAGGAGAACTTGGGGGGGGGGGGCAGGGAGCAGCTCACTCGGCAGAGGTTAGTGTTCTGCCCTGTAATCCCAGCACGCCAAAAGTCAATTCAGGAGGAGCAGAAGTTCAAGGTCCTCCTCAGCTACACAGAATGTTTGAAGCTAGCCCATCATGCATGAGAGCCTATCCCAAAACAAAGCAAACAATGACAGAGAACTGAAGTAACTGCTGAAGTTTGATCTCATTTTTTTTACCAGCTTGATTCCTATTTTAATCCAAACAAATGTTGTATAGAGGCACAGTGGAGTGTCTCCAGATCTCTTTTAAATCTTACAGACATACATAAGGAGAGTTTATTCAGTATTCTACAAACTCCCCTATACCTTGACTTAGGTGTCTGTCTAAATGTAGCATATGCTTACCATGAAGCTTCTCAAGGATCTCATTTTAAAGACACCATAGGTTCAGTCTTGCAGGATGATGGCGTTCATTCACTGTCTTAGTCATCATTTCCCAAGCACTGGGAGGACCCAGACCACAGCTGTGCAGAAACTTCCATAACAAAATCACAAGGGACACTGCACACATGAATATCTTTTAGGTCTGAGGTTTCTTGCAACTAGGATCATTGGATGGATTTCCTTGAGGCCTGGAGTAAAGGAGGTCCACTGTTCTTTGCAAAGTTCAGAATCTAGTGGATGGCTTTAAGTAAAAACTATGCCCTGAACTTATTCAGCACCTAAAGCAGTGTGCGTGGTCAACTCTATGGAAAATCATTTGCAGAAAGGGCAGATTCCCTTCTTAGACCTGAGTGAGAAGAACACAAGAGCTCAGTTCAATGTCACTGAACAGCCTCCTCTTTTGATCAGAAATCTCATGGAAATAGTCTCCTTTTCAGGCACGAAACATTAGCTATTAATATATCATCTCTACTTTCTATCACTTAACGTACATGTGACTCCAGTCTCCCACGTAGACCACAGCTGTTGCCTGATATGTCTGAGAATCAAAGCAAACCAAGGGAGCGTCCTTTCTCATCCTCCATCTCTTCAGGCTTGATGCTTCTGCTTTCCATCTTCTCATCCCTGGCCTAACTCATCATTTTACTCTCTCTGCTTTTATTTTCTACAGTTTTTGTCATTAAATGCCCTCCATTCTTTATTTGGTGATTGGGTGCTGGGGTGTGTGTCTCCTACTAGCATTTGGTACTTACCACTCAGTGCTCACGTTGTCCTGGAACTTTCCCTTCCTAGGAGCGAGCTCCTGGAGGCACAGCACTCACGGCCATCCTCATCACTGCCTTAGTTTGTAACCTGGTCCAGATGGTGTGGCCAGTGATACCTCAGACCTGTATATTGATTGTCTGCAGGATGATGGAGTTCATTCACTGTCTTAGTCATCATTTCCCAAGCACTGGGAGGACCCAGACCACAGCTGTGCAGAAACTTCCATAACGAAACCACAAGGGACATTGCACACATGAATATTTTTTAAGTCTGAGGTTTCTTGCAACAAGGGACCTTTCTTAGGGATATCAGAACTTGCTATGGAAGGGCAATGCACAGTATACCGTTGAACTGAAATTTTAATTCCCACCTCAGACATCAGAGGTCTTTAACCTGGTCTTTCGAGAGTTTCATCAGACAGATGAAGAACTGAAGGGAGAGAGAGAATAGCAAACAAACAAACAAAAGAACCAATGGAAACATCATTTCTGGGTGTTCTGGAGGTGTAAGAAGTATTACTTAGATAACCAGATGCACAGTGAGGAAACAAACCATGACGAGATGTTAGTATAAGAGACTTGTGCTAGATCCTGGAAAGTCCAAAAATACATCAGGAGCACAGGCTATAAACATGTGATCCAACAGTAACAGAATCTCCTAAAGTCTGTGAGAGATATAGACTCTTAGGGTCTAACCCAGGCCACCTGTTTTGGTTCCAATGTGGACTAGAGTTTAAGGGTTGCTAATGCATCTGAGACTTTTCTTTCTCAACCATAGCAACCACTGCTGTGCACATTCACCACAGAACATCTTTCTCAATGCTCCACAGAGACACTGCACTTTGAGGTTAATTTTCCAGTTAAAGGTGGTCTTTTGGCTTCTGGATCAGAAATCAGACAGCTTCAGAGAAATCAGCCTTGGGCCATGACTTCTACAGTAGAACATCACACCCTCTCTTGACTGTCCAAGTTTGTCAATGGAAGGAGTCTGGCCCTCCCTGAAGAGTTTGTTCATGGGATTCTTCTGCCTTGAAATTCAGATACCCAGGAGTTGTTTGTGTTCATAGATTTGAATGTGAAGTTGTAGAACACTACTCCCTGGAGTGGACAGCAATTCTTGTGTTGTGTTGTTCTTCTGAGGAACAACATTATCTATCTGCAGAAGGTGCTCTGTGGTCAACTCTCTTCCCCAGGACCATCAAGACCTGACAAGACTAGATAGAGTAGACACATGGTATAATGTTCATGATTTATCAGTTGACTGGATTCCTTTCCTCAAGGACGTGACTGACTCCTTTTTTGCTGTGGACCTTGTTGTAGTGGGATTTGTCCCTCCTACTGGTTGAATAAAAACTCTAACTGGCAGAAGGCAGACAGGAAGTATGGGTAAGAAAACTCTGGGAACAGGAAGAGCAGAAAGAGATGCTGGAGAGATGCCAGATGAGATACCAGCAGATGCAGAGAAAAAACGTTGAAATCCTGCTCTGAGAAAAGGTACTAATCTACAAGGCTAAACAGATTAATGGAAATAGATTGAGATAAGATGCAAGAGGTAGCTAGCAATATGCCTGAGCCATAGGCCAAGCAACATGAAAAGAATATAAGCTTCTTTGTTTCTCTTTGGAACTTTGGGACTGCTTGTTTAGATCTTGGAGCTATTCTGGGCCAGAAACCTCATATTACATCTTGTATTTCTTAAACGATTCAAATCCACTCTCTTCTGTCGTGGTTCTATTCCTTTCTCTCCATCCTAAATGCCTCTTTACTACTTAGCTAAAAGCTCTTATAATGCCTGGCACCTTGATTTAGAATTGCTTATCTTATCTATCTATTTATTTATTTAGGCAAAATGTCACTATATAGCCTTTGCTGGCCTGAAATGCTATCTATAGAACAGGCTATCCTAAAAACTCACATCTGCCTGCTTTTACCCCAGGTTTCTGGAATTAAAGGCATATGCTGCCATATTGTCTATCACTTGTAACTGTTATTCAACTTGTCTTCTACATTGGATTGTGTCTTGCTTGAGGGGAAGGACCATTCATGACTTGTCACTACTACATCATGGTTTAGAGCAGAGCCTGGAACATGGCAGGTGCCTGATGATAGTCTTTTAAACTCTATGACTGATAGAGCTATGTGATGTTACAGTTTAATTTATATGAGTTCACCTCTTAGCAGCTCACTGCTCAAAGCCATGTAAGAATCAGCACCAAGTACTATGTTTGGTGCCTTGGCCGTGTCTCATTCACTGGACTGCCTGTCTTCTGTACCTAACAAGTTCTAGTCTTTCAAAATTCTAGGTGCAGTCACTATGGAGAGTTATGCATTCTCCAGCTCTAAGGACTCTGTTCAAATAGACTGTGGTGCTCCTGTGGAATCATGAGGAGGAGAGACCCTCCCTGCTCAGATGCCTCCTGAACCAGGAAGTTCCTGTGGAGGTGCACTGATCTCCATGGGACAGGAATTTTGGTCTCACTCAGAGCCCAAAATAGTGCCCAGCTTTTAGAAAGCAAACAGCAAATATATATTGAATTCATGTCAGGCAAAACATGACATTTTTTCTTTCACTGTCCACAGTTGCCTTTGTTTCCTGTAAGGCAATTATTTGTGTGGATTCATATTGGTAAATTCCATCAAAATTATTACCCAATTTTCAATGATTCTGGAGCTTACTTCTCTTCTGTCTCATTCCCGTTCTCCCATCCCTTCTTCTTCTTTGTTCTCCTCCTCCTCCTCCTCCTCCTCCTCCTTCTCTCTCTCTCTCTCTCTCTCTCTCTCTCTCTCTCTCTCTCTCTCTTTCTCTCTCATGTCAGGGAAGGGCTTAAGTTAGCCTATAATTATAAGATTGAAGGCTTTAGGCTTCTTCTGTGCCCAGGTGGATCAACTCTCCATACAAATATGTGGAAATTGTACACACCCATGTTTTAATGTGGCCTGCAAGCTTTACTTCAGGGTGTGGTACAAGCAGTTTAGGCCACAAAACACGGTTTCTGAGAAGTACTGCTTTGAGAGAGAAGGCTCTGGAAACTTGGATAGAAAGTGTAAATGCACTCCAGTGGAGGACAGCAGTGTTGAGAGGCTGCCAGCCCCATCTCTGAGCATTAGTCACAGCCGGGCAACAGGCAGTGCGGCCTTAACTTGTATGGAAAGGTGGTTTTTCTTGTTCTGTGCCACAGCTTCTGGTGAATGGACTGCTGCATATTTTCAACAGAGCCATCTGGGAGTAAGGATTGCACATTCTGTTTACTTCAGCATCTTACTTAGATCTAGTTCTATACATAAACTGAAGAGCCCAAAGCCCCATGCCCTGGGGTGGCCTGCAAAAGTGTTCAAATCATCTTCCAGTGTAATATTTAGAGCTGATGTCAGCAAACTCCAGCCCCTGGATCAAATACAACATGCTTCTATTTTTATAAATAAAGTTTTATTTGAATATGGCTGTGCTCATTGTTTGCCTACCTGTCAAGGCTCTTTTCACTCTACAGAGGCAGAGCTGAGTAGCTCAAGTGTGTGGTCCACAAAACTGAGACTACTTCATCTCTGTCCCTTTAAGAGTTTGATTTAGAAAATGAAGTTCCCATTTGACCTTGAGGATGCTGTGTCCTAATTATCAGTCATCTTAATTGCTTCCCTGGCAGAAAAATGTCCTATGATTGCAGGACATTGTCACCCACTGCCAGGTCCCAGGAACTTGTATAAAATAGGTGTTTATGTGGATATTTGTTAGATATTTAATAAATCCTGAAATATCAGAGGCAGCACACAGTCAACTCCTAGGCAGACAGCTCAGTAAATCCTTGATCCTTGAATACAAGGATAAACAGCTGAGTCAATCACACACACCTTTAATCCCAGTACAGGGAAAGCCAGAGAGTGGTGTCCAACATCCTTTATCCCACAACTCCAGAGACAGAACTTCTTTGAGTTTAAGGCTACATGCCTTAAACATGCCTTAAATCCTAGCCTGGATATGATAGGGTATATAAGGGCTTGTAGAAACCAGGCAGAGACAGAAACACAGGCAGAAGAGACCAGGAATGAGGCTGAGGAAGTTGCAAGACACGTGGGTGAGAATTGACTGTGGTGCTTTCTCTCTCTGATATTTCAGCCTTCCCTTGATATTTGGCTCTGAGTCTCATTTAATACAAACTGAATTCGTGCAACTACATTTGGTGTCCAACTTTGGGGCACAGATTCTGCCCCCCTTCAAAAGCCACTTACTGGCAGAACAGCAGGTAACCGGAGGAGTAATTATCGCTGGTTAGGCTGTTGAGTTAGCCTCCAGCGTTAGGCGGACCTGGCCACATGTGTTTCCATTTCACTTTTATCTGAGTAGGTTTTTTTCAGACAGTGACCTCTTTCTCCTGGTGGGTTGTATGTTCTTTCTCTTTCTGAACCCCTCCTTGGGCTGCTATCACATTAGGTAGCTGCCCCACTTCACAACCATTTGAATCATCACTGATAACTAGATTGGTGAGTACAACAGATTTTTTTTTTTTTTCAAAAAAAAAAAAAAAAAGGATGGAGGAATTTGTTTAAGGCAATGGAGGGTGCCTGGTCTTTCTGTGATCTTTCTCTAGATGATTTGATATTAGATCCAGTAAAGGAAAAATAAATAAAGTAGGTGAGATTATCCCCATAATGTTAATTATCCTCATAATGTTTATTATGAATATTTTTTGTTTGACTTCTGCTTTATCATTGAAGAAGTAAATTAATGTGAATGCTAAAAAATAAGTCTTTAAACAGTCTATTAAAAAGGAACTCTAAGATATTCAAACACAAACAGAGGAGTATAAAGAACAGACCTCAGCAAGATCATCTAAAGCTACAGAAAAACAGCCTAAGGTTATCAGACAGCCAACACTAATATACCCAATAACCATTAAAAAATAGAAAGAGGATAAAAATATTAGAGAAGTTAATTGGGCTCCAGTACATATACTAGAATTAAAAAAGGTTAATGATGCGATTGTGACATATGGGATGCATTCACCATTTGTAAAACAAATGTTGAATTCATGGCCTTCTTACAACCGGATCACCTCTAAGGACTGGTTAGATATAGTTACTGCTGTTTTGGAACCAGGGCCACTTTTATAGTGGAAAACATGGTGGAAGGAGAAGGCTAAAATAATAGAACAAAGAAGCAGAGCCAGGGGCATAGAAGTCTCCCAAGACCAACTTCTTGGGGAAGGAGAATATTCTGATATTGAAAGGCAGTCCCTATGCAATGAACACACTCTTGATGTATCCTGCATAGCAGCACTGCTTGGGATGGAACAGAGGAAGTAGGAAAGAAAACTAAATCATTCACAAAAATAATTCAAAGCCTGAAGGAAACTTTTACAGACTTTTTGCAGAGATTATCTGTAGCAGTAAATAGGATAGTACTGGATTCAGAAGCAAGGCAAATAATAATCGAATACCTGGCATTTGAGAACACTAATACACAATGCAAAAATAATAATAAGACCCTTAAAACAAGGTCAGCACCCTTAAAGGAATAGATTTGTGAAATAATTAATGCAGATTCTTATGAAGGTGATGATAATTGGGTAGGAGAGGTCATTTCTAGAGGTATAAGAAAAAGGCAAAATGTTAAATGCTATAATTGTGGCAGGCAAGGTCATATACAAAGAAATTGTAATCAAGGCATTCCCAGAAACAGTGTCTTTGTTAGGAATAATCCCAAGAGAATACCCCTCCCTCCAGTAGTATGCAGGAGGTTTGGAAAAGGTAGACATTGGACTAATGAATATTGGTCATCAAGGGACAGACAAGGCAACATTTTGCCTTCAGGAAACACCCCAAGAGAGCCTTTGAAAGCATCCATAGCCCTCAAAGCCCCCATATCAAATTCAGTTCAGGATTTTTCTGTCATCTCAGAAGAAACCCCTTCCTAGAGTGATCAAAAACCATAATGCCTATTATAAAAAACCTGTTGCTCTGGATAATAAAAAACCTATAGAAGAGAGAAAAAATCAGGAGAAACTATAAATTAAAACTGATAAAGATTAGAAAGGAAACCTCCCCAAAATTAGGTTTGGGAAAGGGTTTTGCTTTTGTTTCCACAGATGAAGAAAAGTTATGGGTACCATCAAAATTAATAAAGACTTGATATGAACCAGAAAAGCTTCATGTAAATAAGAATTGATGGCTCATCCACCCATACTACAATTCTTTAAGTTGTAAGAAAAAACAAAGGGTTGCGGCAGGTTTTTGTTTATGTCTTTACAAAAAAATCATAAATAACCATCTTCAAGAAGTTAAAAGACCTTGGACATCTAAACATCTATAACAGAAGGGAGGCTATCCAGAAAAATTCAGAAGCAAAAGAATATCACATCTATTGGTACCAATATACTCTATGTGGTAAAATCTTTCTTCTTAACCTCTATCTTTACTTACAAGATAAGTTGAAGTCCTAGTTAAATTATAAATTAAGGCTGGCTTTGGAGTTGGAATGTGGCTCTCTCCTTCTCTAAATCCCAGCATACTTGTTAAAGGAAAATGTAAAATCTCTGTATCATATCAGAAGAGCCACTTGCTATGGGACATAAAAATGACTAAAAAGAAGGTACAGTTCTATTGTTATTAATCCTATTCTGAGTAAAAATGTATGCATTTAGCTTTCTGTATATTGTTTTGGGTTTTAGTCTCTTATCAATTTTCTGCAGTGATCCATGACAATACCTAATTGCAAACTGTAAGTGTCCAAAAGGAAGATGGGGCCCCACAATGATGATTTCACATGGACTATGACAAAGCTACCAAGTTGACTAACACCAAGCAAAGATCAGATTTGGACTACAAACTGTTCAGGACAATTTCAAGATGGCTAGCTGAGATGTACCAGCCTCACAGACTACTCTAGCCAGGATATGAGACAATCTTTACACTTTCCTGTTATGCAGAGACTGTATAACAAATAATACAGCTACATATTTCAGGACTTGACAATCAATAACATTTTCTCTTCAGAATCCCCTAAAATTGTTGTTGTCCCCCAGACAGCAGGAAGTAAATTTAAGAACATGACATCCACATTCCCAAGAGTGGGGTGGGTGGGTTTTGGTCTTTTAATTGGGTTATGGATGATTGTTGTTTAGGGTAATTGGTTAAAGATTGCTATTGGTTATGGTTAGAAAAAAGTTAAACAAGAAAGATTAGACTTAGAGTTCTTGTTTTAAAAAAAAGAAAAAAGGGATACAGATATGATAGGACGTAAGAGTAGATTATTGAATCTATTTTAAAAAAAGAAATCACTAGCTTTAAATATTTTACATTGAATTTGATTTTTTTGTATATTGTATACAAATTGTATATATTGATATAAGGTTGAGATTAATTTTGTCACTATACATATATTCCTGTTTGTTCAAGGTATTATACTTATACAGTTCATCTAACAATTTAATACAAATTGCTAGTCCAGGAAAGTTATTATTGCCAACTAACTAGGATATAAAGAAATGCAAGATAGTAGTTAGACATTACAATCAAACTTATGGTCATATTAGATATGTTTTCAAGGTCAGATATATTTTAGATTGACAAGCCTTCTTCAAGCACTTCAGAGATCCATAGAATATGGCATTTAAGAAATTTTAAAAACATAGGTTATTATTTTTTTGACAATGGGACATCTGCTCCTGGCAGCACCAATCCACTTCAGAGAAGATTATGGACATCAAGGAAACTCCTTCATATGAGTTGATCTTCTTTGTGTCAAAAGTTAGCCACTGGGCAAGAAAGTACTTTTGCCTTGACTGCTGACAATATGATATTCAAAATGGACAAACAGGAGAAACACACACAAGAATTTCTGAACCTTGCCAAGACAAGGTAGAAAGGACTTTCTGAATATCCTGCTTCCCAGAGAAGTCTGTCAGATATGGTAAGCCTGTAGGCTGAAGATGGATGCTTCAACAGCACAGTAGAACTTTGGGTGACTGTCCAGGCAGCCAGTTGTTTCATTTCTTACATTTTAGGAAACTGTTATTTGCTTAATATTATTTCTTTCTTAGGTCTCTGAGGAATTTGAAGATGAGATAGTTAATAGTTATAGTTTTCAAGTGATAGTTTTAGAAAAGAAACTCACTTAAAAGTTAAAGTGTATAAGTTTAAGAGACATCAAAATATAGTTTTCAGTTAGTAATACAAGTTAGATACAAAGCAGATTAGGTAAAATCCTTTAGACTCACCAAAATAGGATAAATAATGGAACACTTTTTTCAAATTGGTCAATTGCTAATGAACTGGACATTTTTCATGTAATTATTGTTTGTATATGATCATTGCTTTTATAGTATATGTTTTTTCCTATGTTAGTTATAACTTTCTTTTTTATTTTTGACACAAAAGGGGATATGTGGATATTCATTAGATATTTAATAAATCCTGAAATATCAAAGGCAGCACACAGTCAACTCTTAGGCAGACAGCTCAGGAAATCCTTGATCCTTGAATACAAGGATAAACAGCTGAGTCAATCACACACACCTTTAATCTCTGCACAGGGAAAGCTGAGAGTGGTGACCTACACCGTAATCTCACAACTCCAGAGACAGAACTTCTTCTGTTTCTGTGAGTTCAAGGCTACACGCCTTTAATCCTAACCTGAATGGGATAGGGTATATAAGAGTTGTAGAAACCCAGCAGAAACAGAAGCACTGACAGAAGAGACCAGGAACGAGGCTGAGGAAGTTGCAAGACAGTTTGGTGAGAACTGACTATGGTGCTTCCTCTCTCTGATATTTCAGACTTCCCTTGATATTTGGCTCTGAGTCTCATTTAATACAAACTTTTTCGTGTCTCCTGTGTTTCTGTGTTGTAGTTTGTGTGTCTGCTTGTTTGGACATCTCTTGCAGCCTCGGATGGGGGTATTCCTGGTGAGCCACATGCCCTTGAGGCTCATTCCCAGCCCCAATCAGGGACAAGATGATGGACCAAAGTCACAGCAAACTGCAGAATGACGGTTAAATACATCACATGGCCATAGAACAGAAAATGGACAAACCAATGCAAAATGTGCTGTAAGACAGAAATTACCTAGGGTAACTATGGGAACAGTAAATTAGTGAGATGAAAGATAAAGACAGGGGTTGGGAAAATGGGAGGGGGGTCAAATAAGAAGAAAGAAAAGAATCACAGAAAATGTTATAAAGGATAGAAGAGATCAGAAAAGTAAAAAAAAAAAAAAAATTAAAAAGAAAAATAATTCCTGATGAGAAAATTTGTAAACAAATTTAAATGAGTGTAAGAAGGTGAATAAAAATAAAAGGGTTAGATCAATTAAAAATACTGAAAGACTGAAGTCAAAAATGCTGCTGAAGTGTAGTGGAAAGAAAAGAGGGAGAGAGCAACATAGAAAAAGATAGAAAGGAATGAAAAAAGATGCCTGTTACGGCCGTTCTAGTGTGTCAGTACCTGGTTCTCATTTCCCAACAGTCTCTCAGAGCTGTTTCACTCACACTGTGGCAGGTTATAGTCAAGATTCCTGGCAATGGTTGCTTCACCTTCTGAGGTTCCCAGGGCAGCTCAGCTGGTCCTTCTCCTAATGGTGCTACTGCCTTTTGAACTTTGCTGAGTGACATCAGGAGCTGGCTCTCTAACACTGATCCATCCATTTCACGTTTCATTGTGATTGGTATCAGGATATGAGGCTGATGAGTGTTGTGAGCTTGTACTGAGGGGACACTGCCAGGTGCTGTCCTGGGGGTATGTGGTTCCTGTAGACGAAGCTCTGCTTCTCCCCTGCCAGAAAGTTGTGTAATTCAAATAGAGTTTGGCTTGACTGATGTCTTTTGGCACTCCACACATCTTTTTGTCTGTACTTTTCAGCTCTTTTATTGCTGTCTTTGTGAAGTTCTGGGTTTTACTCCTCTTTGCCTGTTCTGTCTTATTTTGACTTCATGGGTCACCGTCTTACCCAGAAATCCCCATGACATAGTCCTTTTTAAAGCCTGCTGATACCTCAGTTACTTTTCTAGACCCAGTGGCAAATGAATAGCTGAGGGCAGAAAAGATTCGATTTAGCTCACAGTTTAAGGGAACACAGTCCACCCTGATGGGAAAGCACAGTGGTTAGATCCAGCTGGTTTGTGGTAGGAACATGATGCAGCTGGTCATATCACCACAGCAAAGAGGAAGCAAAGAGCCAGAAGTCAAGCTGTGTATAACACCAGAGGCCCCCAAAAGCCTACCACCTACATTAAATGTCTACAACATTCCTAAACAATATCATCAGTGCAGGACCAACTGTTCAAATGTGTAGGTCTGTGGATGACATTTCACATTTAAAACATAGCAATGGAATAATATTCAGTAATTCTGGAAGCTCTGTATGGTGTTTCTAATGAGGGGAAATGAAATTTCAATATAAAAAACCCACATATTTATTTAGTAAATTATCTAATAATCATTTATTCATCCAGTGCCAGATACTGCTCAAGTTATAGGGATTCAGTAGTAGAGGCAGAAATATGTCTGCCATTATGGGGCCTGAATTGTGGTGAGGAAAACTTAAACATCTAGACAAGAGACCCTAGGTGGCATGGGGAGCAAAGCAGGCAGAGACTGGATGGATGGAAGGCACAGCAAAGATTTTAGCTTGTGTCAGCTCCTTTTCTGCTGCTGTGACAAAATGTCCTAACAGAGCAACTTACAGAAAGGTTTATTCTGGTTCAAAGTTCAAGGGCCCAGACTGCCCTGACAGGGAGTTCAAGATGGCAGGAACTAGAGGCAGCTGGTCACATTAGCCTGAAAACAGAGTGGTGAGTTCCAGTGTTTGCTCAAGTTCTTTTTATACAGTCTGGGATCCTTCCCCAAGGAACTGAGCCAATCCCAGCACGAGAGACTCCCTACCTCCATTCATCTAATCAAGATGACCTCCCACTAGTAAGCCAGAGCCCTGCCTCTGTGGAAGGAGGGACAGACGGATGGACATTAGCGATTAACCCTTGCAGCCCCCTTGCCAGCATGGTTTCATGGCCTTTGAGCAATGCCCTCAAGCAAGAATGCTAGTGGTTGGAGAATCCAGGGGAAGAAGGTTCCATGAAGAGAGTATACCAGGTGCAGAGGAAGTTGCCTGAGTGTGTGGGGAATCTTATGGGACCAGAGTGACTGGAGTAGTGTAAAGAAAGCCAGGACTCTGAGACCAGATGAGGGGATCTGAACTTTATGAACATGAAAGCTTAGAGGTGTCTGTGGACTCGTGGAATTGTGACTCTATAATCATCCTCATTCCCTCCCCCTCGTTATCTGAATAACAAAGCTCTTCCACATGTGTGTATTACCTTAGGTAGGACACACACACATGCACACCCCTATGCACACACACATACATATACATACACATTTGGTCATAAAACTTTCCCCAGATCACATTACCTATGCCATGAAGAGGTCCTCTATCCCAGGTGTCAGGGTGTTTGGACAGCCACTGCGGCTGCTCTGTCTCATTCCAGAAAGAGAAAAGACCCCTGGCTGTAAACCTAGAGAGAGGTGTTTGCTCAGATCGACTCAGACAAGCAAGGCAGCCCTGATTTATAGGCAGTGAGGAAGGTGTTAATGTCTCCTCTCAGGGTGCCTCTCCCCTATCCATACTTGCTGACTGAGTCTGATGATGTCCTAATTGGCCACAGAGACAGGAGCAGATGGCTCACCTAAAAACAAGCCTTTATGTTTGGGGTTGACCCCTTGGGGGGCTTAGTTTCTGTACTGTGTGTGACCCTGTGGGTGGGTGTCATTAATCAAACATGCTCATTGAGAATACCGAGTCTGCTGGATAAGTTGGCCCACAAAGCTTGCTCATCTCATACTGGCTCATTTTGTCCTCACTTAGGCCTTGTGTTCTGGTCTCCTATTAACCACAAAGGCATGTGTGCAATACACACACACACACACACACACACACACAGAGAGAGAGAGAGAGAGAGAGAGAGAGAGAGAGAGAGAGAGAGAGAGAGATTAGAATCAAGGGCTTTATGTGTATCCATGTCTGATTAATTCTAGTAGCTAAACTCTTCACTCACTCATGTTCCTGTGAGTCTCTGATGGTTTGACAATTCCCCACACTACATTGGATCCCTGGTTCCTGCTTCTGACCTTCGATTATTAGCAACAGGGATGAGGGAGTCTGGGAGGTGAGGGCTGTTTCATATAAATCTCTAGCTGAGTGACCATGAGCATCCCAAATGGCAGTCCTCTCCTGCTTACTTACACCACAAGCTAGCTGTAAGCAAGCTCCGCTGACGGTGGTGATGTGATAATGCATATTGTCTCAGTTATATGTACACCTTGCTGAGACTGCCAGAGATGGTAGGAATAAAACTGGGAATGTCCAGCCAGCCTGGCTGTCACTGCTCTCTGCCCTGTAGTGTCTTGAGCTTATGCCAGTGAGGTCACATGGAAACCATGTGTCTGATGAACAGAAGTGGCATAGAGAGAGCATGGCTGTCCCCAGCCATGACACAAGACTAAGCAGAGGACAGAGGAGTCAAGCAAAGCTCGGCAGCTTTGCTCTGAAGTGTCTTTGCCCATCTGGTCCTGCCATGAAGACACTTATTCACACCTAGCCTGGCTCCTGCCTGGATCCCAGCCACCCTGTCTCCTACTCTCCACAGTACCAAAGAGGCCGGGACAGTATCTCTCAACTCCATAGCGAGCAGCCTATGTTCTGTACTCTCAGTCTCTGTAGAGGGAAGAGGGGGCTCTCCCTAAAAATGCCTTCTGTACTGAGCCTCACTCCCCCCATCTTCGCTTCCCAGATCTTGCAATTTCTTTTTTCTTCCTGTTATGTCCTGCTGAAAGCAGAGGCCCCAGGCGACTGCCCCCCCTCCC
>PVIH01002303.1:0-88794 GCA_004025045.1 Sigmodon hispidus | reverse complement strand
TCTGATCTCTGCTCAGAAGCCTTGCAGGAATCTTCCCGTGCTCTCCTCCACACACACCCAGCTTTCCCTTTCCTGAACCAGGACCCAAATTCCTTTCTTTCTGGCCATCTGGTCTCCTCATTTTAACTTGGCCAAGCACAGCTTGGCAAGTCCCCCCTCCCACTGTGAGGGCACAAAGGAAGAAAAGAGAACCCAAAATGGGCCAATCTAGTCCCAGACTTCAATTCTATGCTACTTAATGTGCAATAAACCATCAAAGTAACAGACTTGGGGCTATGTGCCCCAAGCCACATCTTTTTTTTCAAAACTAAAGGCAAAGGAGAAAGAGTTGAGAATAAATAGTCCTGGAGCTTTGGGTGGGAGAGACTGGAAAGTGTTTCCCACCATCCCCTGCTGTCATGGCTGGCAGTCACCTCTTCCTCCATCAGAAGCCCTTTTAGACTGAACCCCTGGTGCACCTCCTCCCCTGTTTGGGAATCAGAACAAGAACTTATTCAGTCTGTCGTTTATCGCTTCGAAATTTGTGTAGGGGCATGCACAACATCCCTGCCAGTGTTTGAATTTTCCACAGCTTTAAACAGCAGATGAGGTCTTCAAGGCCCATTACATGTCTGATAGTAAAAGGCAAATGTGAATGGAGAGTGTCCAGACAGAGTTGGGGTGTGACAGCAACCAGCAAAAGGGAATCCCAAGGAAAGGAACCGCTGATTCCGTAGGGTTGTTTCTGCTAAAGTGAGGTTTGAGCCTTTAAGTATAATGGGCTGAGGGCTGAGGGCTGAGGGCTGAGGTGAACAGGCCCTGCTGGCCCAGTAAGAGGAAGGCAAGAGACTCAGCAGAGGAATCCAGGAAGGATGGTAAGAAATAGATTCAGAAGAGGGAGCAAAGACTAAACCCTCACGGTCTTGAGAGCTGCCACAAAAGCCTCTTTTAGCGTGCATGAGAGAAATGGTGGTTTGAAGCAATGTAGACTAGAACTAACTTATATTTTGAAAGGGGTGTCCTGGCACAGAGGGCATCCAGCTCTCTCATATCCATTTTCCCCCTCCTCCTTAGAATAGAAAACTCACATTTTTAGTTGGACACATGGCATCATTAAAAACTGTGTGTCCCTGCCCATTGTTCAGGCAGTGTATGCTACAGAACTAAGTAGCATGGTAGGTGCCCTAAAAGTTCATGGCAGCTCTTAATAGTTTTTCTTTGTTTTGTTCTTCATCTTCAGCCTAGAATGCAGATGTGATAGCTGGATTTTCACCTGATATAGTGGACAGTGAAAGCAAGGGTCATCCCCCTGGATGGAACAGCAGAAAGCTTGGATCAAAAGTCTTTGGGCCAGTGGTCCTTAGGACAGATCAATTCCAGCCCATTAAAGCCATCTCCAGGCAGTTAGCTGTGTTTCTCATAGTGAAGTCCTAATTGGTATAATCTTTCTGGCTGCCATTTAGAGAATAAAATACAGCGATAGGGAAGGCAGAAAGTGACTAATCTCTAATTTGTGACTAAGAGCACCAGCGGCTGAAAAAGTTAAACGAAGCACATTCGGGTTGTGGCTTCAGACACTGGCAAGTCTACATTTAGATCCTGCTTCTTAAACACTTTAAATGTGTCATTTCTTAGCATGCTTGACTGCCTTGCTCCTGGGTGAAGCGGTGATGCCAGCACCACCTGCCTCCAACGGCTCTGGTGCCTGAAATGGGCTCTGGAAAGACAGTAGGCCTGTGTATGTGTGTGTGTGCATGGTGTATATGTATATGTGTGTGTGTGTGTGTGTGTGGTGTCCAAGTACCAGTGTTTGTGTTGGGGAAGGAGCTCTGTCCATCATTCCTTTGGTCTCTCTTGCTATTCTGTGTTGTTTATTTGAGCTCAGGCTTTGGAATGCAAAGCAGCAGCAGGCCCTGTTCTGTGTGTCCTTTCTGGTAGCTGATTCTCTTCCTGATTGTGTTTTGCTCTCACTAATATCAAAATGAATTGTCTTCCTCTCACAACAGTAAGTGCAATAATAACAGGAAGTGACCCAGAATCACCCAGTAATAAAAATAGAGCAGGAAGGGAAGCGACAAAGCCCAAGCACATTGTGCTGACAGACTTTCCATTCCATCTCCCCATGCTGGCTGTCGCCCTGGTTCAGAAGCTGAGAACTGCTTCAGAGACCTGCGCTCCTCCAAACCTGATGGGAGCCTGAAAATGTTCAACTTTTTCTTCTTTTACTGGAGACTCATAAAGAGCCAGGTATCAAAATTTAGAGAGAAAAATTTCTCCTTGAAGAGCAACTGTGTCTGCATAGTAGGATTATTTTATTAGAGCATGAGCTGAGTTGAACTAACGCTGTCTCTTCATTCATTGAAGACTGATTACTGTAGAAAACTGACTTGGCTGAAATCCTCTGCCCTAGTGAGGCCCTAACTGGTTTGTCTCTGGAACGTGTGTCTCTCTTCACTCAGAACTCCAGGACTTAGCAATTGGGTTGGCAACACAGAACCTCTCTAGGCTTTGGCTCTTGAGAACAGTCCTGGTTTTGTCCCAATGTCTTCTCCTGGACCTCTCGGTGCACTGCGATCATTCTGACCCCTGGTTGCTTAGGCGGTCACGATCCTCTTCACTACAGTCCCTCATATTCCGCGTGTCCCTGTAGAGCATGAACTCCTTTGACTTTGCGACCTGATGACCATGATGTTGACTTTGCCTTGAGGGGGGCACATTCATTGGAAAGAAAAAAAGGACATTTGTCTCCCAAAGCCTCTTCCTCCCCATCCACACCAGCATGGAAAGCCTGACTCCTGAGAGTCAGAACTCAGACCACAGTGGACTTTGGGTTGCACATGTGAGGGCTGGCGTTAAAATCCCCAGTACCTATGTAAGAGTTAGGTGAGCAGGGCAGCCTGCCTATAATCCCAGCATTTAGGGAAGGTCAGCACAGAGAATTCTCAGGGACAAGCTGGTAGATAGTCTAGAAGAATTGGTAGACAGAAGACTCTGCTTCAAGAAATAGTAGAAAATGACTTGGACATTGACTTCCACCTCTGACCTCCACACACATGCACATCAAGTGTATTTGTGAATATCCATACACATGTATCCACACACTCATGAACACATGTGCCTAAGCACACATAACGTGTACACAAGCAAAATAATAATAATAATAATAATAATAACAATAATAAAACAACAACAACAAGACTGAAGCTGTGGGGCTGGAGAGATGGCTCAGTGGTTAAGAGGACTGACCCAGGTTCAATGAATAGTACCCACATGGCAGCTCACACCTGTCTAATTCCAGGAGCCAACACCCTCACACAGACACACATGTAGGCAAAACACCAATGCACATAAAATAAGTGATACCAAAAGACCAACCCTGAACCTGCAGCTTGTATCTCTCTTTGCTGACATATTCCTTTTCAGCATGTTATTTATGCAAATTTATTATCTTTTCTTAGTGATCAAGAGTTTTTTTAAATTCCCCTGGGGTGGGAGGCTGGACAGCCACCCTGACAGGTTCCTTCTCCCTCAAGTGTCTGAGCTAAGAGGAAGACAGAAGGAATGCAGGAAAACATATCTCTATGCATGTCTCCTCCAGTATATGCTTAAGTGGATATTCCCATTCACACGTCCTTAGGGTGTTGTTGGAAGCTTCTGGAAGCATATCACTTTGGATTTGAAAAGACTCAAAAACTGACTCATTGGCTTGGCCGCAGAAGTTATTCCGCATCAGAAGAGCTGCATATAGATTCAAGCCAAAAGATGCATTTGATTGGAGAGAAGGGATTTGGGATGAGATTTGAACAGTTGTCAGCAAAGAAATTAAAGAGCCCAGGAAAACCTCCTTAGGGTGATTTTTTCTGCTTAGATAATATTACTTTTCAGGTGCCGTCTAGCTGGGATCCAGATATAGAATGCTGCCTGGAAAAATTTATCCCAATTTTTTTTTTTTTTTTGGTTTCTGTAGCAACATGCACATCAGATAGTGGATAGCTGGGTCTTTTGGAAGTAGTAAATCCCTCAGTCTGGATGACTCCTCCCAAATTAAGGATTCTGGGATTATTCATTTCAGTGTCAACTTGATGGAATTTAGAGTCACCATACAAACAAATCTCTGAGCATATGCTTAAGAGGTTTCTTTAGATTATTAATTTAGGTAGAGAGACTACCCTGAATTTGGGCAGTACCATACCATGGGCAGCCTAGAAGAAGAAAGAAGATGAACACATGTGGTCTTGCTCTTTGCTTCTTGGCCAGACACAGTGTGACAGCTACCTCCTGCTGCTGCTGCTGCTGTCTGTCCCTGCTGTGATGGACTGTGTCCTCAGGAACTGTAACCCAGAGTAAACCTTTCAGTCACTGGTTAGGATGCCTTGGTCAATTTTGTCATCATGGCAACAAGACAAATAGCTGACCTTGATGCTGAGGTTCAGAGAGGAGATGGACACCTAACTCTGAGATGAGGACTTGGACCTCCTCGGGCCTCCTTATCTCTTGTTCTAGACATGAACAAATGATTTATGGATGTCACAGAGTCCTCAGAATCAGAAGAGAGAATCATGATTTCTACTGGGGAAGCCACCTTCCCCAGGGTATACAGACTTTGGACTAGACTGCTTCTGAATTCTCAGTTACTTCTGCAGGTGTATGGCATATAAGCCCATATGACAGGTTTGCTTTGTAATATGTGTTTATTCTATTGGCTCTGTTTTTATAGAGAATCCTGGCTAATCAAGAGTGTATCTGCTTCTGTCTGTCCTGCAAACCACCAAAAAGGACAAAAGGCCCATTTCTTGAGACATGATTTTCAAAAAGGAATGTGTGACACCAAGAGGTTGAGACAATGGCTGGGGCAGACTGTAATGTAGGATTCTCTTTCAGAAACATTACTAACAATTAACTGTCCTTTGATTTCCCTGTCCATCTGCAAGACTAACTGATAGTAAAGGGGAAAGCTATGTGTTCAAGGCTATTTCTAACTAAACACAGAATTCCTATTGTTTCTGTCTTTATGTTAAAAGCCTACTTAGCAACCCATAACCCCAAAGTCATTCTTACAACATCCTAAACACACACCATGTATGTGTCATTCATGAATGGAAGGCTAGGAAACCTATTCAAGCTTGGCCTTTACAAGTTGGCTTCTATATCTTCACAGAGTTCATGTTCTTTGGCAGTGGCAGAATGTGCCATAGTTATTGGCTAGAGAAATGAAAGGCAGCCATGGGGAAAGGTAATCACTTTGAGACCGTGTGGAAATCTGCAAACCAGACCAGACCAGAAATACGAGTCAATAGCTACTTAGAGAACTAACCCTTTCTCCCTTCCATGTTCTTGTATTGCTTTTGCTGAAGGAAAGCTTTCGGCTGGTCCAAGCTCCTTGTCTGATGTAATGATCCAAACCTGGACTCATTAGTTGGGTTGTCTTCTCTGAGTTGTAATATCCCTTTGGTTTTTATCCACTGTGGCATTTAGACTGCAGTCCACTTTCCTCTCTTTGAGCTTGGGGTGGAGTGTGTCTCAATTTCCCTCTGCTAAGGTCAGTTGCCCCAGCGACTCCAAAGGTTCAGACGAAGGCCATTGTCTCTCCTGCCCTGGTGTCCCTGTCAAGATCACCTCAAACCTGCTTGTATTTTCTCAAAGCCACAGACAATCTTCTTGGATTTTCTTTTTGAGCAAGTTACAAATTCTCGCTGAGACATGGCCTTGGAATTCAAAGCATATTAGACCTTTCACCTCAATCCTCCTTAAGAATTTTCCACTTGGAAACCGAAGAAAGAAGGAAAGAGAAAATGGGAGGAGGAAGATTGAGGAGGAAGAGGAGAGGGGTAGGGAGGAGAAGGACAACAGATTTTTCCAGAGAGAATTGTCTTAAAGGAGCTTCTTGTCCTGGGCTCTCTGGCTGCCCCCATTCATGTAGTTCATGGGGTGGAGCTCTTTCTGATTTGTCGTGTTATATAAAATCCAGCAGAACTCACCCATGTGGAAGAGCAACGAAGTCACGTGATTCTTGGGACTCAGAGCTATGTGATTTCAAAACTGTGAAATCATTTTGGAAACATAAACAGAAAAGTTATTCTCCAATCCTGTACAGGGCATCTTTTAAAAAGTGATTTGTAGAAGGCTTAAAATAACAAAAATTATAGTTTGTCAAAATATTGAGCACTCAGTTCATGAGAGAAATTGGGCGAGGAGAGGGCAAGATTTTTATTGGCTGAATTTCAATATGTAAGTCGAGAGAAACGAGCAGAGAATTCAGGCCTGCCCTTCACATCGTTTCCACTGGGCTTGTGCTACCAAGGGTTAGGTAGAATTCACAGTGAGAAGACACAAAAGAACTGATGACCTCAGTTCTCTCCACTGAGGCTGCTGCCAAGGCCTTGGCATTCTGTGATGGAAGATTCAGAGGAATGATGGGCAGAGCCATCATGGAGGCTGAACAACTGGAAACCTGAAGACTCTAGAAGCAGCTTCTTCTTGCTTTAGAATCCACTGGATGATCTATGCCTGCATTGCCCTGCACAGTGAGAAAACATAGGGTTTGCAAGAATCCCCAGCAGTCACCCCAAAGCATCAATATTCAAGGCATGCTGGCCTTTGTTGCCAGAACAGACATTTGGTAGAACACATTGCAGCAGACACTACTGGTTCTTACTCATGCTTCTGGAGCCTGGCATCAGCGCACACCTGTGTCCTTTACCTGTGGCATCTTACCATAGCCAGCCCACCTGGACCACTGCCAGGTAGAGTTCTATGGAGTAGAAGCTTCCTGGTAACAGTCCACTTCATGATAGATGACAATTGGCAGAATCCAAAATCACTCTGGAGATGAACCTCGTGACATGTGAAGGTATGTCATAAGATGTGTCTAGACTGGGTTATTTAAGTTGAGAAGACCCAACGTAAATATGGACAGTACCATTCTATCAGCTGGAGACCTGAACTGCATAAACAAAACCATCCCCCAGCTTTCTGACTGCGGACACATTGGGACCAGTTGCCTCATGCTCTTAGCTGTCATAACTTCCAAGATGGACTATACCCCAAATTGGGAGCTCAGCAAGTCCTTCCTTCCTTAGTTTGGTTTTGTCATATATTTTGCTATAGCGATGTGAAATAAGTAATAGAAATATCCAGTTCCTCACTATGGAGTAAGAAACCAACCCTGAAGCATGTTTGTGTGTCAGTTCACAATATCTCTGTGAGACTGAGCTCCAGGGGTCCACAGCATTAGCTGGTCTGATGCCACTTCCCCCCCATTCCCTTCATACATCCTGACTCCCTCTGATGTTTTCTGTACCACACTACTCCTAGGAAAGCCAGGCATCCATGGAGCCAGGCACTGTACCAGGGGTTCATTGACTGGGGAAGAGCCCATCCTGAGATTTTAGGTGCCAATGAAAGGCAGGTGGGAAGATATCATGTGGACATTTGTAAGTCTAGTATAATAACTTACATCATATAATTAGTGTGAGGATGAAACTTGTAAAACTCAGAATATAGTGTATGGCATATAGTAGCAACTAAGTAATTATTAGTTATTATATTTATTATCATGATGAGCTAAGCATTGGCAGTTCCTTGTTAAAGTCTCAGTTCCCAGGCAAAGGCAAAGCATTCAGCTCCAACTGGCCATGACTCTATAGCAGAAATAGACTGTTGGGAGAAGCATTTGTCACAGTGCTGGGTCCTCAAAGGAACAGGAAAGATAAGGTAAGGTTTTTAGTGCATCGAGAAACAAGAGCCAATCAATGCAAGGAGGGGGAGAGTGGGAGGCCTGGATGTTCCTAGGACCCTCCTGGCAGATAGGGCCTGCCCTAGCACTAAAGACTACATGGGTGTCATCATAGCATAGAACTGATGGATCTAGACTTCCCTGAGCCTGAAAACCCTCTAAGAAGAGCAGCTTGGTTACCTTCATTCACTAGTTGATCATTTTAGTGACCTTGTTAAACACATCGTATGTTCATAGTTTCAGAGGTTAGTGGAAAGTTCCATTGGGAGAGAACACCCTTATAAACCAGACATGTCATCAAATATTGCAAGTGCTTTGGTAGAACATATGTGCTCAGGTGACTCTTCCACCCCAGGAGGCAGTGGAACAGCCCCAGGAAGAAGGACTTCCAGTCTACAAGTTGACTGGCACTCACCCAACAACCTGCATTTCACCAACCCAATTCCATCCTTCAAATCCTTGAAGATGGAGCATGGGAAAGTTACTTCTATTTTTTGGACTTACTTGGGTCTGATCCTAAATTCTGAGCATGACAGAGTTGACAGCCTGGCCGTGGCTCCTCCCATCTCCCTCAATGAGGCCAACCTGAAGTAAGCAAGAGGAAGCTAAGCAAACCACCTCTCAGCATAAGGGCCCACTGAGCGTGGCAACACACAGCTTTTGTAGCACAGCCAACACCTTGTCCAAAGGACCCTTGTCACAGGCTGTGTGAGAACATCAGTGGAAGGTATGAATGTTGGAATCAGACAGCCTGAGTCTAAATCTTGGCTTTCTTCATTCATTGTCCAGTCTTGGGCCAGTTCCTCTACACTGAGTTTCAGCTAATTCATCCATGCAACAGGAGTGATAATATTAATCATTTCTACATCCTAGTGTTGTGTAAGGATGACAAGAGATAATTTTAGTGATTGGCACACAGTAAGCACCCAACACACATGGTAATTATTTTTAAAAGACTCCTGATAGGGTACTTTATCTGGCAAGGCTATTTCCATGTCTTGAGGGCTGTCAGTCAATAATGTAGGGTTGAGTGTGAATGATCAAGACACGTACTGAGAGAGCTTGGTATTAACTCTGGCTGCAGACATGAATAATGTGTGGGCTCATGTACCTTCGACTTTCTTCTCCACATGTTGAAGTCTCTGGACTCCATCTATCTGCTGTTCTCTGCCTAAGAGAATGTGAACTTCCTCAGCATTCCTGACTCCTCCACCTGCCCTTCAGCAATGATCGAAAAAATAAAGAAGATGGAAGTCAGAGTCTGGCTTCTATTCACTCTTGTTAGATGTGATCCTGGGATGGCCGCTGTCTTAGTTGCTTTCTTATTGCTATGACAAAATACTGGGCACGAAGCAGCTTGAAGAAGGAAGCAGAACTTTGTAGCTTATAGCTCCAGGGGATGCAGTCCATCGTGGTGGGGAAGGCCTGGTGGCAGTGGTGGCAGGATTTTAGTCACATTGCACCCACAGTCGGAAATCAGGGGGCAAACAGAAAGTGAGGTCCAACTGTAAAACCTCAAGACCCAGCCTGCAATAATCTGCTTTCTCCAGTGAGACCCCACCTAACTCAAGAGTCCACACCTTTTCCCAATAGTGTTACTACCTAGGAATCAAGTATTCGAATGCATGCGCCTATAGGAAACATTCACACTCAAATCAGCACAGCCATAGTTCAGGATGAAGCCCCAATTGCCCATAGCTGTAACTGCTGAGCAGAACACCTCTCCCCGCTTTTAATCTCATGCTCCCAATTTCTCTGCCCCTAGACCCTAGAATCTCAAAGAAACAGGTTTCACAGAAACCCTTCATTCCCCATCTATTTCTCAGGAACCCAAACCAAGGCATTCATTGACACGTGCCTCTGAGTGAGTTTAACATGGGCCAAATGAAGTGCAAGGTCATACAGCTACCTGTGCGCAATCATAACCGTCTAGACAGCCAGCTCAGGTCTAAGCGCATTTTTGCTGGCTTGAATTATTTGGGTTGGCTTGCCCAGACAGTTCTGGACTCCCTCCAAAATTCTTCCAGCCCCCGCTTTCCTTTAGTCTTCAAGATTTAACCTCTGAAGTTGGCAGGCTCAGATGGGAACAGCACAGAATTCTGTGAAGGGTGAATATGACTGTCCCTGTGAACAAGCAAGGGTAGAGGTGCAGCTCCCGCCTCCCACCTCCTCTGAGCCCAGAACTGAGGCTCAGGCTGGCATTTCCCAGGAATCAGTACCACTATCCAATCCAAGGTTAGGTGTAAAAGTGGGTTTGACAGTAAGTCCAGAAATGGAGCAAGTTTGAGCACTCACAGCAAGCTCACCTCCGCTCATTCAGACTGTTTTCCCAAATTGTAGAGCTGATGTGAAAGATGTGTGTACCATGATGCTCAGGTCCTCAGAACCAACCTTCCAGCTGAGCATGGACAACTCCTATAGTCCCTAGTGCAGAGAAGAGGAGGAAATTCAACCATAGGAGCCCTCTCCCTCTTCCTTGGTACCCCTTAAGATAAAAGAAGGGAAGGGGGCCAGGAATCCAGGATGTCAGACTTCAAAGGGAGTGGTTACAGATGTCAAGAAGAGAGATGGACCAAGGGTATAGTGAGCAAGGGTGTCGCCTGGGCTGAACACTGAGCTAGGCAGGCAATGCACTGAGTCTGTTCCCCATCATGGCCCCCACTGGGAAATGAGGATCGTACAGAGAGGATATGAGTATTGGCTGAGGTGTCTGAGCTCCAGTGTGTATTCTTCTTGCCCAACACAGCTGGAGTGCTGGACTCTGAACATCTGGGCTGGGTCCTGCTGATCTTTCTCATTACTGTCATCCTCACCGGTACTTCAGGTAACCCACTATAGTTGAGTACGGCATGAAAGGTATAAAGTTAAGCTCATTGCATCCCTCCTTCTTGAAATCATTGTGCTTTTTATCCTGTTTCCCCCTAAATCACTACATTCAATTGTTCAACAATTTCCACACTATTTTCAAGACATTGTGATTCTTCCAATTTCTTAGTGAATAGGAGTCAAGGTCACACCCCTCTCCTGGTATGTCACAGCCTCACCCCTGCTTCATTTTGTTGGGATAACCTTTTGAAAGGTGCCTTCTCCAATGGCATCTCAAGAATGAAAACTGATGTGATTCCTCCCACTGTCAATGGAGCAGAGATGCAGAGAGCACAGGATTGGTACATGAGACACCCCTAAATCTCACCCTCATCCCACCACTGACCACCAGGTGACGCTGGTCAGGTGCTTTCTCTCTTTGGCCCTCAGATCTGTTGGCAAAAGTAAAAGGATTTGGATTTGGATTCCTTGGATGTGTTCAGTGGGTTCTTGACAGGATGTGTGGAGTCACTACGATGGGACCATCAGCAGTTGCCCAGCAATGCTATGAGCACCAAGGATAGTCAGTGAATAGAAACCAAGAGCCACTGCTCACTGCTTTTGCTTTCTGGTAAAGAAAATATGTGTGTACGTAATACCCCAGTGTGTGTAAGAATGAGATATACTCTAGGTGAGAAGATACAGATACAGAGAGAGAGAGAGAGAGAGAGAGAGAGAGAGAGAGAGTTAAATTGGGTAGCCAGAGATGGTCACAATGGCATGATAAAGAGGTACCAGAAGGGAGAAGACCAAAAACCACATGATTATGTGGCAGAGCTCTGCAGACACAGGAGCAGCCTTGCAGAGACCCTGGCATGAGAATGAGCTTGGCATGTTCTAAAACAAGAAAGGCGGTTCATGGGGTTGGCTAGGGGTTGCTGTGAATGTCGGGAATTGCTGATGGAGAGATGTCAGGCTTGGCAGCTCTAGACAGACTGTTGCAAAGTTTCAGAGAAGAAATGACATGGTTGAGCTTCTATCTAAAATGTAATAGGTAATAGGTTGTCTAGGGGCAAATTATGGTGAAATTAAGGTGAGAATTTGGCTATCTTGAGGATATCCACATGAGTTGGTGCATTATTTCTGAATGAATCTGTGAGGGCCATTTCTGAGCAAACTGTGGAGAAGACCTGCCCTCATTGTGGGAAATGCCATCAATCATGTGAAGGCCTGGATGGAGCCAAAAGGGAACCTACCTCTCCCTGGTACTCCTTCCTAAAACATGATGGTCTTCTTCTGAATTGACCTTGGGCATTGGGCTCTAAATTCTCTAACCTTTGGGCTGTGAGACTTGCACCCTGGCCCTCCGAGGTCCACGGGACTTTAGTCTTGGATAAAAAGTTAAGCCATCGCCTATTTGGAATTGAAACTTCCAGTTTCTTGGACTAAACTATGCTAATGGCTCCCCTGGTCCTGCAGCTTACAGAAAGCCATCATGGAATCTTTGAAGGTTGTGCAATCATGTCAGCCAGCTCCTGACAATTCCTCACATTCACGTGTAACCTTCTGTAGGGCAGGCCTGTGCACAGAGCATGCACATGGGGTAGAATCCTTTTGCTGTGAGAGGAGAGAAAACCTGGTTAAGGAGATAAGAAGCAACCTGTGAGACAGGAGAATTGAGAATGTAGGTTTCTGCAAACTGAGTGTGTGTGGTAGGATTATAGAAAGAAAGAGTGATGAACCTGTGCTATTGGCAAAGCAAGAAAGAGGGGACCAGAAAGTGACTGCTGAGTGTAGTGCGGTGAGGTGAGTGCCTTTGGTTATCGGTGTAAGAGTAGACTGGATATGTTGTGGGCTTTGGACTCCTTGGAAGCATCTAACCTGAGATTACATACATGTACACACACACACACACACACACACCACTCAGAGGAATATACAGACGAATGTTCTTTGTTTTTTATTTCAATACTTTTTGTAGGAATTCTTGACTTGTTTTCCCTCCTTAACCAAAGGCATCCAGATTGCTTCATAGAGAAATGTTAGAGCGGAAATTAAAATAAAAGAAGCTCAGTGTTTAGCTTAACTTAGGATGTCAAACCCACATCACACAGGCAAGCTTAGGAAACCGAAGCCTTTGCTGTGTGAAGCCAAGTTTAATCAAAGGAGAAAGAGTTCTGAGCTTGAGGATGCTGGGAGAGGAACAGATGTTCTATACAAGAAAACAATGACAGAGGACCACAACATCCCCAAGCTCTGTGCTCCACCCTCTTCATGGCGATAGATAAGGGCTAGTGGGGTTGGAGAGGCCTTGGGAAAGAATACAGGATGTAGTTCTCGAGTTCTAGATGAGAAGATCAGACCTTGCTGATGAAAGAGGCTCCACAGAGCCCTGCTCGGGGGCAGGAACCAGATGCCAGTGTCCAGAGACTGGATAGCACTAGGGAGCTTTGTGGGAGGTGCATCACAGCCTGGATACTTTTTGAGTACCAGCTCTTAGGGGTGGGGGAAATACCACATGGGTTGTTTTTCCTATGGGTGTCTGATAAAGCTCTGGTACTATGTGCTACACTATTTTTGTTAGAGTTTTCCAGATGAAAAGACTCCTGCTCACACCCTAAGGTGTCTCACTCTCATCCTTGCTGCTTTACACGAACCTACCTCTTTTTAATGGCCCAGGATACTAACAAGTCCACTAAAACACATGCTGAATGAGGTATTCAACAAGGATAGATGGGAAGCCAGCATGAATATTAGGACTGGGCTAGACAGCAGTGAGGCCAAGTCTGTGACATAAAAGTTCATTTGACAAGAGAATTCTGATCTTGAAGGTTTCTAGGGCAAACTTTTTGGCTTTTAGCTCTACAAAGCAAAGGAATTAGAATTTGCCACTTCTGTCATTATAACAACAACAACAACAACAACAAAATGAACAAACTCAGAATTGAAGACTTAGAGTTAACAGAGATCTAAGGTTTTGGAGCAAACAAACTCCCTGAAATCTGCGCTACAGGAGTGAGAAGCAAACTTGTACATCTTCTATCAAAGACTCATTGGCTTTTGTTCCCATTACCTGATACAATATACCAGTCTTTCCATGGAAGAACAGTGGCATCCTTCACCAGCAGCCAATCTTAGCAGACACTACATCAGACTTTCTACAAAGAGTTACAAAGCAGGATAAAAATCAGGACCAAGCACTCAGTCTGAAAAGTTCCAGAGGAGTCTGGAGAACATGGGAGAAAGACTGCAAGATGACCAAGGCCAACCCCAAGATGCCCACGTCACACTGATAATGCACAGTCCTCTAATAATGTATGATGAGACCTGTCACCTCACTTCTTGCTGACCTCCTGGGAGCACACGCCATTCTCACCAGCTGGAGGAAAACAGCATCCACAGTCACACCGAAGGGCATTCCTTAAGATACTGGTGCTCTTCAAAACTGAAGTTCATTGAAAACCAAAAACATTCTGAGAACTTCAAGCAGGAGGAGCCCAAGGAGACTTGGGTATTCAACTAACCTGATACATGGGAGGAAGGGGCGCTGGGTAAGGACTCTGGAAACATGAGTAAAACATAGACTGGGGTTAAATAATGGAGTGTTGGCTCATTATTGGCAAAAGACTATAACACTCATGTTTAAGTGTTAAATATAGTAGGAACTGGGTCTAGGGTATAAGAGAACTCTTGGTACTGTATTTGTGATCTTTGTATCAATATAGAATATGCTTTTTAAAGAATGCTTAGCCCTGTCCAAGCTAACAAATCACCAAGATCTCTCCAGCTGCAATAAATGCTTTTAATTTTTTTTGTTTCATTTTGCTTTGTTTTGACTTTTCTCTCTAGAAAACGTCTCTGTCTACTTTGAAGATCCCAAAGTATGAGTGGTGGTATCAGAAAGTTCTAGGATGGCTGCCCATGCTGAATTTGGTTGAAAAGGCAGAAAATTATGGGGACTGATTTGAATCAATTTTTAGCTTAGTGTCTCAAAGCAAGATACTGGGCTTTTCTTTCTTCATTTTTCATCTGTAAAGTAGAGAGGGAAAAAAGGATGCTGACATCATAAAACTATGTCCTGGGCTAATTAAATTAGTATTTTTACAGGGCTTTCAACAACAATGAATATAGTCAGTCCTACACTGATCTATTTGAACTTAACAAAAGATCTCAAATCAGCATCCAGGATGTAAGCAGAAAAATTAGTGGTCAGCGTGTGGGAGTTCAGGTACTATTTATTTTTCCACTGTTCTTTCTTCTCAGTGAAGGACACATTCCTGGGGCATTCCCCGCCATTTATTCACACCTTGCTGATCAACTTGTATGTGTCTGGTTGTGTGCTCACATTTCACGTATAGCATATGGAATGTACTGAATCACTCGTAAGCAGGACTGGTTTCTAGGTCTCTATGTCCCTTTTTATTCTCTGTGAGAGCTGTCTGCCTCTCACATCGAAGAGTCACATCTGGCACTGTCACCGGGATCATGTTCTGATGATGTGTGGTGCTGAGGAGGTAGAGAGAAGGGTAAGGCTCTATCCAGTCTCTTTCCATAACAAGTGTCTCTGAAGGCTGTGGCCCTTTTCTCAGCCACAAACTTCAGATGAGGATCTTTCTTGTTCAAATCCCAATTTATTTTCCTGGGTTGAGGCCTTGGTCTCAGTGTCTGGGAAGCAATTTTGATGCACAAGGCATTTAAAGTAGACTGGAGGAATAATAAGAAAGTCACCATCAAGTAAGGAGACCTGAGTATGGGGTGTCTCATATCCTGAATCTAAACACTAAAGGTTCAGGAAAAAAAAATTAACAAAAGCAACAATGAATGTAGAAAAAAGTAAAGTTTCTCACGGTGATTCAGGATGTCCTATGACCATCAGGATGTTTGTGCCCTCCTAGGCGCCTGCTGAAACTCGGTCTCTAATGCTATATGTTAATGTATGTGGAAGTGGAGTCATTGCGAAGCCATTGAGATGAGATGAAGTCTTGAGGGTGATGCCCTTATGTACTCATCAATGGCTTCATAAGAAGAGAAAGAACCAAGTGAGCTTGCTTTCTTGCCCTGTGACGCTCTGGCTCTGCCATACTCTCCTAGAAGGCTCTCCTAGGCCACAAACACCACACGAGCCAAATAAACCTCCATTCAGTTGTACAAACAGGAAGCAGACAACAAAGAAAGCCATTACCTGTTTGGATTTGTGAAACCTGGTATATTTGCTATGCCTGTTTCACTCTCCGCTATCACATCTCTGATATTTTTTTAATTTGTTTAAAATTTTATTTTTATGTTATATGTGTAGTGTTTTGCCCCAATGTACACTTGTACATGATGTGCATGTAGTGCCCAAAAAGAAGCCAGAAGAAGCAGTCAGTTTCCCTGGGTCTGGAGTTACCAAGAGTTGTGGGCTGGAAACTGAACCCAGGTCCACTGGAAGAGCAACCGGCACTGCTGAGCCAGCCCTTCAGTCCCACACCTGAGATCTTTCATTATCGTGTATGTAATACTCAAGCACATGGCAGCATGTCACTTGACCCCTTACTTGCTGTCACTTCTTTTCCCAAGACAGGTTCAGCACATAACCCCAGATCTAACAAGTTATATTCTACTTGAGACAGGAGCACTTGCTTTTAGTGATCTGGGTTATAGCTGTATCTGCCTGTTCATGCTATGTACGAGACTCTATCTCAGTATCTCCATAGACATTCTTCTTTACATTTGCCTTTGTGTTTCTTGGAGTTTTGTATTTTATTCAATGTATTTTGACATCTTCATACCCCAGCTCTTCCTAGGTCCACCTCTCTATTCACTAAACTTTGTGTTGTTTTAAACAAAACAACCCAAAGCCTTTTAAGAAGCAGTTTGTGCTTCCCCCAATATCTGTAGATGTGTACTCCTTCACTAGAGCATGGTTAACTTACCTGGGCCTACACCCTAAGAGAAAACTCTTTCCTTTGTGGCCAGGGTGGGACAGTGCGTTCAGGTCCCCTCTCCATGGTGGCCTTGTCTGTCAGGAGCTTGCACAGGTTTTATACATACTATCATGACCACTGTGAATTCATAAGTGCTGCTGCCCTGCTGTGCCCGGAGATGTTTCCTTGTAGTCATCTACTCTGGGTTATACTTCTTCTGTTCCCTCTTCTGCAATACTCCTTGTGCCTTGTGTGTGCATAACACACACACACACACACACACACACACACACACACACACACTCCCTTTAGGGATGATCATTTTGAAATCTCTTATTCTCTACACCTTGGCCAGTTGTAGCTTTCTGTTTTAATCACCATCTACTACAAATAGAAGCTTCTTGGATGACAGCTGAGAGATGCACTGGTCTATGGGTCCAGCAATAAGTCATCAGGAGTCAGTGTAAGTCTGTCTCTGTTTATCAGCTTCTTAGTAGGGCTCATGTGTGTTTTGTGCGCTGATGTAATCCATCCTTATTGGTCTTTATGTGTTGAGTCTTACTGCCCTCAACTTGACTGAACTTTCCTTCGCTTCCCAAGGGGACATTGAAAACATACTATAAATACATACTAATATTTTATTCATGAAATTGATATTGCCCAATGCCTTTTAAGGTATATAAAAATGTCAACATCGACAGATTTTTCTTTGCTGAGATAAGAGACAATAATTGAAATGTGAGAACAGTTCTTAACTGTGTGAGAAAGAGGAAGAATTGGGGTGAGATGGGGGGGGGCTGATTCTTGGAGAAGAACCTAGTGTCATGGACAGAGAAAGATGAGGTCTCAACTGACTGCCAAAGGAGAGACTGAGGAACAGGTAATGTGAGAAGAAATATTCACTATACCCTGAAATGTGACTTCCTCTCTGATCCTACACAGGAGGCCCTCAGATTTTGCAGCCATGTAGAAACTCCTTCATTATACAAATGCAAAGAAATCTTAAATTTCTGTATTTGGTGAAGGGATTGTTCTTTTGGGACGTGTGGAAGCTCTGAGTCATGCTGAAGGAATGGAATGAGGCAAAACCACACCAAGCAGGATGGAGAGTTCACCGGTCTGCAAAGAGCAGATCCCATCTCCTGGAGCCTCTGCTGAAGTCTTCTATGGACTGACCTCCCTCTTGGTGATGGAGGGCCTGAAACATTTTAACATAGATTACCAGAGCCTAGTGACACCTGGTTTCATATATCTGTCCAGCTGCATCTTACAAACACTGTCCACACACACACACACACACACATCAAATGCACACACAAATACACATGTACATTTACACACAAACACACATAGATACACACATGCACACACACATCACATGTACACATATACCTACACAAACACTTATACATACACACACATGTATATATGCACACAAATGTACAGACACATGCTCTCTCTCTCTCTCTCTCTCTCTCACACACACACACACACACACACACACACAGAGAGAGAGAGAGAGAGAGAGAGAGAGAGAGAGAGAGAGAGAGAGAGAGAGAGAGATGCATGAGCAGGCATACTTTCTCCCCAGAAGTCCATGCTGTAATTGTCACAAAGACTGTGGGAGGAATGCACTAGGTCACTCTGACAAGTCTGTTCCTTACCTGATTTTATTCAGTCTATGTCTTTGTCCTCTATCTAGTAGACTTAGGTATACCTTCTCTGAACTCCAGTTTTCTCTCAGAGATGCACGCTTATTGTACCATCCAAGTTTTTTTCTGGTCATATTTGGATGCACATGTCTCTGTGAGCAACAATGAGGGAGAAAAAAAAGAGATGGAAATAAATAAATAAAGGAAGCCAGTGTGGGGTTGGAAAAAGGTGCTAGGGTCACTTATGAGAACTCAAAGGATGCCCCCACCTAGATCTCCAAAAAAAAGTGAAGGTGTTGCCTAAACAGGACTTTCCCTATAATCAAAGGAATAGCCACCCCAAGTGCCATCACAGAACCTACATCCAACAATGAATAGAAGTGGAGGCAGGGATACATGGCTGAGCAGTGGGCTGGGCTCCTGGTCCAGCTGAGAGCAGGGGAGGAGAGTCTTTATGAGCAAAGGGATAGGGCTTCTGAGAAAAATTCCCACAGTGATGGCTGGCTGGAGCTGTGGGGAGCTCACTGAATTAAGAACAGCCACTGGGGAACCATCAAGAAAAGGAACTAGACCCTCCAAGGATAGGCAACTGTCCACTGACATGGGCAGTATGTGGAGCCTCAAGGGGAGAGATCAGGCTGTTTCTATGCGTGGACTGGAACCTTGGAGCCCATTCCCTCCAGAGGAACACCTAACCCAGTCATGACATTAGGAAATTGGACCTGCCTGGAGTGGATGCTGAGCTAATCCACCTTGAGACTTCTTGCCCTTTTGGGGGAGGGGATGGGGAGGAGGAAGGCTGAAGGCAGACAGGGAGGGACTGGGAGGGGGAAGGGAGGGACAGCAAGAAGATACAGGGGAAAAAAGGGGATTTTATTTTCTAAAAGAAAAAATAAAATAAAATAAAGAAAAAAAAAAAAAGAACTTTTCCCATAGCCCAACAAACAGGAAAGCACTAAACCTGGAGTCTCATGCGCAGATTTACCCACTCTGTTATTTGACTTTCCTGGGGAGATGTAAACAAACATTAGGTAGGATATCAAGGACCAGGGAAACAAAGCCACCCAAGTTCAGTTAGCACCAATGATGGACTACTTGCGGAAGTATGGATGACCTAGAAATAGCCATATTATAGCAAAGTCCTACCCTGCCGTGGGGTGAAATCTCTTTAAAGATGCATAGACAGACACTCCCTGCTCCTCTGGTAGCATCTCCTGAAACCACAAACGGCTTGGGAAGAATGGCATACAACTTGAAGAGTGGCCCAGGAGGGAGAGACCAGATGAAATCTCCGGCTATAATGATTCTCTTCACCTCCTCCCTCTATGAAAGAAGGTCGTTACCAATGGGCCTTATCACCCAGAGGGTCTGCTGTGGTTAGTCATGGCTGCTGTCCTTAAGATGACAACAATATGGTATGTCTAGCGGACAGAGTTTCCCAAAGGCAGCGATCCTTTTTTCGGGATTTTCAGCCACTCTGAAGCATGTTCCACAGTCTCTATTTCACTTTTCAGGGGCTTGTTCTACACAGCAGGCTTCAGTCTGAGGCTAAAGCCATTCTACCCATGCCTCAAAATCCATACTCAAGGTTTAAAGGGTTAAATTTATTCACAAACATTATAATACACAAAAGAGAAACACACACATTTGAGAGATGGACAGAGACAAAGATTAAAAAAAAAAGAAGAATAATTCTGAGAGCCATTTATGAATTGACAATGTTAAGGAGGAAGCCTTCAAAATTCATCTTTGTGTTTCTGCTGTCTTCGCCCACTCCTTTGTTTAGAGTTTTGGGAATTCTTTCTAAAAAATGTCCTCTTAGACACAGCCAGAGTCATGCTTTGAGAATCTCAGTCAAGCTGACAATCAAATTTGTTATTACGAGTCTACACCTTGTCAACTTGACCAAATGTCTCTCCTTAAGGCACAATTGGCAGCAATCATTTATTTAAATCATTTAGTCTTTAATACTTTGATTACTTAAAATTTTATGATTTTTCAGGTACCAAAGAGAAGTACACAGGGACACAAAGCAGACTCCTGAATCCTGACCTCTCTCCACAAAGATTCCAATTCCAACCTCTTCCTTACTCCCCCCAACAAAACAACAGAAAGTTGCAGATACAAATGGGATGGCCTGTATTTTCTAAATCCCTGTATGAATACACTCATTGTCAGCACTAAGAATCTTTAATAATCAAGCCCAACTCAACATAAATGACTTATTTAGAAAGTGTTTACTTACCAAGTAGTACTGCATATGTGTAGTAGACATGTCACATTGCTTCTGCTGCTGGAATTCTGTGGTTCTCTGAATCTCACACTGATTTTTTTGTTTATGGATGGTCCTGCTTTTGGGAGTGGAAGGAACTTGGGACATAACTGAAGAAAATTCAAGAATAACAACTTTAGGCACTCTTCAGTCTTCTGGAAATAGAGGTGGTACCTTCCATTCCTCTGAAGACAGGATGGTGAGCTTCTATTGTTTGGAAGAACCTTGTTGATATGAAACCTTCATATCAACAGTCTCCCATTAAACAAACATTTTAAAAATCATTTTAAACTTTATGTGCACAAGTGTTTTCCCTGCATGTATATATGTGTCCCACATGCCTGCAGTGACTGGTGAGGCTAGGAAACGAGGTTGGATTCCTTGAGTCTGGAGTTGCAGGTTGTTGGAAGCTATCATGTGGGTGTTGGGAATCAAACCTGGGTCCTCTGGAAGGGCAGCCAGTGCTCCTAACCACGGAGCCATCCCTCCAGCCTCCAATGAAATGTTCTCTGCATAGATGCAGAGGTCTAAGCTGCCATCCTCATTAGGCTGAAGTTATTTTTATCGCTCTGAGAACTCCTTACCCCTTAGCTATAATCTCCAGTCTGTCTCTCCCATTCCTGAAAAACCACTAACCTGCTTTATGTCTCTGTAGAGTTTCCAGTTCTAGACATTTTATGTAAGTGAAATCATATAACGTGACTGTGTTTGTCCAGAGTCTGCATGTTTTCAAGGTTCATTCATGCTGCAGCAGGCACTAGCATTCCATGTCTTTTTGTGAATGACTAAGACTCCCCTGTATGGACATATCAGGTTTTCTTTGTCCGTTCATCATGTGATTTCTACTTTGGGGATATTATGTCACATTTCTCTGAATTTATGCATATATGATTGTGTTAATATACAGTTTCTTTTAAATTTCTCACTGGTAAATATCTAGAAGTTGAAATATCATTGTCAAAAGGTAATTCTGTGTCCCTGCTGACTTCTAAAGTGGCTGTCCCTTTCATATTCACACGGGCAGCAGCACTTCTTCCTGCCTTTTTGTGAATGAATAAACTTGGGAGAGAAATAAAGATGAAATCCAGCAGTGATCCCACATGTGACAGACCACAAAAACAAACAGACGGACAGACAGACAAACAGACTTGACAGTAGAAATTGGAAAAGAACACTTTGTAGTGTCTGGAGACCAATGGTGGAACAAACAGCAGCAGAAACAAAGTGTCAAAATCAGTGAAGGAGAATTATTATAAGTAATTGAAAATTTTTATTTTACAGTGTTCAACAAAAATTTATAGTCATTCTTGATTATTCAGGTGCAGGGGAAAATAGCAAATGAACACTAAGAGACTGACATGTGCTGGACATTTCTGGAATCCAGTGATTATGAAAAAGAAAAAAAAAAGATTGCCTTCATTCTTAGGTCTTGGCCGGGTCCATAGAGGCCTGAAACAGTGATGAAGATTCTTTAATACTGAGGAAAATGCTGTGAGTTTCTGGTTCCCTCTGTGCGTTTGCTATCACATTCATGAAAGCAGGACTTGGCTGAGCAGTAAGTATGGACTCTGCTCTTCATGTTAGGTCCTTGTGATAGTTGGTATGTCGTGTATTGCTTCCCCCAGCCCCCAAGTCTTCCTCATTGACCTGTCAGGAAACATCCAGTTTGTTCTTAAAAGCAGAAGGGATAGCATGCACTTCCCAGAAGTCTTTGGCATGCCTGTCACTAGTGCTGATTTTTAAAGCCTGTTGGGGCTTTCCTTGGAGGAGAAGGAAAAAACCCATTGCTTGAACTAGCAGCCCACTTCCCACAGCCCCTGGCTGATAGCACAGGCATTTTAATCAGTTCCAGCCTAGAAAGGCAGGTTTCCTTACCCTGACTCCAACTGATAATTAGCTACAAAAGTTTGACAAATGCAGAAAAAAATGTTTGGCATGACTACATGTGGTTTAGAATCTAGATTACAGATTCTAGGGCTGGGGTGGGATGGGGGCAGCTGCACTCGCAAGTAAAATGAGAACTTGCGCTGTGGACACCAGGACACCTCTGGGTCCGGGGCAAGCAGCGCTTCTGAGCAGCTGCAAACACTTAGAGTCTCTGTGTCTTCCTTTGGAAGAGAAAGAGTAGGTCTTCTGAATTCTGCATGTGGCCTTGCACAAGCCCGGCTCAAGGAAACGTGCACCAGTAACGTCCCAATAGTTGTGACCCTTTCCACATGGTCCAAGTGTGGTACCTGGAAACCTTAGCATTGTTTGGATTATAACTGAGGAACAAGACATAACAGGTTTTTGTTTGTTTGTTTGTTTGTTTTGTGTGTGTGTGATGTGATGTGATGTGCGTGGACAACTGGGTAGAAACCAAAGGTTAATGGTGGAATGTCTTTCTTAATCACAGTTCACCTTGTTTTCACTTATTTCTTTTATTCGTGTGTTTGTGCTTGACTATGTGCTTACCATGTGCACGAAGGTGGCCAAGAGGGTCAGATGAGCATGTTAGAGCTCTTGACACTGGAGTTCAGGTGGTTACAAGCTGCCCAGTATGGATGCTCGCAGGCTGGGAACTGAACTCAGGTCCAAACTCAGGCTCTCATACTTACAAGGCAACAGTGGCCCCAGCATGGTCCTCATGCTTACACCAACTAGTGCAGCCATTCCTACTAGACAGAGCTCCTCACTGGCCGCCTCTTGGGGCTCAGCCTTCTTGCATTTCCACACCCCTCTGTTTTTCCAGCCCCACCCTCTGACAGTCGTTTGTCACTTTATACTTGTCTGTTCCATGTGTCCCACTCCTGAACCAAGAGGCACATTTAACTGAAATGCTCACCCTAGTGCATAGGTCCCACCCTAGTACATAGCTGTGGGTGTCCTGAGGATTTTGACTTCTAGTACTCTCAGGAACTAACAGTTATGGGAAAAAACAGGGATTCAGAATCTCCTTTGGTTCTTTGGGCTGTCATGGTCAGAATCGCCATAGGATGAAATTGTTTAGAATAATAAATTTTAAACCTTCTATAGTATACTAATCCCTTTTGTAGCTATATTGCACTCTATAAAGAGTTTCAGGGGAGCATTTCCATATCCCCTCCCCCAGAGCCTGATAAGTAGATAAGGCCTGTCTCTGACATTTGGCTTCACAGGGGAGAAAAATAAAACCCTAGAGACTGAAGCACCTGCATTAGGCTCACATACAGGGTAAATACCGGGTAAGAATTAGACATCAGTCTGTTCAGGCCAAGTCTCCAGCATCTTCTGCTACATCTCAGCATCCCTGGTTCAGAAGGAGAGTGCTATAACTGCAGGTTCTATTTCCAGTGTTGATGCTTTAAAAATGTGTAAAAAAAATATCATAAAATATATGACTCAATACCGACAGGAGTCTGCACTCTACAATCCAGACCATTAAGTGTGTAACAGGGCAGACTTTGAAAGAGGCCTCATAAAAATTCAGAGGAGAATCTGTCTCTCAGGGTTTTAGCTAAGTAGGTTGAATTGAGTGGGAAATGGAATCTTTTCCCAGGGCTTGTAGGAGTGGGGACTGATTGAGAGCTTGTGAGAAATAGCAGATACTTAAAAATGTTCGATTGGAAATAGAATGGGAAGGTATAAGAGTTTCTTTAATTAATAAATAATAAAATGATATTGCCATGTTGAGATTTTTTTTTTAGTATCATGCCATTGTAAAACTTAAAAGGAACAGAAAAAAAAATTTAAAAAAAGCCTCTAAATGTCTTAGAATCACAACCAGAATCACCTAAAGAATTCTTAGACTAGGTTATGGTGAAATTTGTAGTTTTTTGTTCAAAAATCATTAAGACTTCAAAACCAATCATAGCATCCCCCAAAACTCACCCCCACAGTGTCATCTCCCTCTCACTCATACACACACACACACACACACACACACACACACACACACACACACAGTGCCGTCTCTAAGGTTCTCAAGCCTGTTCAGCCATCCCTAGTCACAAAATAATTACTGTCAATGTTTCACATTGATATAGCAGCTTACGATTTGACTAGACTTTTCACAGATAATTGAATTTGAGTTTCAGAATAGTTTAGTGGGATGGAATAAGAGTGGTTTGCATTTTAAAACGTTTACCCATAGGAATGAAATTCATCAGCTGTGACATTCTGACTGATGGAAGGGACCTTGTCCTCTTCCCATTCTTGTATAATGTACTAGTCATGGTTTCTCACAGATTAAATAGGACCAAGTTAATTTGCTCATGGATCTTCATTCAACTGACTCATTAATGCTGTGAGCCAAATGCTTTGATAGGAAGTTCAGACATCCAGTTGGAGTTTCAGAGTAACTGAACAAAGGCTGTGAATTCCCTCCCAGTATATACCTCAGACAGGGGAGGCAACAGATTAGCCAATGAGATCTTAGCATTAGGAAGCAGCTCACCAGACACCTCTGTGCTGTTCTTGTAAAAGGTATTATGGAGGCAGAGTGGTAGTACATGTCTTTAATCAGAGGATGGAAGGACTCTGAGTTCTGGGCTAGCCTAGTCTACATACATTTCAAGCCAGCCAGAGTCTCACATGGTGAGACCTTGTCTCAAACAAACAAAAAACCCAAAACAACAACAAAAATTACTTCTTTTAAAAAGGTATTACTGTTTCTAAAAGAGACACAAATATAAATTTCAGATAGCCTGCCAGTGACGTCTAAGCCAAATGAACCAGAAAGCCACAGCTCCTTCCCTCTTGCTTGTATATACCTTTCTTTTGCTACAGTTTCTAAAAAGCCCAGGATGAAGGCTCCATTTTGTATCTTTTAATTTCTCTCTATGTATCTGTGCATGCACATGCACACACACACACACAAGGACATAAAGACACACAAGTATGCAAAGGACATGTGTGCACAGGTGTGTGAAGGCCAGAGGCCAATGTTGTGTATCTTCTCCTATTGCTCTCCAACCTATTTGGTGAGGCAGGGTCTCTCAATGAACCTGAGTCTCACTAACTCAGCTTGATCAGCTGGTCAATGAGCTCCTGGAATCTGCCTGCCTCCCCACTCTCTGGACTGCAATTACAGGCTGATGATGCCCAGGATTTCACATGGGTGTAGAGATCTGACCTCAGGCTTTTATGACTTCACACATCTCAGATTGGTCTAGTAACTGAATGGAGAGTACATGAATTGGCCTTGCCCCTGCCACTCAGAGTGGGAGGCATTAACTGTTCACTGGGTGTCCATGAGCTGGACTAAGCCTTTCAGGTTGAACAAAGTCACAAAACTATTTCTGGTGGGTGAACTATAAACAGAAATGGAGAATAATGTTTCCAAGGGGCACACTCCTTTATGGCCAAGCCTCCCTTTCTTGGACTCAGCAACTTTAGAAGCTATGCATTAAGCTTCTGGAAGGGAGAGATCTGAGCATGTCTGCTCCCTGTGAGTTCACTCAAATTTCCCTGAGAGTCTAAAGACTTGAGAAAATCTCTAAGATCTGATTTCTTATGCAGCACAGCCTAACTTTACCCTGACTGATACACTCCACATTCAGGATTCCACTCCTCCCGGTCTGTTCCCCTTGTCTGTCCACTGACCCTAAGGGTGTACAATTAAAATAGAAAGAGGTGTTCAAAATTACTCTCTGGTTGCTTTTTACTTCTTTTGAAATTTTATGAGAGTTGGCAGGATTCTTCTGCTTTCGAAGGCTTGCTGAGGTGTCAAACTATTTGATTTTACATTAAAGACAGAAAGAACTGCACCCAAGTGCTGAAGGGTTGAAAGCACCCCAGAATCACAGGCTTCTATAGTTCCCAGAACCTTCTAATAAAACACAGTTAAGAAAAAGTAATTAAACACTATAGTGACAAGCAAGTAATGGTGATTACAGCTACCTGTTTTACTTAGGCAGGGGATGATACAGGAAAGACTCAGAAGCCCCAACAACTACCATAAAACAAACCCTAACACAGCAAAGTCAAGCGAGATAACGTGACACTGTGATGCTTCTCCAAATGCAAATGTGCCAAGAGCCCTAATCCTTTTGCTGCATGCAGACTGGGATGACTTTTGGGCTATGTCTGAGGTCAGGACACTATAACAAAACACTACAGAGTGGTTGGTTTAAGCAATGAAGACTTATTTTCTCACAGTTCTGGAGGACAAGAGTCCACAATCAGGAAGCCATCATGTCCGTGCTCTAGTCATGGCTCTCTCTTGCTTCTAGATGGTTGTCATTGTGTTGTATGCTAACATGACTGCTCCTCATGCACACATGCTATAGGGATGGGGAGAGAAACAGCAATACACAAAACATCTCTTGTGTGGATAGAATATGGTTATCACCCAAGTTTAGGAGTGGGGAATTAATAATCTACATGTGACTAATGTCACAGGTCATTGCTCAGATGCTAAGCTAAGATTCTTTTGGTTTGGTATAATTTATGCACCAGCTATTATTTTGGGGCACCACAGTTTTGCTACACTTGTAGCAACTAGTCATATTTGCTTAGTGGCTCCACCCTGGCCAGAATGACTGTAACTGATTGTACTCCATGCCATCACTGTGTCCACAGTCTGGACCCACTATAACATTTGCACATACCCTGGGGACCTAGGCAAGGAGAGTTAATGGGAATTGACTAGAAACTTGGCCCAGAAAAGAAAGAAAATAAAAGTAATAGGTATATAAAGAGACAAAAAGAATATTTACGGCAGAAAGAAAGGCAAGGAAGACAGGAAGCAACCATGACAGAACCTTCTGTAGCTCAAGATAAATGTTGAGAATGTTGAGAGGGAAAAGATTGTGTTCTCCAGCTCTCAGTGGGAGAGAAACTCAAGTATAGAAATGAGAATAAGTCATTCTGAGTTTTGCAGCTGAAGGAGCATGCTCTGTCAGGAAAGCTCTCTATTTGACTGGGAGATCAAAGGTCATGGGGTCCATGTTATGTCTTTTGTGATTGTTTGGATTCCACTGGCCACACATGATAGACTCAAGCCATATCCATGTGTAGCTGAAGGATAAGAAATGTTTCTAAGAAATGTGCCTGCTCCTCCATTGGGTAGCCATCATAGAGTGTATGCACACAAACCAAGGTCTGTAGTCACTCTCTAGGCAATCTATGCAATGTGAAGAACCTAAGGGGTTCTGAGTGCAGCGTGACAAGCTGCTTTAAGTGAAAAATTATTTGTTAAGTAGAAAGACACTATAAAATAATGAGATGTTTAGTTAAACGCATGAACCATTAACACCATCATTCATCATCACTATCAAGTAACATGCATTACATATAATTGTGTGTGCTGTATGCCACTATTGGAACAGCTGTTGGGTTTACAGCAGCATCCCCACCACGTGTGGGCTCTTCCTTGCACCTGAACATCAAGGTGGCTGTGGTGTTACTAGGCAATGGGAGCTTTGTTGTTATCTTGTAAGACCACCATTGTTCATGTGTTGGCCATTGACAGAAATGCCTTTATAATTCGAAAGTTCCTTTTCAAATCCATGGGGCATCACAAGGTACAGGAATTGATCAGGCATCTTAGCTAAAGTCAAGTGACCGATCTGTGGCCTATTTTAGATTACTTTGCTATGCATTGTTTCACATGTTTGAAATGTCCCCCACGATAAGGAGGAGCAAAATCTTCTGGGAGTCATAGGTGGTCATGATCTTTGTAGTAGATGGATTCTAAGTGGCTTTTCATTGTGGCCTTGGTCAACCAATTACTCCAATCACATGCCTGCTGTGAATGGGGCAGAGGTAGCAACGCATGACACACAGTGTCTCTTTAGTAGGGAGAACTATTTCACAGCTAATTAAATACATGGGCATCATCCCCAGAAAAGAGGATACACTCCATATCTTTCCCACACATTCAAAATGACAGCCTTCAGCTGGAGGCCAGTCTGCCCTGGCGTCTATGTCTCTCCTCTGTGCAGAGCAGAGCTCACTCCCATCCTGCAGAAAAGGAAAGCATTGCAAAGGGAATGAGCGGAAACGGTTTAGGAGGTGATGACACCAAGGAAGACATGCAAACGGGAAGAAAGGGAAGCCATGCAGGAGAGAGACCGCAGGAGGGGCAAACAGAAACCAAGCTGGAAGTGCCAAGGGCTCGTCCTGCAGCCTCGGTCCCTCCTCAGAAATGGATGCCAAAAGCCGGGGCTCTTTTTCAGAAAGCTTTCCTCCTTCTTGCTTGTTAAGAAGCCGAGAGGCAAATGTCCCATTAATCTTTCCAAAGGCTACTTTGGCTTTTTCGGCCAGAACCAGGCACATCACATACTTTTTCCTTCCGGAAAGTAGCGGGATTTGGCAAACTGACCCAATTACCCATTAGGACTGTGGAGACCAATGGCTGTCAATCACAGTAGCTTGCTTGGCTTTTCTACTGGGACTAGCTTGTCAGCCCTGCTCCTAAAAGAACCTCTGGCTGTATGCTGATCTAGATAGACTCTACTTGTCCACAGCTTCTTGGCTGTACTTCGAGTAGCCAAAGAGAGAGTGGAGTTCAGTTGGTTACCACCTGTCAGGTGGCTGCTATGGTACTAGATGGGTAGTTAGAGGACTAAAGAGAGTTGAGGTGGCTTAGGTGGCAAATGGCTATGTGGAATAAAAACACAAAACATAACAGCATAATTAAAGGTCACAAGGAGACACTCTGTCTTGCCAAGCCTCTTCTGAGATTCTCAGTTAGGTGATGAGGGTGCAAACATGAATCAGACATGTTCTGTTGTGGACTTAGAGACTCATCACTCTTCATGTATCCTCTCTATAGATGGAGTTGGGCTGATGTGAGCTGGTTGGATGTTTTCACCACACCCCTTCCATCCCTGGGGAGATAGAAGGGTGAAACAGTCCATTTGTAAAGACTGACATGTGAACAAGACACTTGTCAATACTAAATGGGGTTCATTGGTCCCCTGTCTTTCTGACTAGCTCTTTAGATTCACTGCTATCTAGGAGACAGTCTGTTGGGCACAGAATTGTGTTCTTGAATATTTCTGGGTTGAAGTACTGCCCTCCAAATACCTCATAACGTGTATGCTTAGACAGAGGACTTGAGGCAATCTCTAAGGCTGAACCAGGTCACCAGGAGTGCCTTAACTCAGTGTGACTGTCATCTTAACCCAGTGTGACTATCATCTGAGACGTGATTAGAACACAGACCCTCTCAGGAGAAACATATTCAAACTCATATAGAAGAAAGCCATCTGCAAATCCAGGAAGAGACATGTTTCAGGAGAAACTATTTCCACTATTGCCAACTCTTTGGATGCTCAACTTTCAGAACTGTAAGCTTGTTTGTTCGGCCACAAAATATGTGTTGTTTGTTTGTTATGGCAGCTCACAATGCGTTAATAATACTGCAGAAGATGCATGTGCCCAAGTGGGCCTGTAGACCCAGGCCAGGATGGACATGGAGTTTCATGAGGTCCTGGATCTGATCCCTAGCATGGTTGCAGGGTAAGAAGGAGGGGTGGGGTGAAGGAGGGGTAGGAGGAAAACAATTTAGTTTAACAGGGCTTTGAGACAGCTCACGAGGAAAACACTTGCCTCCCAGGCCTGAGGACTCATGTTCCATCAGTACTGTTCATGTAGAAGTGTCAAGTGTGATAATATGTCTCTGTTACTCCAACACAGGGGAGGCAGAGATGAAAGGATGCCTAGAACTTGAAAGCCAGCTAGTCCAACCATATTGGTAAGCTGCAGGTTCAGGGAAAGAGCCTGTATCAAAGAATATGGTGGATAGAAATTGAGGAAGATTCTCAGGGTCTGACCTCCACATACACATGCAAGCAACATTACACCAACATGCTCTCTCTTGTACATAAAACTTCACCAAGCCAAATTCCCCCATTGCACAACCATCTATATCCTACCCTCTTCGTGAAGAAGAATGCTTCAGTCACAGGGTCTGGATCCCAATAGGAAGGCCTTCATCTTTCCCTTTGTCTCAGTTCTCATTTTGTTCTGTTGTGGAGTGAAATGAGAATAGTTATTATTAGCTGTCTTTGAGAAGATGTCTACCCTGCAGCTGTAGTGAGAAGTTTATGGCCTGGCCTACCCCTGAAGTCTAGACCAGTACTGTCCCAAATAATCACACAAAGGCTAATATTAATTACAAGCTTTTGGCTTATGGCTCAGGCATATTACTTGATAACTCTTAAACTTAAACATTATTTTTGTCTTCTTTGTGACTTGGCACCTTTTCTTAGAGCAGCATTCTAATCTTCTTTCCTCTGTTTCTGTTGGTGTCTCTCTTCTTCCTCTTCCCAGAGTTTTCTTAATCTAGTAACCCTGCCTATACTTCTTGTCTGCCTTCTGGCCAATCAGTATTTCATTAAACCAATAGGAGTGACAAATATTTACAATGTGCAGAAGCATAATCCCACTGCATTTCCCTCTTTTTAAAACAGGCACATCAAATCTAATCTCCAATATATAGCTTTTTTCTTCACCATTAGTTATAATGACTTGTAACCAACACTTTCAACAAACACAAAAATTTATAATCCATTTTTTTTTTTGTGGAATGTGGGTATAGTTCTATAGATAACTTTCTGATGACTAGGGGCACTGCTTATAGGGATCCTGAGAAAATTCAGGATTATGGTTCTGATTCAGATTATGTTCTAGATACAGAGCTCAGAAAATTGCAGTGGAGGTACTCTGAAGCGTTGGATCATCTAGGTCATCTGTTCATATTGTAGATTTTTCAGAGGGTCTTCTGAGATTAAACCTTATTTTCTTTAACTCTGGAATAAATCCACAGCCTCTCATTTTCTGTGAAAATAGAAACAAAGCCTCTCCTCCAAAGTAGCATATCTTTTGACTTCAATTTTCAAGTAAAGGCATTTACAAAATACATAGGTTAGGCTAATTCAGCAGTACTTATGACCAAATGTCTTTTATCAGCTCTTATTTTTTCCTTTGTAGTCAAAAAACTTAAAGACAACATAGTATCAAACAGTATCCAGGCTCTCTGTACAATTTCCATCTTTATTTGGCTTATTATTGTTATTTTTACTCTATTTCTTTTATAAGGACTTTATTCATTTTTTTCTCCCAAGCCTATGTACATTTTTAAATACACTATAGCCTCTTTAGAGGTCTTTTATCACATTTGAATCTGTTGTTACTGGTTTATCTTTTTCTGACCACACTGTTAATTTGCTAAGGCATGGCGGCTAGGATTAAAGGTTCGCACCACCCAGATCCTCAGTCTGTGAGAGCTTAGCTTCATGAACCATGTTGACTTCCTCAACTCTGGGAATTTATGGTTCACAGTGTGACCAAGTAGAGCACAGCCGCCTACTGCTCATAAACCTCATGTAAATGTTTATCAGCAGGGCCTCTTAAAAGAGCTTTGAGGTTTTTGCTGCTAAAACCGAATCAGGAAGCCTCTCTTTAAGGAGCCACACCTCTGCTTGCTGCCAGCAAAACCAGTCCTCGGGAGAAAATGCTGCTACCAAGAAGCCATTTTTGATTGTTTTTGTCTGTAAGAACAGAAACGTTAAATCTGTCATATGTGGTTACTGTTTATACTGAGACTTCTGTGAGACTGCAGGAACATGTCATGTTGCAGCTTAGGTTGCAGGCACCAAAACTACCATTTTGTAACTCAGGCCTAAATGCCTCTCTATAGTCCCAAATGATCACACAAAGCCTTATATTATTATTTGGCCTATGACTCAGGCATATTACTTGCTCTTACTCTTAAACTAACCCATAACTGTTATCTTGTTCAGCCATGTGTCTTGGTACCTTTTCTCAGTGCAGCGGTCTCATTTTTTTTTCCTTTGCCTCTGTTGGTGTCTCTCCTCTTTCTCTTCCCAGACTTTTGTAGTGTAGCAGCCCTGCCCGTACTTCCTGTCTATCTTCTGGCCAATCAGCATTTTGTTAAACCAATAAAAGCGATACATATTTACAATGTACAAAAGCATAATACCACAGCATCAGTAATAAATAATATCCAGCCTTCAAGAACTTAACAGAGCACTAGACAGTTTCTTGTTAACACTGTTGTCAGACTACTGGGTGGAGCTTGGATACCATGACTGGCACAGTCAACTCAAAGGACTGCTCATTCTGGCCACCTAGTCCTCAAGTCAGCACACTCTGCCCTTACTGGTGGCAACAGTTGTGAGAAGTAACACAGTAACTGACACACTGACTCTTATGTCACCCCTCCCAGTGACACACATTGCTTACTTAAGGTTATTTCATTGACTGATCATGTCATGTAATCTTGCCTCTCACCAAAGAACACTAACATGATAGCTTGTCCTTTCTTCTAAAGAAGATTCTGTGAATATTTGTGAATGTCCAATGACCACCAGGTGGAAGGTAGTGTCTGCCCCTGGGCTAGTATGGAAACAAGTGACTAACTGTTGGCAAAGTTCTCTGTTTTTGTTTGTTTGTTTATTTTTAATTGTGTGCATATGTTTGTATGCCTGTTTATAGATATGTGCAAATGAGTGCAGTACATGAGGCCAGAAGAGGACATTGGATTCCTTCTAAAGTTGAAGTTACAGGCAGTTGTGTGTCACCTGGCCTGGAACCTGGGAACTGAAATCAGGTCCTCTGCAAGGGCAGTTTGAGTTCTAACTGATGAGTCATTTCTCCAGCCCTTAAAATGTTAGGAAATTGCCTTACTTGTAGAATGACTTGACTTCACATCCATTAGTCTCCTGAGAAAGGACAATGGTGGCTCTACTTCTTCTCATGCACAGAAGCAAATCTGCTCAACAAGTAGGGATATCCCAGGAGCCGGTTCTATCCTGAAACTGAAAGTCCTCAATTTCCCACCACTGAGACACCAGCAGGAATCCTCAATTCTTGTGACAGTGAAGAGTTCCAAGAGCCCAAATATAATTTGTTGTTGCTGCTGTTGTTTGCTGCCAACTCTTTCTGGTAGAAGAAAACTGCATTACCTAGAGGTGAAATTCAATTTTTAAGTCCATGCACTTGAGTAAAGAGAAATACAATTTTACCTTGATAACCCCAAAATGAGTTGCTGAATGTTAGAAGCTAGAATGTTCTTTGTTAGAACTGGTAAGTAACTCAAAGATCTTCAAGTTTGGGCCCCTTTTTCTTTCAGAGAGCATCTGGCACCCAGTTATTGCAAGGACTATTTTTATCAGGGCCTGCTTCAGGTATGTGCCTATTGTCAGGCTATGGTAACATAGTCCCATAGGCTGGGTGGTTCATACATGATCAGAAATTATTCTTCACTGTTCTGGGAACTGGAAAGCCAGACCATTCTGGTAAAAATGTCATTATGGCTTGCATAGAGATCATTTATTGTGTTCTCATATATTGGGAAGAGGAGGCAAAAGAGTGTTTTGAGGGCCTGTGTTGGTTAGTTTTTACTACAAATTTGTAACAACCAAGGGTGAGGGCTGTCAATGAGAAACCATCTAGGCCAGGTTGGCTGTAGGCATGTCTGTGGGAGGCTGTCTTTTTTTTTTTTTTTTTTTTTTTTTTTTTTTTTTTTTTTTTTTTTTTTTTTTTTTTTTTTTTTTTTTGGGAGGCTGTCTTAATTGCTAGTTGTAATTGATTGCTTTGTGAGTGGCACAATTCCCTAGTCAGGGGCTCTAATTTATATAAAATTAGAAAAATCTAGCTGAAAAATGCATGTAAGCAAACAAAGATTGATCATTGTTTTTTCTGGTCTTGACTGTGGATATTGATCAGTTTTGTATCCCCTGTTATTGGATATCTGCTGCCACTGATTTAATAATCCAATCAAACCAAATTAGTAAATCCAGGTTTAATGAAGAGAGTAAAGCAATAACCCTCAGGAGAGCCGGAGAGGAATCACATGGCAAATATGGAGACCAGGTCTTAAATAACCTGTAGGCATGTTCTTGGGCAGACCCTCTCCCAGAAGCTGACTTTTGGCGGGCTTTCTCAGGGGTGGGGTTTGAATGAGAGAAGCTTAACCAGAGCATGAAAGAGGGCCCCTAGCTGGAGATCCCCAATGTTCCATCCCTTTGGGGTATGTAAGGACAGTGGTAGGGCTTCCACCTAAACAGTTTCTTTGAATGCCTTTCTTCCTGTCTCTTAGATAATGGGCTGCCACCTGGATTTGTAAGCCAAAAAGTCCTTTCTTCCCTAGGTTGCCTTTGGCCACAGTGCCCATCCTGACAACAGAAGAGAAACTAGGAAAGGTCCTTCTCATGAGAGCAGTGATAATAATGGTCCTGAGCATCCTCTTTCATAACCCAATTCCCTGGCTACATGTCCCACTTCATTCATCAGGCTGGGACTGAGAATGCTGGCTGGAAACAGACCGTTAGTCTGTTGTACTCCTCACCAGCAAAATGGACCTCTACAATGCCTCTATGACTAGTGCACAAATTCTATTCGGCATTATAATTAAAAACTCAAGAGCCAGATATTGGGGGCAAGCTGAAATATCAGAGAGAAAGCGAACAAACCACAGCCAGTTCTCACCTAGTCAACTACTCAGGCCTGTCCCCCAGAATCCTTCTCCAAGCCTCCTGGTCCTCTGCTGAAAAGGGAAGTAGATGGTAGATCAAGAGAAGAAACCCTGCCTTTTCAAGCCTTACCTTTCTTTCTCCCCAGCTATCTTACTTTCTGGTTCAACTTTCCTAGTGCTAGGATTAAAGGGTTGAGTTTCCCAAGTACTAGGAGCAGAGTCATGGGATCACAGTGCCACCACTGCCTGGCTCTGTTATGCCTTGAACTCAGGAAATCCAGATGGATATCTGCATCCCAAGTGATAGAATTAAAGGCATGGGTCGCCCGTCCGAGATGTTCAGGTTTTGACACTATGGGTAGATCTGTCTTCTGATATTTTAGACTATTTTTATTAAATATACAATGTATCACCACATATGCCCATCCCTGCCTTGGATTCGGTTGGGTGAAGGATGGAGTGAGACAGGGCACAAGATTGATCAGAAGGGAGAATAAAGAAGATGAAAATAGAGATGTGGGGATATAGGCAGTGAAATATTAAGTGAGGGATTCGAGCCACTGGAAAAGGAACAGTACACTTTTGGGTAGATCTAAATACAGAATGGATAAGACAACTTGAAAATTCTAGCAGGTGCCTGGAGGTGGGGCTCCAGTGTGAATATCGTGGTGTGCTATTACTGCCATTCATATTTACAGTGCTGTTTCTAAAAGCAGCACCGTGAGAGCTCAGTGGACCTATTTGAGGACTGGAATTGAGTCCCTAAGCCTGATCAAAACTCCGTTTGCTTCCTCTTCCTCTTTTAGAAGATCAGCCTAGCTTTTAGAAGCATGAGAAAGCACTTTCTTCCTAGGTACTCCAGATGGTCTATTACCTGCTCCCACAGCTCAGCTGCAGCTTGTGGATTTGCTTCCTCTAAGTCCTTAAGCTAGTTTCAAGCCTTAGCCCCTGAGGCAGAATTGAAAGCCATAAAAATACCTCTCCGTACAGCTCCCTGAAGGGCAGGCAGATGTCAGCTAAGTGGTTTTCATGGACCTAACTTCTATAGTGCAGCTGCCCTAGAATTTACAGAAATGACTGGGGTGGGGGCAGGGATCAGAGGCACCACGGAGATCTGTTAGCAGCAGTTAGCTTTATTTCTGTGAGATACCAGCATCATTTATCTTGGTGGGATGTTTGCCAGTGGTACTAAAAAGTAGAAACTCAGTTGCTTCATGAGTACCTGCTAGTGTGAGATCACTATAGCACCTGTGCACACAGATAATAAGACTAGAGCTGAGTAGAGGTGATCTGGGAATTGCCTCTCTCTCTATGTGAGCAGCTCACACATACCACTAGGAAGAAGGTCCAGTGTTATTTTCATGTTCCTCGGTGTAATGAGAATTTTTTGCATTATGTGAAGTTATATTCAGTCTAGAGGTATGGGGTAATGGGACACATAGATCATTTTGTCTAAGGACATTGTGTTCTGACTCTGGCTTAAGTTCATTCTTGTGCCAAAAAAATGTACAGATGGGACCCCACACACCAGCTGGTGGAGACTGCATCATCTTCTCTGGTCTAGAAAGCAAGTTCCTATAAACTTCCTAACACAGCCAGCAGAGCAGCCCCATGGCCTTACCTCTAGTCTTTACCAATCAGAGGAAGAAGAGGTTCTGCTGTTACATGCCGATATGGATTGTCTTCATGAAGAGTAGAGAAACGGCTAATTTTGTGTATCTGCTTGGCTCAGTGATAGCAGACATGAGCTACACCTTCATTTCCCCCGGCCTTGAACTATCTGACCTCAAGAGTTGAGAAGTCTTATCTGTAGTCATGTGAGTTAATTCCTTATAGCAATTGCCTTTACAGATAGATTTATCTAACTGCTACACACATACACACAATATACACAAATATACAAGTATACAAACAAATACAGACACATATACATATATACACAAATATGGAGAGAGACAGAGAGAGAAAGAGAGAGGAAGAGAGAGAGAGAGAGAGAGAGAGAGAGAGAGAGAGAGAGAGAGAGTTGGTTGCTTTCCTCAGGAGAATTCTCATAGAAGTAGCTAATTTCCAAGCACCTATGAATATTGCACTTTGATGTTAAGAGGCAATGTGGATCTGCATATCCATCACTGAGATGAGGCTAAAACCAACTCTCTCATTTGGTGACCACATGGCCTTGAGTACATTGCATTAGCCTTTCGGCTCATTAAAAAGTTAAAGTGAAGACACTTGGCTGTTTCACAGAGTTTATAAGATACTATGAAGCCATGTTTTGGAACTCTTTGTCTTGAGGTCCATGTGGCATTTTTGCCTTTAGACATGATGACATTAAGCTGGCTTTCTAACCAGTGAAGTCAAAGGCCCTAACCTTAGGCTGTTTCCACTTGATCAAGACAAAAGCTTAAGCAGGGGAGGGGGGGATGGACAAGGGACATCAATTGCTGAGTTAAAAGCTGCATCAGTGTTCTCTATTGTAGTAGGGCTCAGAATGAAGTCAGAATTTCGGTTGCAAGACTTGGGCTTGGCTTATATGAGTACTGTGCCCCTCCTCCTGCTGAGTCCTGATTCCCCATCTTATTTCTGTCAACCCCCAAGTAGGTCCAAGTCATGAGTCTCTCTTCTGCTGAGCCTGTATGTGATTTACGTTTGGCTGTCATAGACCATGTCAGTATGGTCCACTGTCCTGCCTGGACCTCAGACTACCTGAGGATGGAGTTCTGCTTCATCCAGCCCCTGATGAGTGTGTCTCAGATCAGGGATTTACCTCAACTGCTTTGCACCCTTCTGTTGGACAGTAAATATCCACACTGGTATCTCTAAGAATAGGATGGCCTTGTTTCATAATAACTCACAAGGCCTTGGTGTCTTCCTGCAGGCTATCCTTTTAAAGCAAAGTCCATGCCACAATGGATTCACAGAATTGACTTTCTCTCACGCTCCTTCATCCCTACACCATTAAAAATGTAGGTTTCCTTGGGCCTAAGCCATGCAGGTAAAAGTAATTTATAGTCTTTTTCCAAACACCCCTTTTAAGTGTTAGCTGTAGAGCCCCTGAGAACTCTGGGACACTTTAAATACTTCACGGAGAATAAAGTGGATAGAAATCTAGCTGTCTAGAGTTTCTTCTACATGGATGAAATAGTGCTGTGGAGCTGTGTGGAGGGTACTGATGAGGATTGCATTTTGAGCAATATGTACGCTTTAAACCTGGTGGGATTGCCAAGAGCTACTCCCTTTCATTAAAATGCTTAACAATCTAAGAACACTATTTTTTAACCTATTCAGCAAGTCCTTTCATAGCAGCCCAGATAATAGGGAGGGTACAACCTGCCAAATCCACAGAATTCTACAGGTGTCTCAGAAAGAAATCTACAGAAGAAAGTGGGTGTGTTGCATCCTTCAGCCTGATTCAGAAAACTATCGCAGGTCTCCGTGTGGCCACCCCTTAGGCATGATGCTATGGTTTGTCAACCTATGTAATTGATTTTGACAATGTTTGATGGATAAGTTGATTGTATAAGTTTGGATGGAGACTCATCTCCCTTCCTGTTTACTGAATTATATAGAAATCAAGTAATTATGGTCATTTAGATATGACCTAGAATCAGGAAATACCACAAAGATAATCACTTTTGAATGTGTGTATTCCATTCCCCAAGTGAAATTGTCTTTTCTTCCAGCATAAATAAGAAATGGTTTACTTCTTTATCAATTCATTTATTTATTTGTGTATAAGTGTGTATGTGTGTGCCTGCACATGTGCTCACGCGTAAGCACGCACATGCAATGTTCTCATGTGTTTAAATATTAGTGCATGTGTATATCATGGTAAGAAGTTAGTCTCAGGTGTCACTGCTTGGGTACTGTCCACAGTATTGTTTTTGAAATTGTCTCTCACTGTCCTGGAACTCACTGACTAGGCTAGGTTTGCTGGCCAGAGAGTGCCACATACACTTCTCTTCCTGTCCAGTGCCTGGTACTGTCCTGTGCCCTCATGCCTGCTATTAAAATGTGGGTTCCAGGAACTGAGTGCAGATCCTCCATGTTCCTCTAGCAAGCATTTTATTGACTCTGCTCTCACCCTGGAACCGAGAAATTTATTTCCTCTAGAGACACATTAACCATGCCGCCCAGTGAACAGCTAGAACGAATAGATCCTTTTGAGTAATGGTGCCAAGCAAGAGTCATTTTTTCTCTTGTATTGCTCACCATCACAGCTGCTTCTGAAATACATGAATCCATTGCACTAAGGCACACAGAGTGGATCCCAGTTTTGCCATGCTCAGTCTAAGCTCATGCAGCTTGTTGACCTTCCTTTGATTATCTTTGAAACAGGGCACTGAAACCAGAAAGGCACAGTGCCATCCAGAGCTGGCAGCGCAGGTACATGCTGTCCAGAGGAAGATTCAGTGGCCATTCATTAATTTAAACAAACTGAACCAGATCTTAATCCCAGTCCATTTTAACTCCAACTTGGTTTGAAATTCCTTCCAAGCCCAATCAAACTGACAGAAAATTCTCTTTGGTGACTTATTCTCCCAAATCTCTTTTTCTCTTTCAAAAAAAATTATAATAGCACATCTGGGATCTATTACATGGTGGTATATATTTCAGCCTATGTTTCTACTAATGCTTCAGCAAACAGAAACCACATGAATGTTGACTGTTCAAATACAGTAGCTGTTGGTCTACCCCAAGTGAGGTACAATGTACATCTCAACATTGCAGAAATGAAAAAAAAAATGAATCTAACCTAAGTGAAATTTTTGCCCTAACTGTATTTGAATTGTAGTGAAAATAATGCATCTAACTTTTTTTTTTACTACTTTGAATAATGAGAAATTCTCATTTATATGAAAGGCACATTTACCAGCCAGACACACATCTGGATGTTAATATCAATACACTTAACCCCCAGTGACTTCAACTACTAGGAGGCTATTTTGTTGTTGTCCTCATAATTTCTCAAATAGAAATCTTAGTTCTTGGCCAATGTACCAGTGAGTCTCATAGTCACTTTGTCATGGACTTAGAAGGACACTCTGCCACAGGCATGAAGTCCACATGTCAAGAGTAGGGAGGCAGGAGCAGCTTTATGCCATATGTGCCTTCCCCTCCCCTTTTTGTTTCTAATCAGAAAAACTGAGACAAGTTTCCAGAAATCCTGGATCACTGAACATGGATCTCATGGCCATGGCCGAAGCATAGGGACACACCTCTGTCTGCAAGGGAGCCTAAAGGCAATGAAGTCTTGACTATTCCAGCCTCTGTGGTAGAGGCACAGGACGGGAAAGTGTGAGGATAGGGTGTTGGGTTAGCCAATCACCTGTGCCTGCCATCAGGAATCTCAAAAAGCCTCCTTGGGCTTGCTGTGACTCTTCCCAAACTGCATGCAGAAAGTAACCGGGGCAGCCACGTATGGTCCATGGGAGAACTTCAGAATTAGATTCCTAAATTTTAGGGCCCAGCTCTGTCCTCTCGTCACAGAGACAGCACAGACAGTCACTTCTCCTTGACCCACTATTTTCTCAGATACAATCACGCCATTACAAAGGTTGATTGCAAGAGTCAGAGGAAAGCCCAGTGGTTTCTGCTTATCCCATAACCCCTCTGTTCAGGACAAGGTGTAATAAAAAATAATCCATTCCCCAAAATTTTTTGACTTTGTTGTCATTATGTTGAGATCTCAGATTTCGTGAGTCAGATGTGCTCCATTGTATTATAAAGTCATGCACAAGACCTCAGATTTCTAATGGGCAAAACGCAATGGTAATTTCTGGATTATGTAGCTTTCCTATTGACTGGAGAAGTTTAATCTTTTATGGATTTCTCCATCTGCTATGAACATAAAGCTCTGCCATTTAAAAAAAGCAATTTTTGGTAATTGTGATGGCTATTCTTGGTTGTCAAATTGACTATATCTAGAATTAGCTAAACCCAAAGCATTTAGGTATACCTGTGAGAGATTTTTTTTCTTAATGAAATCATTGGAAGTGGGAAGACCCACTCTAACTCCAAATTTGTTGAGGTGGGAAGTCCTGCACCCTCCAGTGGCAGCCTAAATAAAGGACATGGAGGGAGGAAGCTCTTGTTCCTGGTCTGCTTGTCCTCACTGTCATTGGCAAGTCCAGACCCTCACTGGCATTAGAGCCGACTCCTTTAGGTTTCTAATGTATACTGAAGAACAGCTGACACATCCAGCCTCCTAAGCTGAGCAAATCCTGGACTTCAAGACTTTCTTTCCATCAAGAGACAGTCATTGTTGGACTAGTGAGAACACAGCCTATAAGCCACTCTAATATATCCTCCTATGCACACACACACACACACACACACACACACACACACTTATTCTATTAGTTCTCTTTCTCTAGAGCAGTATTTCTCAGCCTTTCTAATGCTGTGACCCTTTAATATAGTCCTTAATGCTTTGGTGATCCCAACCATAAAATTATTTTTGTTGCTACTTTGTAACTGTAATTTTCCTGCTGTCATAAATTTTAGTATAAATATCAGATATGCAGGATGTTTAATATGTGATCTCCAAGGGAGTCATGACTGGTCAGAACACCCTGACCAGTACAACAATCAGTGACAGTATTAGCTGTTACTCTATGGTGTAGATAGCATGAGCTATTCAGATAAACAGTGATGAGAGATCAAGTTTCTCCTCTGTGATCTCAAGAGCCAAAGTATTTGATGTAGAAGAAGGAAATGTGTACACAATGTGAACAGAGAGAGTCAAAGTCCCACAGCTCTGGAGCTGAAGTGGAAAATGCAACTACAGAGTCATTGGTTTACTAAGGATGACTGGCTACAAGAACTCTTCCAGTTGCCATAGGTACCATTGGGATCGCCATTGGTACTATCCAGTCATCATAGGTACCATCTGGTCACCATAGGTACTCAGTTGCTGTCTTTAAATATCAAAAGCCAGAGCTTCTCCAGAAAGAACTGATTCTACACATGAAATAAGCAATGTAAGATAAGCCTAGAACTTCTGTCTCCAGAATCTACTGACTACCTCAAGAGCATGCCATCTGCCAAAGGTCAACCTTGAGTTCAATAGAGTCGAAGAATTTCATGTATTAGATCCGTCAACTGTTTGCATTCATGAATTGGTAATGATTTGGGTGGAGATTTTATTTTTATACTCTGACTGGCAACAGAAGTAATTCATTGCCTTGAAAACCAAGTAAACAAAATAAGGCAAACATCTGTCTCATCTTTTACCTATAAACTGACTCTCTAAGTGGTCTAGGAAGGGTGCATCTTTATTAAGCATTCTAGCTGAAATCCAAATATAGACTAGATTTAGAATATCCCCATTTTAAATCTCTGCAGCCATTAACTCCCCAAAGGTGAGAGATCCAGATGCTCAGTGTAAATAAAAGTCATTCATGTGAGTCATTTAAACAGCTGAATAGGAAGTTTGTGGGTGTCTCAATCCCACTGCTCAGGTGTCCCTTAATATAAAGGGCAGAGAGAGATGATTGGCTGCATCATGGGTGCTCAGTAAGCATCATCTCACCACTAGGAATCTTCAATAGGCAGCGTGTGAGCAAGAGCAAAAGATGGAGGAAAAACTACCTAATCAAAGAGAATTAGGGTACCAAAGATGTGCCTAGGGCAATAGAATGGGGAGGCACAGGGAAAGGGTTACTCTAGGTTGGGACTGTGAGGAAGGACATACAGCTTAGGACATCTGGCCAGTTTCCATCTCAGGATCTGAAATGTTCAGGAGGATTGTTGACTTGCTTTGAGAGGGTTTTTTAATTCACATTTTATTGCACAGGTTTGTTTTGTTTTGCTTTATGAAAACGTGTTTGCTATCAGCACAGCCTCTGTGACCTGACCAGCAAACTGTGAGTCACATATTTCTATATATAAAACTAAATGTGGCATTTTTTTTTCTTAAGAAAATAGATAAGAAGAAAAATATGCATTAGGTTGAGTTAAATTTCCCTAAGTACTTCTACGAGATTCCAGTTCACAAAGAGCTCTTCCTTCCTTAGAGAAATTACCCTCAGGAGTATGTGCATGGTCCTTCTAGGATTGTCCAGCCTAATGGTTAGAAAACATTTACTTTTCAAAATCCAAAGCACATGGCATCCTCTACATAATTAAAAAGAAATACTAAACTTTCAATTCTCCACTCATTTTACAGGGAAAATACAGTAAGATGAATCCTCTGTGAGCACACACATGCACAAATTTATGAAGGCAGAGTGTGTGACTCTGTGTAGAGACAAACATCCTTGAAAAACAGTGTCATTTCTAACCAGAGTTGGAGAAGATCCCTTACCTAGAAGTTTCATTAAAGGCATTTTTTTTTATCAGAAATTTCAAAATCAAGATTTGTGCCTGAATCAGGGGTTTTTTGGAACTTTCTGGCTTCTGAAAGGAGACTCCTGGGCCTTTTTTGAATCTTTTGAAGTTCCATTTGTGCTTTATCTTCAAATGACTTGACACACAATCAGCCCGTTGATGTTGATGTCCTTTGTCTTGTGAAGTCTGCATTAGTTCACAATCCCTAAGCAGGCCTGGAGACAGAGGTTGAGCTCCCTGTGACATGGGGGCAGCTACTCAGGAAGTTCTCAGATGTGTGGCAATTTGAACTTTGGGCTGAACTATTGCCCAGTGGGATGCTTATGCTCTCAGCTTTGGGCTTCAAAGGCTGGGGACATCTGTACTCAGTGACCTTCATGATTGGCCTGACACATCTCTCCCATGGGATGGTGGGGCTGGGAGACCAGACTGACATGCCTCACTTACCTTCATTTTTCAAACCTAAGAGCCTGAATGTGTCTGAGACCTACCAAGAACAGACTCACTTAGATCAAGAATAGCCTTCCCACACATTATACTGGTCACCAACGGGTCATTGTACTGATTTGCCGTGATATCACTGCAGCCACCAAATGGATAAACACAATCATCTTGCTCTTATAGATTAGAGAAAGTCACCTGAATCTGGTGGAGCTGGAATTTGAACCCAGGTGCTGAGACCTATCACCCCCCTCCCTGTATTCTTTCCATACCCAGATGCTGATTTTTTTTTTCAGAATTCTATTTCTGTTCATAAGGTTTTTATGGCATCTGAGAATCAAATCCCATTTGTCATTTATATAATACATTTTCATGCAGAGAGGAAGTGACAGAATGATAGCAGAATGGCAGTCGAGTAAACTGAGTCAGTACTCCTGGTGCTGCATGAGGCCCCCGATAAGCATTTTGTCTCTTCTTCCTCTTGTCTCCATGCACTAGCATTATAACCATTTCTAGTCCTGTTTCTACCAAGCAGCAAAGAATTTCTCAGCTGTATCTATTTCCAAGGTTTATACCAGTGTGTGGCGAGAAGGTTGTATGCACATACAGTGCAAGCATATATGAACATTTATGTGTATGAAAGTGCACGTGAAGGCCCCAGATCAACTGCATGGGCTGTTCCTCAGTGGCTGCCCACCTTATATTATTAAGACATGTTCTTTGACTGGGAAGTGGGGTCAAGGATGAGATCAGGTTGGTTGGACAGTGAGTTGCAGGAATCTGCTTGCTTCTACCTCTCCAAAGCGACATCCATGTCCAGCTGTTTATCTGGGTGCTGAGCTTCAGACCCAGTACGCCATTGTTCCTTGGAAAGCTCTTTGCCAATGGAGCCGACTCCCCAGTCCCCACACTGGTCTGTGCATTCTCAGTTACTCTTGTGCATTTGCACACTTTTGAAAAGTACAAGAAAAAGACAATGAACACATTGGCTGCTTTTCTAGTCGCTAAACTCTAAGATTTTCCTTAGACTAACAACTCCCCTTAAGTGGGATGTGACTGAAAATAAAAGAAAAGAATAAGAAATTGGTTAGTTTATCTCATACACTTAGAGACTTTGTAACTGCTTTTATTTCACTTTTTGCTTACTGAAACGCTGAGTTTGTAGCCAGTCATAACCACAGACAGATCTTTTTTCTATAAACTTTTCCACCAGTGAATTTTCTCTTTCTCTTTCTCTCCTCCTCCTACTTTCTGGGTTATATAAAATCTACACCTCTCATTACTCAGAAATGACAGTAGGCAATCTAGGATCGCAATCAAGTCTGACCTGTTATCTTCTTGCTTACACTGATGGGAGACAATATAGATGTATTTGGCAGCAAGCAGTGATTTCTTGCTTCCCTCTTGCGTTTTCTATGAATCCAGAACTAAAATCCCATCTGGAAGGTGACACAGGACAAAGAACAATATTTTCTATGTGACAAGTTCATATGCACCGGGATGTGGATTGGGGAAACTTCGATGTTCTTGTGGCTCACAGGATGTCATCAAGGGTCTGTTTACAACAGGCAAGGAATAATCAGAAAGATTTAAAAAGGCAGAAGAATATAAGGAAAGGGAGATGTGGAGAGAAGAAAGCCATGCAGGAGCCAGAAAATAAAAAAATTAATTTTATGTACATTATGAAAGAAAGCTGAGATGACCTCAGCAGCGGAAGACAATGCTTAGACCCTATTGTCTTTGTGAAGATGCTTGACAGCCAGGTGTGAGGTCATTTCCAGAGAGGAGGGGAGAGCCATCCTAATGTGGACAGTACCACCCACAGGCTAGGGACCAAGGTGAATAAGAAGGTGAGCAGAACACCAAGGTTCATCCATGTGCTTCCTGACCTGGGCACAGTGTTAGCAGCTGCCTCAATCCTGCCGCCATGTGTTGCCCATCATGATGAGCTGTATCTTCAAATTGCTCGCCAAATAGTCTCCATTCCGTAAGTTGCAAAATACTTGTCTGATGAAAACTAATGGGTGGGGGGAGGGAGATCCCATGAATTTGAAAGAGAGCAAGGAGGTATACATGGGGGAGGGGTTGGAGGGAGGAAAGAGGAGGAAGAAATAATGTGACATGTTATAATCTCCAAAATTAAAGGAAAAAGTTAAAAAAGAAATTTACAAAGAAGATGAAATGGTGGTTTTGAGCTGAAAGGCTAGCACAGCCAGTCAATAAAGTGCTTGCCTTGCGAATGAAAGACCTGAGTTTTGAGTCCCAGAGCTCAGGTTAAAAAATCTAGATACGGTGGTGTGTACCCACACTCTCACTGCTGGGGAGGGAGAGAGAGGTGAATCCTGGGGGCTTGCTAATGAGTTTCAGATCACTGGAGTTCTTGAGAAAAAAAGCAAGCCATAACAAAGGGGACTGGACCTGGGGAACAAGAGTTGAGGTTGTCTCCTGACCCACAGATCTCTCTCTCTCTCTCTCTCTCTCTCTCTCTCTCTCTCTCTCTCTCTCTCTCTCTCTCTCTCTCGTGCACACACATACAATTTACAGCTTCTTAACCAGAAAAAAAGAGATCAACATAGTCCATGAAGCATAGTCAAAACTGTGACACAAGAAAGTCACCCAGAGAAGTGACATGAATCTCCTCTATGGACGGAGGTTAGCGCATCAAGAACAGATATAAATTCTCAGATTGCAGAGTCAAAAACAGAAGTCCAGCAGAAGCCATGGTGATTCTAGACATAATAGTTTCTTCCCTCAGAGGCTCAGCAGACTAAAAATTGTTTGGTATACAGCAGTGGTTCCCACATGTGAGCCCTGGATCACTGGAGGCATCAATTGGAAATGTGTTAGAAATACAAACTGTTAGACACCATTCCAGACCTACTGATCAGAAACTCTAGAGGCAGAGCCCAGCAGTCTGTATTTTAACAAGCCTTCCAGAAGAGTCTGAAGCATACTCAAGTCTGAAAATCACTGAGTTAAAGATCTGATTTCAACTGATCTCAGCTTTTGCCTCTGAGTAACCCTTTCCTGGAGTGATTGAGCATTAATCCCGTAACAGGCAGATTTAAGCTAATGGTGAAGGTATTGCTGAAGTTGGCCGGAGACTCACGTTCTCTCTGTCTTCACCTCTCATATAAATTCTTATCCAGAAGGGAAATCATCGTTTTATTTTTTTAAAAGGGCCTGTTGTTTTGTGGTGAAAGGAATGTTCTTCTCATTTTTAAGATGATGGCTTCAGTTATGAACAGGAAGTCTTGAGGTAGGAAATCTTTGACTTGAATTTTTAAAAATCATGCCCGGTTATTTTCTTTTCTTGAAAGAAAAAAGGCGCCACTGTGAAGAGGCAGCAGCTGACGTCAGAGGCAGACAAGTCACCATCTGAGAAGGCAACCCTGTGTGTGGAGCCATGGAGGAGTGCTCTCACACACAACTGCAGATTCCCCTCAGAGACAACAGAATGGATACAGATAACAGTGGCCCTTGAGATTTTGCTTTGGCCACAGGCTCTTTACAATGTCACCTGGCTTTTAAGATGAACCGCACCTGGAACAGCATGGGAGTATGCTGGAGTGGGTGTCTATATAATCTACAGTCTACAAAAGGTATTCCTAGAGCTCAGGACATATGTTCCAGAGCTTTAGCACTGGGAAGGATAGAGGAAAGAGAGCTCCTGGGCCTTGTTGGTAGAGCAGTCTAATTGAACTGGTGAGTTCTAGGTTCAGTGAGAGACTGTCTCAAAAAATAAGGTGGAAAGTGACTGGGGAAGACACCTGACATTTGACTTTTGACCACTACACACACATATACAAACAAGTACATACTCCATATATGTGCACCCACACACATACATAAACACACAAACACAATAAAAAATCTTTTCTATTCAATTCAGCATTAAATAGGAGAATTATTATTGTTTCCATTTCACAGGTAGGAAAACTAAGAATTATATTAGAGAAATGTAAGTCTTTCAGATGAATTAAAATGGTGGAGGTAGGTGTCTATGTTTTTCAGTGAAGAATCATTTTTAATTTCCAGTTGAAGAAGCTGACATCCAGAGGACAGAAATAATTTATCTGAACTCATAAAGTTTAGAGAGGGAGAAATACTATTCAAAACTACAGCTTCCAAGGCCAAGCTGGCTCTCCAGGTGAAACACATACTCTAAATTGGCCTATCCAGAAGGGATCATTGACCTCATATGCATCCCCAAACTACTTATAAATAAGTGCTTAGTTAAAATTCAATTTATGCCAACATATTTGCCAAGGCCGTCCAGAGAAATTGGGATAATACAGACATTAAAAAAATTATTATGGGAATACCATTATGGGAAGACATCTCATGACATAGCTTCTCAAGCTGGAGACCAGGGGAGCTGCTGGTGTAACTCCTCACCTGAAGCTGAAGGCCTCGCAACTATGGGGACCATGGATATAAGTTCCTAGAGTTCAAAAGCTAGAGGTCCCAGAGTTCTAATGCCCAACAGCAAAGGAAATGGACATCTTGGCAGAACGGTGGAGAGATGTGGAGAGAGAGAGAAAGGCTTTGCTCTTCTCTTCCTTCCTGCTGCTCCCTCAGTGCCTGGGCTGGTACCCTTCCATATGGGCTTGGGCTCTCTGCTTTATGAAGTCCACTGATTAAATGCTAATGTCTTTTCCCTAGATCCACACTGCCACCCTTCTTGGGTACCCAGACCATCCCAATGCAACCCTGTGAAGAGCCTGAAAGACAAGCACTCTTTCCTTTTGCTATTGAGCTGTGACCAAAAGCTGCACAGCACCCCAAGTGCACAGTGTGCAAACCAGAGCAGATGCCAAGCCTAGGAGAGGGTAACTGCCCACAGGACAGTCCCTTCAACAAGCTCACACGTCCAGTGGCTCAGGCTGACTCAGAATTTGGAGCCTCAGAGGGGACAGCAGCGGCTCCTCCAGGTCAGCTTCTGGCAGCTTTAACTCACAGTGAGCCATCTAAGCTCAAACGGGAGCTGGGATCAGCTGCTTTCTGCTTACACATGAATAAGGAGGTCTCAATGTCCCAGGAATGAAGTACAAGAGGAAACAGAAACGAGAAAGTTTGAAAGGTAAAAGCAGTAAGACAGGGCCTGAAATCTACGGCCTGGTTGAATCCATTCATTCTCTCCTTTGTGACAGGTTTAAACATATGCCTTCCTAATAACACCAGTTATGGTAAAATAGAAGGAAAATTAATTAAGTAAATAAAGCTGCAATTCCCAGTTATGAAAATAGCTGTTACTAGGAATTTTGGGCTTTGGCAGTTACAAGGAAAACATCTGTCTTTAAAGAGACAGAGGGGGGAAAGAAAACATTTTTAGAGGAGTAAAGTCTGAATCAAACACCTTTATCTCTGGTCTGACTCAGAAATGGACATGTGTCTCAAGTCAGGTCAATATGTTACTGAAGATTCTGAGCAGGGAAATGTATACACTCAAAGGACACATCTGGAAGAGATGACCCGTGGTCCCCAGGGCTGTCAAGAAGGGAGACAGGTGACTATTATCTGGGCCACGGGATTCTAGCAAGTTCCAAAACAACAAAAAGCAAAATGAAATAAACAGAGGACTCAAGGTGTGTGTGACGACTCCCACACTGGAGGGCCAGGGCCTTCAGGACAGGAGTGGATGTCCCAGGGTGTCTGTCTGGCACTATGTTTCCATCCCTTTTCTTGTCATGGTGACAGAATACATGACAGATGTCAGAAGAATTTGTTTTGGCTCATCGTTCTGGTCCACCTCATTAGGGAAAGCATGGAGAGGTCTACAGAGGGGCAGCATGCTGTGGAGGTGCCTCTTACAGTTTGGTAGGTCAGGTAGCAGAGAGATTGGGCCCAAGTCAAATTAGGCATCACCTTCATACTCCTGGCTCTCACAGCCAGCAGCCCACTTCCATCAGCTTCATCTCCTAAAGGTCCTACAATCTTCCAAAACAGTGTCACCAGCCGGGGACAAAATGTTCACACACATGAAATCTCCCTACAGGGAGATCTCACATCAGAACTGACTGGGAGAGATTGGGAGGAGGGAAGGGAGGGGGAACAAGGGGATACATAGATACTGTAACAAACAGCAAAGAAGCTCAGCACAGGAAGAAAACAGAATCTGGGTTTCTCCATGCTCCTGGCTACAAGTTTAACATGGGTATAGGTCATCCATTTCTGAGGCTAAATTTAGGGGCCAAGACCAACACTCCACCAAAGATTTGGGAACATGCAGCAAGACAGGAAAAGGGCTAGTGAGTGCATCAGGGCTTAGCTCAGCACAATGCCCCAGCCAGTCACATGTGCAAGACCATCCAGGCCAAGGGCACAGGCTGCTCTCCTGTGGACTGGCGCACACTGAACCAGTGAGGTACTTCCAGGGAGTGTGGAGGAAGCGTTAGCCCTTTATTAGCTTAAGTACTTTAGCAGAGCCTCGATTACAGCCAAACCAGGACATTTTCAATAGCAAGCTTGCAGTAGCTTTCCAAAGCCTTGAGGCTTGCCTGTGCTTCAGTGGAGAGGCAGGCTGGGTCAGGTAAGACTGAGAACCAGAAAACAGCCGTGCAGATTTTGAAGCTTGTGTTGGATGAGATTTTTCATGCCTTTCTGCTCTGCAGACATTCTGCAAAACTACAGGAATAGATGGCATCCAACTCTGGGAGACTGGCTCTTGCTGAATTAGCTGCCTCCTTATCTTGAAAGAGCTTCAAGGTCTGATTGAAGAAACCAAAACAAAAACCCACTGGGTTGGATTTAAACTTGAGCACAAATTTAACTTGGCCAAGCACTGAAATGCTTGGCCTCTCTGAGTTAAATCTCTAAGCAGGGGGCAGGGACTGAACTAAGCCAACACTGGAAGCTTTGTGCAGAGAAATATTATTGAGTGGAATGAAAATCCCAATGCTATTCAGAGGAGAAGAGCTTGAGACATGGGAAGAGCCTTTGGTTTGAATCCCAGCTCTGCCACTCACTAAATGCATGGATTTTGTTAAGTCACTATTCGGTTCTGGCCATTGGTTCACTATCAATAAAATGGAACTCATAAAATCTTGTTTGAGGGCTGGAGAGATGGCTCAGTGGTTAAGAGCACTGGCTGCTCTTCCAGAGGTCCTGAGTTCAATTCCCAGCACCCACATGGTGGCTGTGGTGTGCTTGATATATATACATAAAAAAAATAAATATTTAAAAAAAGCCTGCTTGGGGAGTTTTAGAAGCATTCCAAAAGTTGATGTGAACAAAACAACTGGTACATGATTCATCTAATAAAAACAAAAATAAGCTAGAGAGGGGCACAAAAGGTAGAGTGATTATCTCACTAGCATGAGGGCCCAAGTTTGATCCTCAAAACTTACATTAAAAAGCTAGGTATGGAGGGGTGTTTATAATCCGGTGCTGACGCACTGGGACAGAAAAATCTCTGGGGTCTGCTGAGCCAGTCTAGTTGAAATGTATCTTTTTGGTTGGTAGGAAACCCCAACTCAATAAACAAGGTGGGCGAGTCCTGTGGGTTGACAACCAAGGTTGTCTTGTGGCCTCCAGCACATGCACAAATAAATACAAATGAAACATTAGCTCAACAAGTACCTATTGTGTATTACATGCTACATATTACATTAGCTGTGAGAAATATACTGGGGAATGGACCAGGAATCAACATCCTCTACCCTCACAAAGCAGATAGCCCCTTAGAATCACATCCATGAATACATCATCAACCAATGAGCAAAGATCAAAGTCAGCAGTAGGCTGGTTGCATAACAGACCCTGCAAAGGCTAAGGCTTGCTTTCCCCCATTCGCCTCTCGTCCACTGCTGATCCCAAAGCCACCATTCTCCAAATGTTTCTTGCATCTCATTTCTCATAGGTTGTTAAGGAGAATTCAGCTCTCCCAAGCAATGCTTCACACCAGGTTGCTTTTTCAGTAACAAAGGCCCTGAGTGAATTAGCTTTATCTCTGTGGTAAATCTTGCAAGAAATAACTTAAGACTCCTGAAGTGGGAAGCCAGCCTTCAAATGGATACTGCCCAGTTTCTCATTGCTCATCTCTGTTGAAGGTGGACTTGATGAATCACACATCCTGGGGCAGTCAATCATCACCCCTAAAGCCAGCTCCAAGAATTAGGGCTTCCTGCCCAATCTACACCCACCTGGCGCCAGGTAGATGTGGGAGCCCCAGGGAAACATGCCTGATGGTGTTGAAGAGCCAAAGAACGGGAAAATCTCACCCCAATCTCATGAGATGCTAGCTTGATGAGGCAGGTAATGTTGGTCAAGCCTCGTCTAATGTCGGGCTCACTATTTTCTCCTTCACAAATGGAGATTGTCTAGGGTGAGCCCAGGCACAGTAAAGTCTTCATTTAGATCACATGGTACAAATGTCCGATAGCTTTGAAATTTGCCTTTTAATTTACCTATCTACATTCACAGTTTCGATTTAGATCTTATCATGTGTCTGGATTATTGCAATAATTTAACAAGAGTCTCTTGCTTCAGTGTTACACATATGGTTCTTTTAACCCACTTACTTCATTGCTTCTGTATTTAAAGCATCAGGTAAGATAACTGTCTTCTGTGTAAAAAGTCTGGAGATGGCTCTTGTCTCCAGGATCAAATCCAAAACCTCTAGCATGACTTGTGGGGTATACTGAGGGTTGCTCAGTCACAGCCTTCTCTTCTCCTCCTCCGCCTATGTGGCCAGTCAAAGGGAGAAAGGAGGATCATTGTAGACAGTCCTCTCAGTGAGTGTGTTCATGTGACTTGATTCCTGTCAATGGAATACAATGGAAAGCTAACTGGAACTTCAAGGATCGACTTCTGTCATCGTCAGAAGAGAGAGGGGGTGAAAGAAGGCCTGGTATTTGGGTGACTCTGAGGGGAGACACTAGGTAACTCACCCCAGGTTGTCTGGTACTTCCTCACCATTAGCATGTAAACTCCCACATTAGCACTAATGCAACTGGAAAGGCTGGCCCTGGCTGGCTGCTACAGTTTGAAGCAGATTGTCCCTCAAGCCCATGTGTTAAGGCTTGCTCCTCAGTTTGGTGGTGGAAAGCTCCAGAATATAGGGCCTAGAGAAAAGTTGTGAGTCACTGTATGATGGGATGTTAATCTTGTTTGTCATTTCTATTTCCCAGAATTTTATATATGCTAACTCAAAGGTGTGTGTGTGTGTGTGTGTGTGTGTGTGTGTGTGTGTGTGTGTATTTTGTTGTTGTTCTGTTTTTTGCTTCTTTTGATTCAAGACCTTGGAGGATGACTCATCTTGCAGGCATGAAGGCCTGAGTTTGATTTCCTGAATGCATGGCATAGCCTGGCATGGTGGTGCATGCCTTTAATTCCAGCACTAGGGAGGCAGAGGCAGGTGGATGTCTGTGAGTTCAAGGCCAGCCTGGTCTACAGAGCAAGTTCCAGGACAGCCAGGGCTACAAAGAGAAATTCTTTTTTGGAAAAAAAATGCTGGGGTGTATGTGTGTGGGGGATGATGCATCTTTGTAGTCCAGTAAAGGGTGTGTGTGTGGGGGGGGATGATGCATGTTTGTAATCCCAGCAAAGGGGAGGAAGAGAAGGGCACCCCACAGGGTTCACTGATCACCAGTCTAGACTAAATGGAGAGAGGTCCAGGGAAAGACCCTTTTTTTTTTTTTTTTTTTAAAAAAAAAAAAAAAAAAAAAAAAAAAAAAAAAAAAAAAAAAAAAAAAAAAAAAAAAAAAAAAAAAAAAAAAAAAAAAAAAAAAAAGACCATTTAGTGCCAGGAGCAGGGCTCAGATCTAAGAATAATCTAGGGAACTGACATCTCAGCGCCCATTCCCTACAGAGGAACATTTTACTCAGCCTTGATACTGGGGGGAGGGACTCACCAGACTGGACTGACTCACCTTGGGATTCCTTGCCCTCCCTGGGGAATGGACGGGAGGAGTTTGAGGGAGGAGGGGAGGAGGGGAGGGAGGGAGAGCAGTGGTGGGCATGGAAAAAAAACTTAAAAAAAAGAAATTATAAAAATTAAGATCATGAAAAAATACCCCTCTTCTGGATAATATTAAAATTCAGCTTCTCATTTAGGTACCGAATAATATCCAAAGAATAGCCTTCTTTCCAGTGTAACTTCTGGAGGGACTCTCAGCTATGATGGGCCAGAAAGCCCTGGATGTAACTCTGGACCACACTGCAGTGATATCTATCAGTGCGGGGAAAGAGCTAATTTCCTTGAAAGGACATTGCTTCCCGTCTCACTTCCATCCTCCATGACTTCTTGCTTTATCAAGGCCCATATCATTCATGAATTTTTTTTTAACCTGCCTCTTTATTGTTCCTCAGATTTGAGTTCTATAACAGAGATAGTAAATTTTAGCTTTATTTGGAAAAAAAAGTCAACAAATTGAAATTTTAAAATAATGGAGTACCTTAAAAATAAGGTAGTGAATTTCTCCAATACCAGAGGCATTCTGGGAGAAATCTATAGCCTGTTAAAGGGAAGGCTCATGGACAGAATGGGATTAAAACATACTCTTTAAGACCCACCTCCATCTCAAACCCCATCAGTTTATTACCAGCTGGGAGCAAGCACAGAGCAGATTCTTCAGAGCAGGAGCAAGCAGGGAAAGGCCAAGAGGAAAGAGATCCGCCAGAGCCTGACTTCAAGACTAAATCCAAAGCAGTCTGGTATCTTTAGCCAGTGTGTGGTTTGAAGGACCAGGTTTGTTAGCCCCGGTCCTTCATCATGGTTCTGAGACAGAAAAACCATGCTTATCAGAAACTGAGTGTGAGATGGCTAATGTTTATTGTCAACTTGCCAGAGTCAAAGATTACTGAGGAGACAAGCCTCTGGTGCACCTGTGAAGATGTTTCTAGATTTGAAATCGACAGGCTGCAAGGTGAAGAGACTAACCCTAAATGTGGACAGCACCATTGCAAGGTCCGGACTGAATAAAAGGAACAAAGCCAGCTGGGCAGAAGCAGTCAGCTGTTCCCTACCTGAGATGATTTCTGATGTCACCTTTGGCTCCTTCCTCAGGGACTTTTCTTCCGTGACTGGAGCCTTCCTTCAAGTTGCTTTTATAAAGAGCAGATGAGGAAACTGAGTCCAGGCAAGTGGAGCAACAGTCAGAGCTTCCCGAGCTAGCTCAGGAAGCTACTTCTTTACCCTTAGAATTACATCCAGATACCAAATGACAGTCCAGAAGTGGAAGAAACTCCCCCAGGGGGTCATTGGCCACATTGACCTTCTAATGCCTTCCCAGCAGGAGATCCCTTCTGTCATCTGTGCACAGCAGGGAATGTTGCTTGTCCACACCAACAGTCTTTCCATTTGCCTCTTCCAGATCTTTCTGCCACAAAAGCCTGATTCTTTTTCCCATATAGGGCTTGGACAGGTGGTGGCCATCTTCCTCAGAATGGCCTTCTCAGACCCAGAGCTTGTTATTAAACTGACTCTTCCATCTCCAGACAAAGTAATTGGTTTAACCTTTCCCCCAAAGGACAACTACCTTCTTGAGTATCAAATGCCCTTTGCATGTAAAAGGGAAATTCCAGAGCTTCCACTTAACAGCCCCCCTCCCAAAAAAAGCTCTTTCCAAAAGCAGCATGGCTTTTAGCAAGGGAGCTCTTCAAGGAGCCCATTAGTTATCTGGGAAGATCAGCAAGAACAAGGCCAACCTTTGACCCAAGAGTGGGCTTTGCAGGGAAGAGAAAAATCTTCTCTTGACACTTGAGGTGCCTATTTAAAGTATCAAAGCAGACCTTGGCCTCCAGGTTTTCCCAGCATCCCTCAGTTCCTACCTGTTACAGGGTACTCCTGGCTGGCATACCCCATCCTCTACCTTGAACTTACCAGTCCAGGGTCTGGGCTGCCCTTCCCCAAGGGTTCTTCCCTGTGCAATCCAGCCATTTGGTCACTCCCTCCTCTGTACCTGTGGCCTCCTGGCTGCTTCCCTCCCCCAGTTCCCCCCTCCCCCATGGCCCAGCTCAGTCTGGTCTTGTCCACTCTAGACTCTCCCAAATGTGTTCCTGCCTCTGGCGATGCTCTCCCTTTTATCTACAATAAACTGTCTTTTCCACCATATTGAGTCCTTTCCTTTTTACTTCTTTTTTTCCATGTCCTGAAGTCCATTGCTGGAAACACTTTTGCAACCTCACCTTTGCTTAACTAAGGATTTTTCAGAGCACAGAGGCCTTGTATCTTCTCAGCAGAAAAGTCCTGAGAAGAACCTCAGCTGTTGTGACTCAAACTATCTTTTCACTGGGCAGATGTGAGTTCAACAGTCTCCTTCCTAATGGAGTTGGAGAGATAGCTTGGGAAGTAAGAGCATTTGCTGAGCAAACGTGAAGATCTATGTTCAAATCCCCAGCATCCATGTGCTCATGCTTAAAGGTCAGAGAGGATGATTGCTGGAGCTCACTGAATGCCAGTCCAGTCTCAAGTTCAGTTTCCCCTCAAGGGAAAAAGATGGTGAGTGACAGGGAAGGGCCTGAGTCCTCCTCTGGCCTCCATGCACCATGTGAACGAGCACACACACAAGGACATACATCACACAGCAGAAAAATTAATTAATTGAAAAGCAGCTGTTTCCCCAAGCATCCATTTCTCCCATAAGAGAAAATGGACATTGCTAGGCATTCGATGGTCACCGTAAAATTTACAAATTATAATTTACATAGTATCCTGAAAAGACTTTATGGCCTGTGATACATGTTTCCATGGGCAGGGATGTTAACACTGCAGCCTTAAGAACCACCCTTACAGGATGTCTTCCAAGCCAGCAGGTGCCCAAGATGAAGAAAGAGATAGTTTTTCTTAAAGTGTCCCACACTGGCCCCAGCAGGCAGGGATGACTGAGAGGCTGGGAGAGTGTGTGCACATGCAGGTTTGTGTGTGTGTGTGTGTGTGTGTGTGTGTGTGTGTGTGTGCTTCCTGCCCGCTCCTTTTTGTTCCTCCACACCTGCCATGTGAGGTGTCAGACAGCAGAGTAAACAAACCTCTCCCAAGCATCCCTTTTATCCCTGCACCTGCAGGGTCCCACTCGCTATGATCAGAGCCCAAGGTACAAAAGCAACCCTTGTTTCTGGGGCCCATATCTGCATTGAGGGACCCCAGACACTGCTGATCCCTAAACAAGAGGGCTTGGAACCCCCAGCTTTTCTGCAGTCTCACACCCCCTCGGAGTTCCCTGGTATCTAATATCTGAGTCAGAGGATGCCCAGTGTTATGTATTTAGTCTGGAATAGGCAGGGTGTCCCCTTTTGTGAAACGTTTAGGCTCTATGCTTCTTATCCAAAAAAATACCTGAAACCAGAAGTGCTTCAAATTCTGAATTCTCTTGGTTTCAGAAAACTCTCAGACCCACAGTGATCTCTGGGGAGAAGGGATATGCTTAGGTAGTTAAGTTTCACAGAGGCCTTATACATAGAGCTCATTTATACAGTGCTGTTAGCGCATCTGTATTCTGACCACAACCCCTCATGTAAGGTCAGATGTGAAATTTTCCACTGATGCTCAAACAATTTGAGGATGTGGAGTCTCTTGGATTTTGGACTTCAGATGCAGCAGAGCTCTCCAGGTCTGCTGGTAGGTCAGAACAGCAGAGGTTTGGAGCTCACTACCCTCAAAGCAAGCTCTGTCCACATGCATTCAACCCCAGAAGACACATGAGCTGGAAAAATAAGTGACCGCTGACTTTAGGAATCAGGCTTCAGGATGCTTTGCTGATGAAGACATTGCCAATAACTCAGCCTAAAAGATCAAAAGACTCAACTCTCTTTGCTATAATCTTAATGTTACAAAAGAAAAGATTTAACTTGTTTTCTTTCTCTGTTTGCAGAGATTTATAGCATGTCTCTTTTTAAAATTTATTTTATGTGTGTTGGTGTTTTGCTCATATATCTGTGTGAGAGTGTTGGCTCCTGGAGTTACAAACAGATGTTAGCTGCTATGTGGGTGCTGACATGTGGGTGCTGGGAATTGAACCCGGGTTCTCTGGAAGAATAGTGAGCCATCTCTCCACCCCGTTAACTTGTTTTCTTTATTGGATTCTATTTATTTATTTATTGTGTCCTGGGGTGGGTGGGTGGAGTGAGATACACAGGTAGAAGACTCAGAACAACTTCCAAGAGCTACTTCTTCTCAGGTGGATTCTGGGGACTGACCTCCTGTCCTCAGGCATGGAGGTAAACAATTTTACAGCGGAGCCATCTCACTGCTCCCAGAAAAGAGATGGTATGAAATCTAGGAGAGTTTTCTTTATCAGAGAAAATTAATTTCAGAATCTTGGAAAATATAAAGGTCTTGGGGGGGGGTACAGTGCTTTCTTAGTACACACAGAGCTATGGTGGGGCAGGGAGAGAGAGAACATTATCTCTTTCCTAAGAAAATATCCACTGACATTTAGATGTTTAAAACCTAACAGCTCTACACTTGGTAAGTTTAAAAGCACTAGACATGGATGTCAAGGGAAAATATCAATACATATAAATAAGCAAACCAGGAGGTCATATGCCTGTGTGCTTCAGGGAATATTAGAAAACAAAGACAGAAGATATGGGGGGGGCACTTGCATTGTAGATACCCAGGTGATGATATGGACCATATAAAGTTCAGATGCAGGATAAAAATCCTGATGCTCGGTGGCTGAATGACCCACATAAAGCACAGGCAGAAAGGGACATAATAGCCAATAAGGAAAATTCATGGAGTGAGAAAATGTCCAATTCTGTAATCCAACTGGAAAATACAAATTAAAGTGATGTCAAATTTACATTTGGCCTTGGAAAACAAAATTTTAATAATTGTAAGGATGAAAGGTCATGGAGATCATTAGTGAAATGATAAATATGTAATCCTCAGGGAAAGAAATATGGCCCTTATGAAGGCTTATGGGCCTTCACATATACTTACTTCTGACCTAGTGGTTTCGTGTGTGCATTTCACATCTGAAAGGGGTATTTTACAACTGGGGAACAATAAGTTCTCTGTAGATTCGATTAACAGCAGGCCAGACTTCAAGTAAATCATGACACACATACCCGATGCAATAGTATAGCTATTACAATAGAAGTTATAAGGGAATTTAAATAAATTCAGAAAATACCTATCCTGAATATTAAGTGCAAAGTAATACCACCATAGTCTATGCAATACAATTCAAATAATGTACAGTAATGAAACTTGAAGCAATATCAAAAATTAACATAGCAGTTTATTTTACTTTGCATAATTTGAGTATAAACTGCTTTATAGTTTGTTCAATGTAGAGTTCCTTAAGAAAGAGGCTCACTTTAAAAGTTTTCACATTGAAACCACTGCGGGTAGGCATACTTCCTGTTGGTACTCTATTTATGGTCCAGGAAGGATGGATGTATGGCCAGACGTCAGGGGCAAATACTGTTAGTGGCCTTTCAGACAGGCACCTGTCATTAACATTATCTTTCTGCAAATTGACCTCACATTTGGCCTTGGATGGTGCCTGGTGTGTGTGTGTGTGTGTGTTTCTGAAGATGGGAAGGGGGGTCTTCTGAAGGTGATTCTCTGAGGTATTGCTCTAAGGAGGTGATGGTGAAGCAGGCAGTGTAGGGGAAGGGGAAGAACTGAGGGATAACTTGATCTTGGTTTGGTCAACTTGGTCCCGGTAGTTCTGGTCTGTGTAGGTCTTAGTTGCCAGTAGCTTTCTGGGGTCTTGTTAGTGTCTATCCTGCAAAGAAGGGAAGAGGCCGGTATGCCGGCAGCCTCACATTAGCAGAAAGGCTCATAAAAAAGAACTCAGAGCTTTAGCCTAGAGTTCCTCTCATCTCTCCTGTTGCCTACACATCGCTGACTTGCCCTTCTTAGGTTGGGACTCCATGGCTGAACCTGCTTTATTGTCCCAGAACAACTCACCAGGAGCCAGGCATGGGCAACCTCGGGACCACCTGCCCATGCAATGTGGCACACTTACATAGGGGAAGATGTGGACTCTGCTGACCACTGACAGACCTTGGATAGAAGAATCCAGGCCTTCAGCCCACTGAGCATCCTCACTTACCCGTGAGCCCAGTGCAGGTCTTCTGTCCTCTTTGAACCTATGGCTACCCCACCAGAAACACAATGGTCATCCCAAAGCTAAGTAGAGAGAAGAGAAGGATTCTGTTTCCAAATGTTTTCAAGCAGTAAGAACAGAGGTGAAGCAGAGGTGTTTTCTAGCTATCTGTGTTCTTTTCCAAGGGTCATCAGCTCAAGATCTGTCAGCAGCAATGTTTACTGAGGGTAGGAAAAAAAACACAGTGAAAAGTATTCTGGTCAGCCTATTGTGAATGAAGGAGAAGTCATGGGCAGATGTGAAGAGTTCAGAGAGTGAGAGACTGGGATGTCTTGGGAATGGAGTGTGCTGGGAGCAGGAGACACTGTCGGTGTACTGTCTATAGAATTCAGTTTATCCTGAAATTAGCCAGGCATTATCCACAATTCTGTGGAAAAGATCATATGAGTCAGAGCAAAACATGCTAACAACCACCTGGAAATGTGATGACCAAATTTTAAATCAGCATTTTAATTTTGAACTTAAAGTTAACCCTCTGCTTTACATTAGGAGATCATCAGTATTTAACGCTCTGTACCCATCTTCTGACTTAGCATCCTTGGTTCCTTTTCTGTGTGGCTATGACACACATCCCCCTCCTTCAGAAACCTCCCCTTATGCACCTCAAAAATCTCTTTTATCCTGAAAAACATTATTAAAGGGCAGTGTTCCTACACATATATCAACCCCCTTTCTCCTATTCTCCATTCACGGCAGCAGGGCCTATTATAGCCTACTATAGTTGATCATGTTAGGAAACACACTTGTTAGGAATCTCTCCCCTTTACTTGGAAGTTAGAAATAATCTATCTATCTATTTATCTATCTATCTATCTATCTATCTATCATCTCTCTATCATCATTCACTTATCTATAATCTATCACTTATCTGTCTGTCTGCCTGTCTGTCTACCTTTACCTCTCTTGAATGCATGTGCACATGTTTGTGCTGAGGTTGCACTTGCCTGTACAGAGGCACATGTAGAATTCAGAGACTGATCTCGGGTGGCCTCCTTTGTGAGTTCCTGCCTTATTTTTTGAGGCTGGCTCTCTCACTCAACCTGGAACTCACAGTTTGTGTAGGCTGACCAACCAGTCAGCCCCTTGGATCTGCCTGTTCCAGCTTTCTTACTGAGAACCAGGTTACATGTAGGCACACTATACCACTCTTCTTGTTTAAGTATAGATGCTGGATATTTCAACTCATGCCCTCATGCCTTCACAGTAAGCAATTTATAAACATGCCATCACCAGCCATTGTCTCAGCCCCAGAGACATATTTACCTTTGCATTCCCTCCAACTGGCTGAATATGTTGAATTATCAGATGGACAAATTGATGAATGAAACAATTTTCATTTTAAATTCCTCTGTCTGTATAACCCTGCCAGGCTGAAGCTTCATGTCCATATCTGCTGTTGACTATCTCCTTCTGAATCAATGGCTAGACTGACTGATGCTTTCAGTTCTGCACTGTAGCTGTTGCTTGAATGAGCACAGGTGAGCTCAGGGAGAGAGCTGCTCATAGGGCCTTGCCCAGTTATTGGCAGCTGGCTGTGCTTCTGTAACTGTGATAAGTGTGCACTTTCTAAAAAGATTAACAGCTGTCACCATGGTTACTGACTCCGCCACTCCTCATGCTCTGGAGACAGAAGCATTGCACGCATTTCCAAACTGAGGCACTGATGGATTTGATATCTTGCCAAAGATAAATGACTAGCTAAAAATGGGCATGGGATCCAGAGGGGCTAATCAAATGATAGATCTGATCCAAATCCAGGTGACTCTTGAGCCTGAGTTGGGCCAGTTGGGCATCCTTCTGTCTGTCACACAGTACCATTTACTTCAAGTTCCCTGTGCTTGACTCTGCTTAACCAGGTTCCCTTTGTCCATTGCTTAACACTCATCATCTCCTCCACCCCTCCAAAGAAAAGCATTAGAGAGAGGAGCTCAACTTCAGTGTGGGAGTTAGCTAAGAGGATGATGGAGAAATGGCATATGTTGCATGAAAGGGGACGGATACCTTGGACCAATGCAGGACCAGAGGCTGACAAGTCTTGGAACAGGTTTTTGTAAATGACCCAGAAGGAATAAGAGTAGATAGTTGGGATGAAGAATAAGAAGATTCCTAGGTTTGGGAACATAACCTTGATGTGTTTGGGGGAAAATATGGATGGGATCAAAGAGTCAAGCTGCACCATTTCTTTGAGGCTTGGTGGACACTCAATGTCTAAACTGTAAGTTCTACACTAAAGGGAAACACGGAGGAAGTGTTGGGTCAGAGCACCCAACATGATATGGGGTCTGGGAGGCTACAGCACTGGCATTTAGGAGTACCAAACTAATTTATCTGAACTCAGGTCAATTATCAATAAAGAAGCTGATATATACTCTATAGGTTCCTAAGGACACTAACTGAGATTCTATAGAGAGAGCATCAAGTACAAAGAGCACACAGTAGGTGTTTGATAACTTTTAGTTTCACTTCATCTCCTATAATTTGAATATTAAGTGCTTCTCAGAGAACCGTGGATTAGAGACTTAGTCCTCAGGGTATCACAGTTGAGAGATGGTGGACCCTTAAATGGAAGGAGCTTAATGGGAGATCTTTAGGTCACTGGAGCTATGCCTTTAAAATATATTAGGGGATTTTGGTCCCTCCCCCTTCACTCTTTTCCTTCCTAAAGATGAGATGAATGAGTTGCTTTAATACATGCTCCTACCATGATGTGTTGGCTTAAAATATAAGGTCAGTGGACCATGAACTGAAATCTCCCAAATAATGAGCCAAAGCAAATCTTTTCCTTTTATAACTTGTCTCTTGCTAGAAACTTGGCATCTTTCTTTGCTTACTTTCTTTGATAATTCTATCTTTCAGCTGTTTTATATAGTAGAATCCATGTCTCTAAGTTACATATTCTATCAGAGAAGGACTATGTCTATTATTGATTTTTGTTTCTTGATTCATTCATTCATTCGCTCACTCCCTCATTCATTCATTACATACTGTTTACTCCACGGCTGATATTATGGAGTTGGTCACTTGGTAGAAATGATGAATAGTAAATGTATGTGTATTTTAAAAAGCTCTTTCACTGGCAATCAGTGTGTGAGGCTATGTCACAGTCCATTTGCAAATCCAAAGAGTGTTCCCTGAGAAGACATGGTGGAAGTCTGATCTTCACATGGCAATTCAGAGGAATCATTTTAAAAAGAGAATCTCCCTTCTCTCCATTAGTTATTGAATATACAGCCTTAACTTCTACCCATTATTCCACAGGGGATCTCCACTCCTCCCGCTGGCTATTGAACACACAGTCCTAAGCTCCACCTGGGGCATCATTTCTCCGTACCTTTAGCACACTTTTAGAGGAATAAATAATTTAATCTATTTCATCTATAAACTGATAAAATTTTTCAGTTGAAAGTATTTTTCACTTATAGCAGTAATTAGTACATCTTCACTTATGAAGGTATTTTAATAAAACCAAGACTAATCAGGACATAGTGCATTTAGAATATTGATCTCTCAGCCTCATAGCGTGCTCCCAGTCAACACCTTGATAGTAGACATCTTTCTAGAATGTATGTAACATATGTAAAGGGTGTAGTAGGTACCTGAGACAAGATTGCTGCATGCTCCACCAGTTTATCCTGTGCTGTTCTAATGTCAACTTTAGATTCCTTCAATTTCCTTCTGAGAATCCAACAATAGAAGGAAAACATTTGCATGAAATTGAAGCCAAGGATGGCTGCTTGTGGGACTTGAATTCTTTCCTAAGGTTTATGTTGGCGAGTGTTAATTATTGCAGGCTTTACATAGGAGAGGAAGGTATGTGTGCACTTTAAATCCACCCCAGTGGCTGTTCTTACATCCTACCTCCTGCCCACTATTTTAAATTCCTTTTACTCCACTTTTAGCTCCTTCTTCTCTTTGGGCCACTTCAAACTGCAGGAGCTCAGCAGTGTCAACTCAAGAGAAGTCAGTTTGGGAGATCTTTGCTGAACAAGCACATCCACCCACAGGCCTTGGGCAGACACAGACTACAGATGTCCAGGGCTGTGGTGGACATCGAACTATAAGGAAGGAGGAACCACGCCAAGGACGTTGTGTTCCATCTATAATCAAATCCCACTACATAGTGAATTCTTTAATTCAGAAGATTGAATAGGATGGTACTTTAAAAAGAGCTACAGCTGGTTAAATTTAAGACCTGAAAAAACTCCATTCTAATAATACCTCCTGGCCCTGGGCCGGCCACATCCTTCTGCTGGGGAGCTGGCTGAGTTCTCTACCACTTTGGGCCATATCTCAGTGTGACTGGCAGTGAGATGCTTTCTCTGCATTGACCTTGACAATATGAAGCACTTAATGGAATAACACTCTGCTGACACGCCACAACTGTATGAGTGGCCTGTGCTTGCTGATACATCTCTGGGTTATTGTGTAAGAGATCTTGCTATATTTGTGAGTGGTTTGGCCTCAGTCATGAGCCTGGCATTTCTCCCCTATGATTCCACCATGTCCATCGATCCTTTCTTTTTCTTTAAAGATATTTGTGAGTGCATATCTATCTTCCTTGTGGCTATTTATCAGTTTTACCTTGAGATATTTTAGGAGATGTAGTGGTATTTTCTCCAATTTACTTTGGAACATAGCTAAGTCTGGCCCTGAACACTGCTTAGTTTCATTCACAAAAGAAGTCAGCAAATACTTTAGAAGGGTCCTTCATGAACAGAATACTCTGTCAAGTAGTATTCTACTTGGAAAGAGCATGCTGGGAAATTCTAGGTTCCATGGATTAAAACACTGATCACACAAACACTTCCCACATTTTTCTGTTCCTCCCGTGAGTCTAACTTGACTGTGTTTGGGCCTCCTACTTAGAAATCTCAAGACACTAGCATCCTTGAGGTTTCAGAAGGCACAAAAGAGCTACTCGGAACTGATGAGGTGAGAAAAATAACCAAGTGTATCCATTCAGTAAGAAACAGAGACAGAGCAGAATGTAGGTGAACCAGGGTAGAGCAGAGATGATGAGATGATTCTGAAGTGTGTGTGTGTGTGTGTGTGTGTGTGTGTGTGTGTGTGTGTGTGTGTCCCTGAGACCTGTCTCTTAGTCTCTTCTCAGTTAACAGCCAGGATAATGCAGGGGTTAAGGAAACAGAGGTGAGGATGGAGAAGAGGCCCAGCTGCAAATCAGGGATGCTTTGTAACTCCACAGAAGATTTGCACTGAGGTTGTCATAAAATCCACTGGGCTGAGGGATTCGAAGGAGGCTTGTCTGATGTTGGTTGAGTTCTGCAGATCACAGAAGGTTCAGAAAAGCCAAAAACAGAAACTGGACAATCATTCATCTCCTGGAAGTTCCAGCAGCAGGCTTTCCTCATCCGATCTCTCTCTTTCATAGGGAGCCACAGGGAGTAAAATCAAACCTGACTGCTGCATTGCAGAATCTGCTCAGCAGCAATAAAAACGCGCTCCAAGTGTCCACATATTTGATCAATTTGCTTTTATCCTTTAATTGAATAGGACTCAGCCCTGCAATCAGAAAGGAAAGCATTTTGTTAAGCATTTCATTTCTCCGATGATTCATCCAACAGCAGGCTCACACTTGACAGGACGGGAATAAGGTATTTAATGCAGAAACAATTTTTTATGACCACATCACAAGAGGCTGGAATGGCTTTTAAGGTACATCATATTTTAGTCACAAACACACATAAAGTATGCTCGAAATCTTTGCAGAATGCTTGAACTGGAATGTAAGGATTATACACCGTTATCAAGAAAGGAAAGCCTCGCTTTGTTCTTTTCTGGGCCGTGACCTCTTCTGTTCTTGGTTACTCTGGCAGATGGAGAAAAGGGTTTTAGAGAGTAACAAAAAGTCCGTCCAGAATGGAGTCTTAGAATGCCAGATGTTCAAGGGTGCTAAAATTGGCAGCATCATAATCCTACACTGCTCCAGCACTGGAAGAGAAGGTTCCTGAGGAAGGGTCAAGATTCGGAGGATGCTGAGATGTTTGCAGACCACAAGGACATCCCAGGGACCAAACACCTGGTCACTGCCTCAGGCTCTAAGCTGTGTCCTCTCTGAAGGGAGAGAAATAAAACTGTTTGTTTGCTCTGCTACGCTCCCCATTAGGGTTCCTGTCCCTTTCTTACCGGCGGCCACACAATCCAGAGATACAGGGAGCAGAGAGAAGTGTGGAAGAGATAGCAAGATGACTAAGGGCACAGCAGAGTCAGTGATGAGTTTTAAATGAGGTAGGAGATGTGGTGAGACCATGAGCTTTGGACATGGGTTCGTCTCATTTCTATCACAGCTCCATGGTGTGATGTGGGCTCATCTTCTCAGCCTATCAGAACATCAGCTTCCCAGTTATGAAACAAAATGAGAACATCTAATACTCTGGGTTATCGTAACAACTAATGGGAACTAGAAGATAAAGCTAGAATTGTCCCCTGATGCTAGTGAAAGGACCACTAGTAACCCCAGCACCTGGAAGGCGAAGGTAGGAGAATGAGCAGTTCAAGGCCATGCTCACTTATATAACAACTTCATCTGGGGCTACAGGAGGCTGTCTCTAAACAGCAGCATCAACAGAAAGGATTTGCCATATTACCCAGCTATACCATCACCAAGTGCATACCTGAAGGAATCTGAGGCAACATGAAATGATATCTGCACGATTGATTGATTCCATGATACTCCTCAGTCTAAATGTGCATCTAACTAATTGAGGTGACATCCCAGAGGCTAATAAACATAGATCTGTATTGCATATATTGTTTTCCCTAAACTCATTTAGGCCCTTGGAGCTTTCTTTACACATGATACTTTATTTTATATTTGAAACAGGATCTCACATTGTAGCTTTTAGTGATCTGGAACTCACTCTGTAGAGCAGGCTGGCTTCAAACTCCTAGACCTGCCTCTGCCTCATGAGTTCTAGGATTAAAGGTGTTTGCCATGTCTGGCTGTTTTCTCTTTGCCCTTCTCACCATCTATTTAATGCCAATTTTATTTCAAATTTAAGCTGACATGTCCTTTTGTTAGAGGTATTTTTTAGATCTCTCAGCTTGGATTTTGAACCCTTGTGATAAATTATTACAATAACCTGTCTTTCAGTCCTAAATGTAATTTAAATTATTGCTTTATGAAAACATCAGTCTAATGTCTCTCTCCCTAATTAGGCCACCATCTGCCTGAGGGCCAAGCTTTTGCCCCAGCTGCTCTCCACAGCATATCAGGTACCTAACAGATACTTGATGACAAAGCTGAATAAATGAAAATGTGACCACATAGACTAAACAACCTTCTAAACATTCACATCTTTAAAATGGCATAATGGAGACTAAAAGTTTGATTTTATCTCAGGCCACAATTTTTTTATTTCTGAATATCCTTCTGCTGTCCCCAGTTGAAGCTCACAGGTCCCCTTCAGGAGAAAAAGTATCCCATAGAAAGTTCTGGTAAGCCAGAAGACTGAGGACATTCTGTAGATTGCACCATAAAAAAGCCAGACTTTGACCTGTCCTGAGGTAAGAAAGCCTAGTAAAGCCACATAAGCCAGAAGGGCCACAGAGGTTGGCTGAAGAATCAGCCTGTGTTTTTCCAACGTTTCTGCTAATTCTCTGGCATGGTCAGTACCATACCAAATGCCCAAGAGTCTCAGCATAACAGGAGATGGAAAATTACAACTGACCACTTTCACCTTGACTGGCTTCAACATAAATCTCCCTGAATGCTAAGAAGATAATAACAAATGGATCATAAAAGTTTTAGCAACATCTTCAGTTACTATACTATGTTCAAGACATACTTGAGATTCACAAATTTTTGTTCAGCCAAAGGGACAAATGTCATTTCTCACATAAAGGGAATTAAGACTCCAAATGACAAATATGCCTTCACCTCCCTAGGAAAGGGAAATGAGGAATGTTCCTGGCAGAGATGGTGAAAGTGGACAGAGATTCCATCTGGAATCACAGAACTGAAACACTGAGCATTCAGGGGACCAGGGTAAAGGTGGCTCACGGAGGGCAGTAGGCTGTATGGAGAAAATAAATCTGAGTAAGGAATTTGGGGTATGTTTTGTAGGAAGTGGCAAATTTATAAATATTTTTATATAAAGAGAGGAACATGCTGACACTAATTCTTCACTTAAAAATTAGCTTTTGTAGAACCCAGTTGGGCAGATTAAATGGGTTTCTGAGCTTTAGTGTTCACCTGGTATAATGACAGCATACATTTGCCTAGTGCTGTATTTCAGGCTGTAGTCTAAATAACTGACCCCACAAGTACGGTGATGGTTAATCTTAAATGTCAACTCGATTGGATTTAAAATTTCCATGTAAACACATTTCTGGCTGTGTCTATGAAGACATTTTCAGAAAGACTCAACCAAGGAAGGAAGATGTACCCTAAAATGAGTAGCACTAGCCCATGAGTGGGAGATGGAGAGAGAGAGAGAGAGAGAGAGAGAGAGAGAGAGAGAGAGAGAGAGAGAGAGAGAGAGAGAGAGATGAGCATCTACATTCACTGCTTTCTGAACCAGACACCTGAGGCCTGGCAGGACTGAACTAAATCCTCAACAGGAACCAAAAGAAACCTTTCATTCCTAAATTGTTTCTGTTGGGTGTTCTTTGTTGTTGCTGTTATAGAAAGATAAGAAACAAAGATTTAGTGTTGTACCCTTCCCGGCATCCCCTTGAAGTAGACGTGAATATCTTCAGTATCAGGTACATTCTACAGGTGAGGCAACTGGTACCCAGAGAGACTGATGAATGCAGACAAGACCACACAGCAACTGATTGGCGAGACTTGAATTCTAACCAGGTCTTCAACCTTGAATCTAGGTTCTCAATTGCTGTGTTATTTTGCCATTTACTACTTAATGGCACAGACTTTTTAAAGACATTGCCACAAGGCAGGAAAAGTTAAAATGCTCATAAAATAGTATCTGATACACAAAGTTTACTGCAGTGCTTGCTTTTATTATTGCATATTCTTGGCATTTCTGTAAAAGATATAATTATGAATGCAAGTTACACATTCATGTAAATATTTATGTGAACAGTAGTATTTGTTTACTACATTAGTATATTGTGTATATAATTAATTTTCAGGATTACTGTGAAGCATGCATGAGTTAACAATATGAGAGATTTACCATTTACAGTCTATTGTCTTCAACTTCAGAATCATTATAGTATTGGGTTTTGGGGGCTTTGTTTGTTTGTTTTCCCAAGACAGGGTCTTGACTGTCCTCCAACTCATTCTGTAGACCAGGCTTGTCTAGAACTCAGAGATCCACTTGTCACTGTCTCTTGAGTGCCATTATTATAAGCACACGCCATCATCTCTGATACTGCTTCTTCTCTGTCTGTTATCTTCTTTCTCTTTTCCTTTTAAACTTCTGTACTAGTTGGCAGATTACTAAGTCTCTTTAAAATAAACTAAGTTTTTCTTAACCTGAGATGCAAAGCTCTTCCTGCTAGGACTCAGGTCCCAGCTCCAAGCCATGCACACATTGTAGGTACTTGAAAATAGTGATACTTATTTCACAAAAGCAAAGTCTGCATCAGTTTTCAGGTGGCAATGTGATGAAGTCCTACAGAGAGGACAACTTAGATAAGACACTTGTGCTTTTTAAAGCTCTGGGCACTGGAAGGCCAAGACCAAGGTCTCAGCAAGCAGGGTCTGTTTCTGAGGGAACCTTTTCTGTGCTTGTAGATAGCCATGTTTTTTCCACGTCTCTTGTAGGCTTCTCTTATGTCTGCCTGTGTTTCTGTCTTCTGAGTTGGTAAGAACGTTAGTCACATGGATTAGAGTCCATGATGATGACTCCATTTTGCTACTCATCTATTTTAATGTTTCTTTCCAAATATAGCCACATTATCAGGTATGTAGAGTTAGAATTTTGGGATACAGATGAAAGAGAAGACACAATTCCACCCTAAGAACTTTCTACCTCAGTTAGGAGGGTTATGAGAGCTGGTACCCAGACAAGTGAGCAGAGAAGTCTATAGGTCATCTTCTGCTGAACATCCCAAGTAAATATTGGATCCAGCCTTCCTGTGGGACCTAAACACTGCATCTGTGGAGGGGAAAAGCTCCATCCAAACATGAAGATACTGGATACTTTCTGAGAACATTGTCAGTTTTCACTTGCTAGTGGAGGCATTATGGAGTCAAAAACTAGGTGCACCATCAGTTAGGAGCAATAGGAAAAAGAGAAACCTAGACAAAAGGAAAAATATAACACAGTTGCAGACAGAAAGGCAGTCAATGGGTTCAAGAACCCATAACCCAGGCACAGAGTTCATTATGTAGGGGAAGAAGACCCAGGCAGTCCCTCTGCAGCAAATGAGAACAGAGAGGATATGGAGAAGGTATTTATGGCGGTGGTGTTTCCAAGGGGCCTTAGTCCTGAGAATACAGCATGGTCTTAATAGAGCTGTGATTACCTAGAGAGGGATGAGGGTTTTTTTGGAGTCCAAGGGCTTTGGCTATATTAGTGAACAAGATGACACTCTTCTAGGGCTCATGACAAAATTTTGGGTAAAAAGGAGGAGAGGTACAGGGCTGTATGGTTGGTCTCCTTAAAGCAGATCTTTCCTTGTGCATGTCTATGCTGGGGACTTCATACATGGATGAGGGAGTCATTCTACAAGCATAATGTTCCCTGACTCTAGTGATACAGGATTGCATCTGCCATATGAGTATTGGTTAGGATACCACCTGCCTTAGTTAGGGTTTCTGATGCTGCAAAGAGACACCATGACCATGGCAACTCTTATAAAGGAAAGCATTCAATTGGCATGACTTACAGTTCAGAGTTTTAGTCCATTATCCTCATGGAGGAGCATGGCAACGTGGAGACAGCCATGGTGTTGGAGAAAGGGCTGAGAGATCTACATATTGATCCACAGGCAACAGGAAGCGAACTTATTTTCACCACTCTTTTAAATGTTTTCTGAGTGAAGAAATGGATGAGAGAAAGGGCTACCTTTGTTTCTGAGACAAGCACCAGCCCTAAAACATAATTTTGCCAGGAGGAAGAGGAGGAGGAGGAGGAGGAGGAGGAGGGACAGAAAGGAAGAATGGGGGAGGACAGAGGGAGGGTATTCTAGTCTGATAATTCTGAGAGGCCTGCATTGTGCAATCCCCAGAGAAGACTTACTGTCAAAAAAAATCTTGAAAGGATCTGGGGATGTTTTCTAGTAAAGAGGCAGTCTAACATTTTAAGTTAGAGGTGTGTAAGCAAGGACAGTGCTTGTCTGTATTTAGTTGCTTGTCTGTGCTACAATCCCAACAGACTTCTGTACAGCCCAAGGTTCTGAGCAACTGAGTTTGGAAGTACTACATAGATTAGGAGATAGACATCAGGCAGGCTTGGTGCCTCTGGGCCCCTTATGAGGCCTGCACTATGCTGTGTCTCTGACACTTAAGTTCTAGTGGCAGATTTGCTGCTGTTCTTGGGCACCAGGAAGGACCATGTGCCCGGCTGTGTCTCTGAAGCTGAGTCAATTAGGCCATCTTGGCAGATAAGGTCAGCTCTTGCCAGACCAACCCTGAAAGTTGGCCTCTGTTCTAGGGGTATGGAGCATCTCAGGCATCTCAGGGGCAGGGACGCAGTGAGACTTCAGAAAAGTCCAGAGACAGAGTCTGGATGCAGGCAGAATCTGCCCACACCTTTTCATCTTGCAGTCTCCTCCTTCTGTGTTGATGTCATATTCTTTTCTACCCCAGACCACAGAGCAGGTCTCCAACCTGTCCACACCATGCCCACCTCCACGGCAATACCAGAGATTCATTACCACAATGGCCCAGGAAGCATCTCAAAGGGAGTTAGCTAGAGATTGTTGAGTATGTACCTCACAGGAACCAAAAAAGTCTTATATAGCTTGATGGTTTAGATTTATAATGGAGGGTCATGACTTTGAATCCTAAAAATGCCTAGAAGCTTTTTCTTAACATTTGTCTTGGGCTCAGGAGGGGGCATGGAAAACTGTATATTGTAAAAAGCTTTTCCACTTTGGTCAATTGGTGTTCTAGAACATCCAACTGCTATCATGCCATGCTGTGGGCACTTACCAGAACCATGTCTTTGGTTTCTGTTGTCTGTTCTAAGCATTCTCTTCTGCCATTTATCTACTCAGAGGAATTGCAAATCCTATCCACTCTAGGGGGTTTTCCTGAATCTACCTATCAGCTGACATCAATAAACTACTTTTTCTTTCAATGAATTTTGTTCTAATTGGTTAGAAATTAATCTTTCTGACCTAATAAACTATAATCTACAGAAAGCAAAAGACTTATTCTTTATAGTAATGTGATATTACTAGTGTTGTGTATGGTTTATGTGAAAATTGAAAGAGAAGGTGGAAGGAAGGGAAAAAGTCCGCATTACCAAATTGGCATAGTTTAATCTTGAGTATGTTTATTCTCATCTGTTTTCAATGGGTCACATGTGTGTTGATTTTTTTTCATAGTTGAAATCATATATAATTTTCTACCCTACTTATCTTCAGCTAAGATTATATAGAAAGTGTTTCTGTGTTATTGTTTCTTCAAAAGCAGGACTGTAATGGCTGTGTAGCATGCCTCTGCAAAAGGGACCACAATTTATTGGCTCATTTCCTAACATTTGTATAATCTTCCATTTTTATTTTTTCTTTTCAAAATAATGAAGTGTGATGGAAAGTTTTCATTTTTCTCTCCAGAACCACTGTCCATGCTGTGTGCATCTGGGTTTGTTGGAGGCTCCTTTGCCTCTGGCTTTGGTTGGACTCAATGATTGGAAGGAGCCAGTAAAATCAGAACTGGAGGTGCAGGAATGGGTCATTTCTTCCCATGGGCTGGCCACAAGGGGGATCAGGGAGTTGGAGGAGCCCTCTGCAAGTGGTAAGTTCTCGAAACCAATTGCACCTTGCCCTTGCAGGCCTGGAAGAGTACTGACTCCTCTCTCTATTGCTGAGCCAAGACTGTTATCTCTGCATCCACTCTGCACTCTAAGCTCACATTTGGTGATTCAATGCTTCTTTTATAAAATCTCTCTCAAATTGCTTTGTGCAGTGTCCCCTCCCAACAGTGACCATGTCCTGACCTGTGTGCCTAACTCCTCAATTTTTGATGAACACATAGAAACATGTTTATGGCACTTAATTAATATTGACACATTCCTTTTCAAAAATCAGTGATAACAAACTTATGCTTCCTTCTAATAGTGCTTGAAAACATTAACAACTGTCATTTTTGCTTAAATGGTGAAATACTTGTGCAAACACATGATGCTAAAATTCCTTCCCTGCAGGAGATGAAAACAATGTCTACCCTTTCTCCTAAGGTTCCAATGACAAACTGAGGCACCATTTTGCCAAGGTTCACTCTGGAAATTAATGAGCTCATCAGGTTTCCTTACAGAGCTTAAGTGAGGGGTTACCTACAGACTGTGGGTATGCTTCCTTCCCAAAAGACTGCACCTAAGCCTTACCCAGCATGCATGGGGGGCTTCTTCACAGCCGGTAGATCAAGCTCCTCCCCTAGTCTTCCCTAGCCTAGGGTCATGATGCTCTTTTGCAAGAGGGCACACCTGAACTTCCTGAAATGACATGCTGCATGGGACAGTCATTCATAACAGCATGAGAACTTGAGTTCAGATCTCGGCACCCATGTAAAAGTTCTTCACATGTTCATTATCATGGTACTGGGGAGGCAGAAGCAGGAGGACATCTGGGATTGCCAGTCAGCTAGAATAGTTGATTATTGAGATCCAGGTTCAATGAAACTCTCTTCTTAAAGATTGAGGAAGACACCCAACATTGACCCTGGTCTCCATATACATGTGCCTGCTCAGACATCTTCAAACACACAGGAACACATATACTATACAAAGAGAGAATCACAAAATATCATTTGAAATGCAGGTAAGAAAGAAGCATACTGTATTTCAGGGTGTATATCAATGATTACTAATAAGTAAAAATGTCTTACATATTCTATATTCTAATTCCCTTTTTATGAGTGACCATATCTAATTTTACCCTACTTGGGACCAGAAGTGTGTGTGGGTGGGGGGGGGGTTGTTTTTGTTTGTTGTTGGGTTTTGTTATGTCAAATGGATTTGGATTTTGGAATATTCACAGATACATAATAAGATTTCTTGGAGATGAGAGTCAAGTCCAGACATGAAACTGATCTGTGCTTTATGGACACTACATTGGTTACTTTCCTTGTTGCTGACAGAGTACCTGGCATAAACATCGTCAGGGCAGAGAGCTGTAATTTTACTCAAGGTTCAAGGGAAACAACCGTAGCAGAAGGGAAGGCCAGACCCTAGAACTTTGTCTATGACTTTGAGGGGCTACTTGCTCACATCTCAGCAGATCAAAAGCAGATGAAAGTTAATGCCCATGACTCTACCTGCTTTCCTCATTCTCCACTTGTATTTAGTCTGGGAACCAGCCCATGGACAGGACAACCCACATTCAGGGAAGGTCTTACTTCCTTCTTTGGAAATGCCTGTCATCATTCCTGTACCCTCAGCACATCCATAATATGCCTAATTAATGTCCTCACTGGTTCAAAAATCCAATCAAGTTGGTGATGGAGATAAACAATAAAAAAAATCTATCCTTTGTTGACTTAAGGCTCAAAAAATTACTTTGAAACGAATATCCCATTGTTGACCCTTAAATTTCATGTTCAATTCAGAATGCAAAACACTTCATCTGTGAGAGACCCTATCATTTCACCAGTTGCCTTGGTTACTTCCTCATTACTGTGAAAAAAATACCCTGACCAAAACAAAGCAAGTAAGGCAAGGTATAGTATGGATTAAAGTGTCAGAGGGATGCAGTCTATTATATCAGGGAAGACCCAGCAGAGAAGCCATGGCAGCACGCAGGGAAGGCACATTGGCTGGAGAGGGATGCTGGCCACTTTACATCCATGAGTTGGTAGCAGAGTAGCAGACAGGAAGTAGGAGTGGGCTCTAAAGCCTCAAGGCCCGCCCCCCGAGATTCACTTCCTCCAGTGAATCTCTAATTCCAACTTTTCCTAACCAAGCCACTAGCTGGTGGCTAGGTGTCAAAAGAAGTAAATGTATGAAAGATATCTCTCATTCTAATCGCAACAGCAGTCTCAACACTATTCAGAATTCCCTCTGCCAAATAACTCAGTCCATTAGTTTTGTATTCAGCCTTACTCAGACTTTCAGAACATGATCAGAATGCAGCAGGATTTGTTGGAATATAATATTCTTGTTTCTCAAGTAGAATCCTTTCCTTCTAATGAGGCCTTCATCTGACCTCCATGCTATGCATTTCTATCAGCAGCATGGTCTCATGAACCCCTCATAGAATTCCACATTAGCTTATGCCCACAGTATTTCAGGGTTTCACTGGGTTACAATTCTGGACCCTCCCATATTCCTCCTACAAACCAGTCCCAATGACTCCTGAGGAACATCTGGTCATGTCAGAACATCCTCACTTTTCAGCACAACTAGTTGATGCTAGCTTTTTATCACTGTGACCAAATGCATAGAAGATGGCTTAAGGGAGGAAGGTCTTATTTTGAGCCATGGTTTTGGGGAACAGACCCAGTCTATCATGGTAAGTAAGGTTACATGGAAGGAATGGATCAAGGCTATGCAGTAGGAGTCTAAAGCTGCTTTCTCACTTCTCCATGGACTAGGAAACAGAGACAATGCATGAAACCAGATGGGTCAATAACCATCAAGACACACAAACCCCTGTTCCCCGAGTGACTCACTATTACTCAATAGACCCTAATTCTCAAAGGTTCCACAGCCTCCCAAAACTGAGGTCAAAGTATTCAAAGGCATGAGTCTGTGAAGACCACTTCATATTTAAATCACAACACACAGCCTGAAGTAATGACATACATTTTTAGTGTACCTATGTGGTTACTCTTCTCATGATGTATGTAGGGAGTATAATGCACTTGTGGTATTCTATTAGCACTCAAGAAGCTTCAGGTTATAGAGCATTTGAGATGTGGATGCTCAGGTCACAAATGCTTCACTGTATTTGTTTTAGAAAGGAGTCGCTAATGGTTACTGAAGCCTTATTTTTTGCGAAGCACTGGAGGCCTTTACATCCGCTACAACCTTCACATATGTTCTGATTGATAAGTAAATCCAACAACCACTGAATAACTTCTGAATCTTACTCCCAATGCCCTGGCTCATCCCACATCTTATCTTTTGCATGAGTTCTAATAAGATGGATCTCATTTTATTGATGCTTCAAGTGTTAAGCAAAAATGGAAACATTAAAACTCTACTAGATAGTCAAACGGTTCTTGGATATTCTTAATTCACTTAGCATAAACACTAAGGACATGAGAGACCACTGGATGTTACAAATGGCTGAGCAGCACTGGAGTGTTGTGCTGCTTAGTGGAAAATGTTGGCGATGCATCACTTGGAGAAAAAGGTTTTAGAAAAACCATCACATACAAGTCTCTTTATAGTTTCAATTTTAGAATGGAAAAAAAGAATTTTGGGAGCAGAGCATGGTTAGTCTATAAGCATATATCTCCTGGGTGAGGCTGTACTGCCAGACAAACCTGGTGCCTTGGTGGTTTTGACACTGTTGCCCCTCCCAAATCCCTCTCTTCTAAATAGAGGATTCTTGTCTTCCCTGGTTCTGACCTTTGACTGTTTCATTCTTAGAGCATCAGTCTCAATCTTCTTGTTTATTGTTCCCATCTTTCTTTAGTTAGATGGATCGTAGCAAGCAGTACTCAGTTCTCTTGGGTTAGATCTGGCAGGGAGGAAAATGGTTACTTTTGCAGAAGAACCAAATGCTATTTTTGAGTTCTGTGGCTTTGCAGAGATTTTTATTTTTGAAAGAGGCTGTGTTTTATGTATTATAGCCTTAGATTTCAGCTTGTTGCACTGGATAGTCAAGCCCTAGTTTTTAATTTCATATTGCTTTGGCTAGTAATGATGATTCTGGAACTGGAAATGAGATTCAGAGACAATTCTTCCTTCATCCCTGAAAAAAAAAAAAAAAAACAACCTTCTTATTCACTTAAAAAAGAACTAAAATTGAAGAAAAAAGATGAAAGGATTTAAGAGAAAAGGAATGACCTGATGACCCAGTCCCAGTTGATGACTGTGTCTTCCATGGGTGTGGTCATCCAGATGTTTACTCTTCCAGATGTGCAGACTTCTCCAATTCCAAGCAGACCCACCTGTGCTGTGAGACCCTGGTGTATTTGAGGTCAAGCAGCTTGCCTTCAAGTCACACTGTAAAGCCCAAAGCAGTCTTTCTATAGCTGCTGGGTGTTCAGTGTGTGACTCTGTCAGGTTTGCAGATCATCCAGGCGTTGGGGCTCCCAGTGGGAGAAGAGTCCACTTGTCCAAGGAAATGTCTGTAATACATGTTAAGTGGTCTGTGAGAGTGCCTTCTCATTTATTGGCTGAAACATGAAACGGAAAACATGTGCAGTGAACACAGGGTCCCCACAGGCTCTGCTCCTTCCCAGGAAACAGAGTGATGAGAGATGAAGCAAACACGTGAATCCAGGCAGCTCACATGCTTGGGTGTTTCACAATGTGAAAAGCATCTGTTGGGTGGAAATCCTGGGCACGAGGATTGGAATTTATAGAGACAGATTGACTTCCAGTCTCTTGCCGGGATTCCATTCCTGCTGCTATGGGAATAGACTTTTCCATTAAGCAAGAAGGAATCTATCTTCCCTCATCTGTGCTTATTTAGGCATTGCATGGACACATATGGAATGTCAGTGTCTGTGTTAGGGCTAAAACCAGAGATGAAGAAGGGTCCCAGAGTTAAGGAACTTACTCTGCTGTGAGAAGAGGGTGCCAACAACAACTGGCAGCACCCTGTGGAGTCTCTGAGAGGAGAGAAAAGGACTTGGCGGGTGGGGGGGGGAGACCTGTAAGTGATGTGCTGGATTTTCACCACTTGAGGCTAACAAAGTTCCATTTTCTTTTCCTCTTGATAACATCACTTCAGGTTTTACTTGGGGGTTCATCTGTTTGACAAGCAGTTGTCTGTGTCTCTAGTCTTTGATTGAAGTCTGTTCCCTGTCCCACTGAACACAAATATTCAGGATTCAGGGTACATAATCGAGTTCCAATCTGCATGATTTAGGATGGGGGAGGGGGGTGCTGGAGGCTTTGAAGACAGAAGCTCACTTGCTTTTTAAAGAGGAATTCTGAGAAAACTAGCTCTCTTTCCTGCTGGTTAATTATTCTCCAGGAATTCTTTGTTTTATAGGAAAACTTTGTGAAGAAAGATGTCAATGAAGGTTGAAAAATGAAAGGAAAGGTCACTGTGGTTTTGTGTTCTGGTTCATATACTACACACATTGTCTAAAAGTTGTTCTACAATTTAAAATTTCTTCAGTTGGGAGAGCTGGTACTCTATTTTCTCAACTACTAGGGTGTTTTTCTCTAATATTTGCATTCAAAGATGGAGAAAAGTAACTAGCCATTGCAGAGCATGTACCATGTTTTGGGTGTTCCACTACACACTTTCTATTTATGACTTTCTGTAATTCTCATCACAACCTTAGAAAGGAAAAATCATGACCTTATTTTAAATCCTAGAGAATTAAGATGTTTAAAGGATGGAGGGGAAGCTTAGTGTTAAAGCATTTGTAAAGCTGTGGGTTCAATCTCAAGAACTACAAAATATAAATGAGGAAGATTACACAGGTGAAATAAATTGCCCCAAAGCACAGAGAATATATTTGAATATTGTTAGGATGTCAAGTCAAATGTGGACTGAAATTATTGGATTAAGTGAGATAAGTACATCAGAGATGTTACAGAAAGCTTTTCAGGTACATGCCAAGACCAAAGGCTATATTTAAGTGCACTGAGGATGGCTAGGCATCAGAGAAAAAGGAGGCACCCATGTGGCTAATGTTTCCAAAGAAGTGCAGCATAAATCACGTCCTTAAGACTAAGTAAAATCTACCTGTTATCTAAAGTCATTGTAACCTCAAAATTGTCAAAAATACCTTCTCGTGACACCATTAAGCCACCTTGGGACTTTGGGACCTCCTGCCCTTGCTGGGGAGGAGATAAAGTGATGGGGAGAAGAGAGAGTGACTGAGAAGGGAAGGAGGGGAAGGGAGTCTGAACAAGGGGATACATGGATGAAAAATATGACTTTATTAATAATAAAAAAGAAAGATACATATATCATTTATGAATAAAAATGCACAATTAACAACAGAGAATTGAAAAAAAGAGATGCTCATCATTTCTATGCTCTTTAATTTTCTCTATTTCCAAATTGAAAACCATATTTTGTATCTTTTCATAGATTGAAACTCTAAAAAAGGTACTTGACCAAGATTCCCATAAAGATTGGCACATTTGATCCAAAAAACATAGCACAAGGAAAGCAGGCAAGGTAGGCATGAGAAGAGCAATGGAAGACAGGCAATGCAGACTGGATCACACAGGAAGGAAGCGAATATCTGTGTATATGTATATAAAAATTTACATATTCATATTTAATGGTGGAGGACACACATAACTCTAATCTCACACAGGAAGGAAGAATAACAAGAAATATTTGAAGACTTTAGGGCTGAAAGTTTTCTAAAATTAGATATTAATACATAGATTGGTGGGAATAATGAGATATAGTATACATACACACACACAAAAAAATCAGGATTTAAAAAAAATCGAGACACATCAAAATAAAATTTTAGTCAAACAAGCAAACCAAATCAAGGTCCTTTTCAAAGACTCAACTGTTAGATTGACAACACTAAGAGTGACTTCTTAAGAGCATTGATAGAAACTGGTGAACATAAAAGATGAGTCTAATATAACCAGTTCAGGTGACTGAGAGGAGACGCTGGCCAGATAGGAGATGTCCACACAGTAAGGTAGACCAGAAAGACATATTCACAGTTAAACTAGTTTGGACCATTAAAATCATGCTAAAGTATTTTATTAGACAGAATGATGATTCTATAGGAAAATTGAAGATGCAGAAAATATGGTGAACTAACAGTGATAAAACTATAGTTAGGCCTAGGCAAATATTTTCAGTTTTGAATGAATGACTATAAAAGAAAGCAATATCATGTCAAGCTTACAATATTTAGTGCTAATGACTAACAACAACAGCTGTGTGGGGGTAAAGAAGAGCAAACAAGTTGAAAGTTCCAAATGTTTTTTATCACTCAGGACAAATGTAAAGTGCAAGTTAATATTAGGCTTTTAATCATTAAGAACACAAAATACTTCTTACGGTCATTAAAGAGGCAAAATTTATTTGAAGAGTTGTTTTAAAATAAAAATATTTTTATTAATTAGTTGAGAATTTCATATACTATATCTTGATTATATTCATGCCTGACTAGATTCACCTCTCCTCCCTATCTTTCCCTTCCTGATTTGTCTCTCTCCTCTCTCTCTACCCTCTCCACCCCTCTCTATTTTACAAGATAGACTCTCTTGAAGCAGATTTCTTACAGTCTTTCCCACTATCCTTCTACAGTGTTGCCTTGGACTCAAGTGTAGGAGTAATAGAATATAGTTCTATTACTTAACCAATAGTTCATTGGTTGAGGATTGGAGGATGATGTGTTTCCGTTCCTGATTTCTTAAAATAATGTTCAGGACTCCTCGATGTTATACAATGTATTTATAATACTTTATGTTTAATAAAGCAATAAAAAGTCGAAACAGAAAACGGTGTGAGAAGTTAATGAAATTCTGGTACCTGTTAAAGAGGGTAGAAGAGTTTTCTAACATAAAACGTCAGACTCAGTGGCACTGATGCCATCTCCAAAATTAAATAAAACTCTAAGTACTTGGTGTATTATCTCTGTCCATTTAGATTTCTTTCCCTCTCCTGCCCTTCCCTCTCCTCCCCTCCCCTCCCCTTCTTTCTCCTTCCCTTCTCTTCCCTGTTCTGGGGTTGAATCAAACCCTGTGTCTTACCCCCCAGGCAAGCAACCCCAAGAAAGAGGAGTGGCTTAAACTCCAATTCTCACTTCTAGTCTTCACATTTCAGTGCTTGAGGAGTGAAATCTGAACAGTCTCCAAGAACATGAACCATCCCAGCCTTGGGGTTTGTGCATCTTTCTTTGCTCTTTGGTCTTTCCTTGGGAGCTTGTGTACCTGTGTGCTGTGGTATTGCGCTTTTGTGTGCTGTCAATAAAACGTTGACTAGTCATGTAGCTAGACAGGAAGTAGAGGCGGGGCAACTAGACTAGGAGAATTCTGGGAAGCTGAAGAACAAAGAAGCAGAGGACAGCAAGACTCAGAGGAAGCAGGATGAAAATGCTGCACTGAGCAAAAAGGTACCAAGCCATATGGCTAAATAGAAATAGAAATAAAAGGTTAACTTACAATATAAAAGTTAGCAAGTAATAAGCCTGAGCCATAGACCAAAGAGCTTGTAATTAATGTAAGCCTTTATGTGATTATTTGAGATTAAATGGCTGTGGGACTGGCCAGGTGGGACAGAGACACTTCATACTCCATCTGTGCTCTGTCTTTTACCGGGATGTGTCAAGTTTGGCTCCCTGTTCTGCACCCCATGCACTGTATGATCCTGGGAAAAATTCACTGAGATCAATTCCCTAATTTCTAATTAAGTAAGAGAACGTAATATAGGGCAGGGCTGGAAGTGATAACTTCCCTGAGGAATGTTAGGAAACTCCCTGACAGCTCTGGGACACTGCGTGAGTAGGGGCCAAACTCCTGCAAAGACCAAGTGGACTTTTGCCCAGTGACTTAGGTTGTCAAGGGAGGAGGAAAGAGTGGGGGCTTAAAAACACCCTGAAGCATCTGTCTCCAGCCTAGAATCCTCAAATCCTGAAGAGTTGCCCAGCTTGCTCAATGAGGTCACTGGACCTTAGGTGTGAAGTTGAGAATACTATGTCCACTGTGTCTGCTCCAGTTCTACAATAGTGGGAAACATTTGATGTCTGTGGACTCTGAGATGGCCTCTACCCTGGAAGGAAAGGCAGGTTCTGCTGTCTTCAGGTTCCTTGCTCAAAGGATTAGGAAAATAACACATACTCTGATGCACCATAGCCACAAGATGGTAATGTCTTATTGAAATAAGCCTTCAGAACCACTCACTGGATGTTTGAGCTGCTTCTAATCTTCCTCAATGAACAACCATTGCCTTCTGTTTTCACATCCCCTGAGGTCCAAGAGATGTACTTATCTTTTTCTTCTATGAATCCAATAGTCATGAACAACACTCATCTCCTTGGCGTGCTTTGCCTCCTTCTCTATTATTCTCCCTGAGTTTTATGGTTTACACTAAAGTCAGTCTGATGATGGGGTAAGCAGGAACTCTCCTACTAAAACAAGATGGAAGATTATCACAGGGTCCTTAAATAAAACAAACTGGTATCTAAGGGAACTTGGGTTACCCCTTAGATTAGTCAAAACAGTTGCTTTCTTCAGTAGAAAGGACTGAGAACCCGTGTTTTGGGGGAACCACATATGTTAGGAAGAACCAGTTGGCCAGCCCCCAAGATCTAGCCCTTCTTTTCTGATAGCCTGGGGGCAGGGGAAATTGGAAACATTGTGAAACATGAGTTATTTCAAAAGACTTATCGAGAGCTACACAAATTGTGACACATACGCTGTGGTTTTCTGCCTTGAAGAAACCTTAAACATTGGGAAGTTTCCACCAAACAGTATAGTGCTGTGTGGATTCCACACTTGGGTCTGCAGTCTGCAACTAAGCTGGTTTCATCAGAATCTTCTGGGAAGTGTATGAAGATCAGATTCCTGGGTGTCATCTCACAGTCTTGAAGAGGCCTAGAGCAATTGTGTTCTGGAAGCATTTTATACAACAATGAACAAGTGCTCCAGCTTTGGTACCATTCATGCCCCTATCCCATAAATACTCAGATATATTCTAGTCACAGGTAAGCACACACACACTCACACACACACACACACACACACACACACCCCACAAATGCATAAAAGGAAGCTGGTCCAAGGCAGGTCTATGTAATTTAACTTCATGATGTCTTCATTTCTAACACTATAAAAGAAAGATGTTGATACCTTCATCATAGGGGTGTTATGAAGTTTACATGCATAAATATAGATAAAGTGCTTTCCTCAGAGACTAGGGTACTTGATAAATTGTGTAAAAGCAATAATATTAAGGCTAAAAGTGAGAAAGAAAGAAAGGCTATGGGTTCCATCCGTGTTCACTCCTAACACACGCTTTGTTACTTCCAGTGACCTTCCTTCAATACTTTGATCTTATGTAGAAAAACCTAAGTATGAAGATAAACATAAAAGAAAGCATAAGCCATCATTCGCTCAAGCATACTTCAAAATTCAGCAACAAGCAGGTGGTCCCACTGCTGGCTTTCTAAACCATCTGAGCTTCTGGCATTCACACTGATACAAGGCCCAAAGTCAAACACTCCATTCCAGATATGATATGAACCCAAAACTATACAATCAAATAAATGGAAAAGGAATTCAAGTGGAAAAGAATTGAGCTAGTGCTTCTGCTGTTGAAGACATGGTACATGGCAGATCCAGAAGCAGGCCCTGGCCCTCCACAAATGAGATCAGGTAGGTGAAGATGGGGAGAGAATGAAGAGAACACACAGGATGAAGGCACACGGAGTGAGTCAGTACTGTGCGGGGAGCTGAGAAGCCTCTTAGCTTTGTGGCAACGGTTTCTCAAAGGCAGTCAGAAGAGATTGTAATGGAAGGGTCTAGGCCAAGACCATGATTCACTGTCCAAAACTGGGCTGGGTCCCTTGTTACTGGGAAAGTTTCACAGATTTTTATAACATTTCCAAACTTCTCTCCTTCACTTCTGGGTGTCACTGGGTGTTTATTACACAGATCCAAAGGCCTCTGTCCCCCAGGGCCAGAAAACTGGGAAGAGTAGCAGGGGCGGTGATGAGGGAAGCTGGGTAATGAGGCAGTTCTGGGAGATGCTTGACAGATCCTTGGGAGGGAGGCCTCTGCTCCTTGTGTTCACACAACCTCAGTCCAGATCCCCAAAGAGAAGCAAACATTAAAATTCACTTGTATGAACTCCACAGTTCACCACAGCAGAGCTCTGGTCAGTCAGTGGCCTGTTGGAGACCACTCTTCTTTCCAGCTCTGTATTCTTGCATTTCAGAGTAGGGACAGACTAGCTCTCCAAAGGAACCGGAGAGCTAGTGCTTCTGCCCTGCTGGCTCAGTTCTGCAGTAATGACGAAGGTGGGAAACAAAATACAGGACATGGCAGAGCTCTGTTTATAGCCTAGAGTGGTATATAAGTGATGAACTCCAGTAATATTTTCTTCACAATAGTATACAGTGGAGGCCATAGATATGGCTCAGCAGGTAAGAAAATTGGCTATATAAGCACGAGGATCTAAGTTCAAATCCACAGTCCCCATACAAAGAGTAGAGCATGGCTGCTCACATATATGTCACACCCATGGTGGGGCTTGCTAACCACTAGCCTAGCTCCAGGATCAGTTAGAAACCCTAACCAAAGGAATAAAATAGAGAGTGATAGAGCAGAATATCTGATATTTTCCTTAGCAGCGTGTGTGTGTGTGTGTGTGTGTGTGTGAGTGTGTGTGTGTATGTGTTCTTAGAATACCCGTATATACCACTCATTCCACAACAAACACACAAAGCAGACAGTGGATCATATGGAATGCTGGTAATAAATGTTAGCCCTGGAATTCTATGATGTAGCATCCTTTGCTGGCTCAGTGATGCCAACAAGGCAGCCTGGCTTCCAAGCGGCATGGTGAGGAAGAAATATCTATGAAGCATGTCTGACTCTAAGCCCTCCAGGAAGATAAATGTTTTTAGTGTGACATTAGGATTCAAAGGACACAATTAAGCACATGGAATGTGCTGTACTTTATCATATTCTAATTCATTTTTAAGATATGTGACTACTAATGGAATTAACATCTCAATCTTCTAATGAGTTTGCTGGGCTTGGGTCTTTATGTGAGTGGGTACAATAAAGAAACTGCAGATGTGATCATTCCAGTATTAGGGGGACAGTTTTTACTGCGAACAAGAGAGAAAATATTAAGAGCAGAAAGAAAAAGAAGTATATTGGGCATGGCCAGCAGTCTGGACCAAAGCTTTCTGTGAGAGAAACAATATAGGCCAAGAGAGCATGGGGTGGAAAAGTCATGTGAATTATAAGGAGGACACATGGCTGGTGGGGGGGGGGAGCAGCAGAAGGCTCATGTGGACTTTGAAGCATCTGAGGGATACTTGTGACACTGAGAAGCCATGAGGCCAGCATGGACTTTGATATGCTGATAAGTGCCATGGTAGCCATATGTCCCTTGTAAGGAAAATGACTCTTTGGCAGGTGAGACCTGTATTCACAAATTCCTAAGGTATGCTGGCTTTTGTTTAATCACCAGAAATCCTCCTACCATTCAGAATCCTGGAGACCTGAGTTTAGGTCTTAGTTCTAACTCTTACAGAGAGGATCACCTGATTGGAGAATTTACACAAGGTATGGAAAGTACTATTTTTTCACAGTGGCTTTATAAAAGAAACATGAAATATCTCAGTCCCCCAAACTGTGATAGAGTTGCCATCAGTGACACATGAGAGATCTCAAGTTATATACAAATAAAAACTGTGCACATAACCCATTAAGAAAATATGCAGCATATAAAAGGTGTACTAACAGTAATATAATCGTAGAAAGTCCCATCTCAGATCAGATGTGGCAGGGGTCTTTACACTGGAAGAGGAATGATATCTTGTATGACAAAGACCTTCTTTATAACCAATATGGCCCCTAACTTTTGTAAAAAAAAAAAAATACTTTAAAATGTGATATACAGAGCCCAGTTTTTGCAAACCTAAGATGCACCCTTCTGATCTCACCCTTCAGTTTCGTGGTGAATAACTTCAAATCATAGCTTTTATCTCTTTTGTCATATGCGCCTAGGGAAAGAACCTTAACCAGTTGATCCCCAAGGATAGGAATTTCTTCCAACAAAATGCACAGTATAGAAGAGCAAAGACCCAGCTGCTATACACAGATCCTAGACCCCATTTGCTGGCACATTCCATCACCCTATGTGCCTAAGTTTTCAGATCTAAAAAATGCTGAAACAATCACAAGACTGCTGGGATGATTAGATAGGATAATTAAGGCAGGTGCCTAGAAAAGGTTCTGGGATACAGTATCCCAGTACTGTATCATTCTGGGCATGTACATTGCACCAGAGATTTCCGTTTCAGGAACCTTAGAGCCCTCAGAAAACAGAGGTTATATCAAATTTAAGACCAGAGGCCAAGTATGGCTCACCAATGTCTAGCAAGTAGCAGAGGCAGAGATCAGCAGGTTCGAAGTCCTTGTCACCCTCTTACTCTTGTCTAAGCAGTGTTTTGGTGCTAACTTAATTCGCCAGTTCAATGTATTGTTCTACAAAGCCACATCCATGGAGCAGAATATAATGTAAAGAGAAATTTAAGTACATTTGCATTTAATTAACTTATCACAGAATAGAACCTGACTCACATAACTGTAAAAGGAGGCCAACTACAGAGTTGCCTTCTGACCTCCTGTTTGTACCATAGCACATTCCCCCCATCACATGTGCACATCCACACAGGAAATTAAAAGAAGAAAGATGATTTGCTAACATCACTTGATACAAAGTGTGTTGGTGCTCTGTGTTGGAAGGGACACTGGAAGAAAGAGTCACCCCAAGGTGTCATTCAGACTCTACAGCAGGAGAGGGTGTTTAGTTTTGAGGATAACACCCCCCAAAATGAAAACATTGTATCTGTTTCCTACAGCTTGGTGGTAAGGTATATGAGGATTTGGTGAGAAGACACAGCCCATGGTGTCCTCGCATGCTTGGCCCGGTCTCCTGAAAAGGCCAGTTCAGAGGTAGAAGACCTAAAGGCCACAGGAAATCCCACAGGTTGCCTTTGCTTCTTTTAGGTCCAAGGTGGCCTGTGGTCCCTTAGCTGGGCCCCACTCTCTGAGGAAGCAGTGGGTAGGACAGAAATGGGAGGGGGGATGGGGACATGTTTGTTAGGAAAGCAATGGTGCCCTTTGATCTTCCTTTAAACAGAGAGACAGTGGCGCATCCTGAGTGAAGAGGAAAGGGGGAAGTTTCACTAGTGAGAAAAGGAGAATCCGGTCACCCTGACGCCACTGACAGAGGAGACCCTGAATGTGGTTCATCTCAGATTTTCACTGCAAAACAATCTTGTTCTTTCTCCCTTCCTTCCTTTCTTTCCTTCTTTCTCACTTTCTTTCTTTCTTGTTTTTTTTTTTTTTTTTTTTTTTAAAGCAGCTTTAACTCTTGAAACGTCAGTGGCCATGTTGGAGGGTGGTGGTGAGCTCACTCAACTGTGCATGGATTCATTCAGCCCAATAAACCTACAATATGTCAGAATTGGATCCTAAGATACAGTCATGGCTGAGATAAATGATGCCCCCGTTGTCAGGGGACATAGTCTCACAGAGAAGACAATGGTAAACAAGAAGCCAACCTTGTTCATACATAAGAGACACCACACAATGTCCAGAGAAAGTCATTGTGGGTCTAGAGGAGAGATCAGAGATGGTCTTACTAAAGAGTAGGCCAGAGACTCCAGGCTAGGGACAGGATATACGGAGGGGACTGAGAACACGGAGCATTGATGTGTAGCAAGAGGTAGCAAGATTGAACAGGATCCTTAGAGCAGTAGGCAGGCAGGTGGGATAGGCAGAGCCTGTAGTCAAGACCACAAGGACATTGCTGTCTGTCCAGGCAGAAATGTATTGTTCTACAAAGTCCATCATGTTCTGTTAGTCTCATAAAATACCAGTCACACCAAACATGGCATCCAATGCAAACGGCTTTCCTCAGTTGATAAGGAGGGCTCAAAGCATTCTTCTGCCCCATTAGCAGCCCAGGGACACTCAAGAAAGTCCAGCTTCCCGTGTGTCAATATTTGCTCTGTCTGCTGCCTCCACAGAAGGGAGACCTTTCCCTCTGTCAAGTTAGTGTTTGCACAAAGGGTCTATGGGAAAATCCATCCCCCTCAGGTAACCTGTGCCCTCAGTGAGGTGGTGGCTTTTTCCCGCCATCCTGGCTATCAGGGATGACAGAACACACTGGGTAAGTGGTAAGAACTCAGGCTTAAAATGATTTCCCCCAGAAATCTGGAGAAAGGAAGCACAGATGCTCAAAGGATATAGTTCAATCTCAGAGAGCGGAGCGTCTTCTTGACCTTAGAGATGCTGCACTGGGGACAACAATTAGGCACCAACAGGGAGGAGCTGGCAAATAGCAAGACATTTGCAGGGAGCCAGGGCCCTTCAGCCCACAGGACACTTAGCAGAGTCCCGTATTCGGTAGAGTCAATTGCTGACCCACCCAGGGCAATCTGTTGCTCAGGAAAAAACCCCAATAAATTCTTCAGTTAAATGGACTATCCAGAGGCACTAACTGTTGCTGTGCAGCAGATCCCCTCAAATTCTGTGGCTTAAATTAAGTCACATTTAACATCTCATACAACTTAACCAGATGATTGCCTTAGGTCCTCACAGGGAGACTCAGCCAAGGTCCTCATGCTTGCTCACCTGACTGATGTCCAGAGACTTCAGTTACTTCCATGAGTTCCTCAAAGGAATGCCCACAGGGTGTGCAGACGGCTTCTCAGAAGGAGGGCGGAAAGGGACACGGGAAGCGGGCAGCATAACAAACGGTTCAGACTGGTCAACAGCCTATTCTCCCACAATTCTGGATTCTCCCAACATATCCGTAGAGCTGACATCTTTTGAAGCTCTGGCATGGCTGGTTGTCTCCTCATTGTGTCTGGCAGACTCTATCCTGTACAAATGTCCACGTGTGTCCAGATTTCCTCTTCCTATAAGGACAGCAGTCACAAAAGCTTGGAGACTACCTTCATAGCTTCACTTTATCTCCCATAAATACCTTGTCTCCAGATACTCTTTCTGAGGTACCAGTGGTGTAATTTTGAGGGGACCCAATGTAGGCCACAACCCAAGAAGGAAAAGTTTTTTTTTTTTTTTTTTTTTATCACACAGTCTTGGGGTGTCACACTATCATTGCAGAATTTTTTTCTCTAAAAGTAAATCCTCAAACTCATGCCATAAGTAAAAGACAATAGTGAAGTTCTGGCCATCAAGGGTGCAGTGAGACAGTGGAGATCTGCCCATCAAGGGTGCAGTGAGACAGTGG